>OY821518.1:260856052-261456052 GCA_963682025.1 Cordilura impudica | reverse complement strand
TTTGGGAAACTATATCTCAAAAAACGAAATTTTTAAAATTCTAAAAAAAATACATGTTGATCCTGATAGTCTGCTCTGCATTTTGTGCGAAAAAATTGTTAGTTCCTGAGGTATTGATAAAAATGTGAAATTATTTAAAAAAATTGTATACAATATTTTTTTATATTTTTTTTTTTATTAATTTTTTTTAATAACAAATTTTTTTTAGCAAAAATTTCAAAAAAAAATTTAATATGTTCTTATATTTTATATTTTCTAAGGCTTAAAAATTAAAGTAAGATGCTGATTGTCTTGTTTGCATTTCGTGATACATTTCTGGGCAAGATGTTATTGTTTAATTAGCATAAAATTTTGTATAAAATTTAATTATATATTTTTTAATTTTTAATGTTTACTTTTGCTATATATTAAATTTTGGTAGTTGTTTATATCCTGAAGTTATTTTATTATAATGAACTTTTGCTTGTTGTAGAGTAAAATATTTACAAAAATTCAAATTTAAATAAAAAACATAGTGCACGTAGGAAAACTATTCAACAGTTGTTTATTGTTTTTCTCATAAAGTTTTCTATTAAATCGAAAGCAGTAGTTTGGAAAAAATGTGTTTTTTGTGTTCATCATGACAACGTTTATATTGAAGTGCTGTAATCCTTTTAGTAAACTGGACAGTCTAAATGTGTAAAGAGATTAACAAGAGTCCAGGAGTGCATGTTAGATTTTATAGATGTTCCCAACATTTCAACGTCCCATAAAGTTTGTTGTACGTACAGACTTCGCCTGTCGAAATTTAAAAACCATAGTAGTGCTTGTAACACCCAAGAAATTTTTGGACCGTTTGCATTCCAAGAGCCATATTTGGAATACTCACCTATCAAAAAGAAAAAACTTATCAAAAAAAGTTACAGAATCCAAAAATTTGAAAGGTAAAATACTTCTATAAAAAAAAGCTTTTTCCAGATTTAAGAACTGCTCCTACAGTTTCTCATGTTTGTCCAGAATCGGAAATAGTTCAGCAATAAAAGGAAAAATTAAAGTCTACTCAAAAGAATAGCGAAAAAATACTATTGCTCACTCTTTTACCAAAAAGTTGGACATTGCAGAAAATGGTACAGGAGTTCGAAATTTCCGACTTTATGGCTCGGAAGGTAAAAAAATTAGTTGAGGAAAAAGGTATACTGAGTAATCCCAACAACAAACCATGAAATGTTCATCATCGAAAGTTGTGGAAGCTGTTAAAATCTTTTATGAACATGATGATGTCAGCAGATGCATTCCACTCTTTTGTTCCTGAAGGAAAATCGAAACTTAAAGTAAAATTGTAGTCCGAAGACCGAGAATTTTTCATTGAAAATATTTACAGTTAATTAAACGCATTTATTTATAATATATATATGTAAAATAAATATTTCTTACTTTTAACTCCTTTTGTCTAAAATAATATATGAATTTTATATCACCCAAATAAGTAAAAAAAATAAAAAAATATAAAATTTTTTCAAACAATTTCACATTTTTATCAATATCTCAGGAACTAATAGGAGCTCGCTCAAAATTTTAAGCACAAATTACAGAGAATAATATCGGGATTAACATATATTTTATCCAGAATTTTAAAAAATTCATTTTTTGCGCTATAGCTTCCCAAACTTTAAATCATGTGACAGTGACCTTTGACCTTTCAGAAAAAAATCTTAACTAAATGCAATTTAAAAGCTATTCTGACCCTGTATGTTGAAAAATTTTTAATATATAAATTATAATGGCAGACCACTTATATGTGTTTTTGACGATTTTTCATTTTTTGACGCGCCATATCTTAGGAACAACAGAAGCTGGAAGTCCTAAATTTTACGTTTATTTTAGTTAGGTAAGGTGCCAAAAGATAACTAAGTTTCATAAGATTCAAAGGTGGTCGGGAAAATCCGTTCGTTGGTTATAAAAATTTTAACCCAATAGTTTCTTGCTTATATTATTTTTATCATTAGTATTTAGTACATATAGTGGCATAGAGTTAAATATAGTTGGTAAACGTTACTTATAGCAACATTGCAAGATATGTTTATGGTGTCAGTAATTATAGAACTAATGCAGATTACCTCAATATAACTCCTTACTCTAAGAGAATATTTGGTGTGTTGTTCGAAGACCTGCTAAAAATAAGAACTTTAAAATTTCTTCATAAAATTATAATAACCCGAGGGCCATGTCATCTTTTTAATCGTTTGAGGTTAAGTTCAATTTAGTCATCGTACATTGATATCCGAATGACAATTTTTTATATCTGCAATACGTCTTTGGAATATTATTCCTCCAACAATTACAGAAACCAGCAACGCGTTAGAGTTAAAAAAAAATTATTTGAATTTTATTCATAGATAACTTTTTTCAATAGAATATGTTTTATTATAATAGATTATTTGTTTATAAATTGCTAACAACATTATGTTTTTTGCAAAATAGTTAAAAATTTTATCTTGTATGTAATTGTTTTTTTACTTGTTAACCTTTATGTCTACAACCACCTACCTGGGTAAGTTTTTCATATTCCGTTCAATATATTTCCGATATCTGATAAGGTATCGACTTGAAATTTTAAATATGTGCCTAAAATATGGTTTTTCAATATTTAAAGAAATAATTTTAAAAAAATTTTCTTCGGAAAAAAATTTCCAAGTAGTTTTTGAGATTTACCCCTTAAACATACAACCGACATACCTGGGTAAGCAAAGAACAATTTCAAAACTTTTTTGATTCAAAGTCCAAAAAATGCACATAATTATTTTAGTGTTTAATTTAAACCAATCCAAGCTTTATTTTTCCGTTTTAATATCAAAAGAAATTACACAAGTAAATAAAAATATTTTAGAACCACAAGTTTGTGTGTATGTACTCGAACATTGTACATACATTTGTACGTATAAACAATTATATTGTTTTTTTGTATCTATTTTTTTTGTTGTTTTCACATAGATGACAAAAAGTTACATCCTCCGAATGCTGAACACAAACTGGTTTTTTACATTCCTTGCAGGATTTTCTTGTTGATCTCCTCTTTTCACACATATAGCAATTTCCTTTATGTTTTTTTCTGCCAGAAGCGTCGCGTTCATCTTGAACACGTTCTGGTTCAGTAACGTTATAAGATTTTACTGTTTGGCCCAACATGCATTCAATTCCACTGCGAGATGAAAAATGTCTCATAATTTGATGATTTTCTGAGCGGCTCTGAATTTCGTTCATAACTAATTGTGTACTTAAATTTTGCAGAAACAGTCTTCTTCGGCTCGTTGAGGATTTAAGGCTGGGATTATTCTCCATATAGATGACAAAAGCTGCAAATGCAGCCACGTCAATAATATTGTAAAAAAACGCTAAAGGCCATCTATTTGTTCTCCTCTTTGTCGTATATTCGCCCAGACATTTATCCATATTGTCAACTCCACCTTTGCTTTTATTATAATCCAGTATCATAACTGGCTTCTTTTTTTCACCTCCAACCTCGGTATTATAATGAGATGTAGATAGTAGCACAACCGATTTGTTTTTTTTCGGGATATATGAGCACATACTAATGTTGTTGCTAAATCCAAAGACTGAAGATTGTACTTCTCTTCCTCGGGGATTAGAAAATTCTGCCGGAACAAATGTTCGCCTTTTGTTCACGGTGCCCAAGATAGACAAGTTATAGTCCAACATCAAAGAAGAGGCCAAATTGTAACTTGTAAAAAAGTTGTCACAGACAATGTTTCGTCCACTTCCACGAAAACGGTTGCAACACAAATCTTTGACTACTCGCTCACCCTGATTTTTTTCCCTTTCTCCAGAAGGCGCCAAGCCAGTATATATCTGTCCACTGAGTGGATAAGATGTAAGAGAATCGCAAACCCACCAAACCTTTATCCCATATTTCGCTGGTTTTGAAGGAATATACTGAGTGAATCCTGTGCCACCGCGAAAGGGATAAAGTTGCTCATCAACAGTTATGTTGGCTCCTGCCACAAAGTTGTTCTGTAGGTTTCTATTCAGCATCAGAAATATGTCAGATATGGCTGCTGCTTTATCACTTTCCTTACGGTGCTGGCGTGTATTTCCATTATCAAATCTGATATAACGGCTTATAGACCAAAAACGTTGAATGCCCATCGAAGCACGATATAAAGGATGGGAATTAGTTTTCCATAAATCAGTTGTATGGACAAAATTCGAATGCGTCACTCCAGCCATCAAAAGAATTCCAAGATAGGCATCAAATTCTGACCTTGAAAGAGGTTTCCACACACGTGCTGGAGTTTTGGGGATTTCTTTTTGCCGTTGTTCGTAACACTGCTTTGCTTTTCTATTTGTTTCTCGAATTATTATATCACATATTTCTTCAGACATTATTAATTTGAACGTTTGGATAATACTTAGATTTGATGACTTAGAAGTTGGCCCAGTATTTAAAGATCGCAGAATATTATGTGACAAAATCCTACGTAGTTCAGGTGGTTGATTCGACCAAATTGTGCCGTTTCTTGCGGTATAATGTAAAGCAGAAGATTCCACTGGATCACTATACTCTTCTTCCGAATCCGTCTCATCAGCAGGTGTATATTCTGGTAACTGCAATTCCTCTATATCTGAATCATCAATTGTTGAATTATTCCCGTCGCCCTCTTCATCCTCTAATATATGTGCAAATATTTCTTGTTCATCTCCACTATCAGTTTCCAATATTTCTTCTAATTTTTGATTTATGTAATGCTCTCTTTGTTCAATGCTAAGCCCTTGTAATTGGCGGGGAGTTAACCATTCACCATCAGCCATTATACAAATTACTGTTTTTAATCTAGTTAGTAAAAATTTAAAAATACATGTTTATATACTCTGTGCACATATGTATGTGTGTATGTCAAACTAACCTTTATTAATTAATAAATAAGTGAATTAATCAATTTATTGGATTTTTTATCAAATCAACACGTTTTTGTGTATCTGCAATCAAACCGCACATTACAAGTGCAAATAAAAACTAAATTGATTTGTTAACAAATTGTCTGTGTTCACTCTGTTTTATAGTTGAAACATACGACATAAGATAAAAAATGGGAATCCCCTTTCTAAAAGCATACAGAACTACGTAGTCGCCTAGCTATAAACGACGACGTTTTTTTTTCATAATAACGGATGCAAATCATTCAATTTGCTGAGAAAAACAAAAAATATTGGTTTCACCTGAACAAATTCCCTTGCAAAGTGTACGACTTACCCAGGTATGATGGTTGTATGTTTAACGGAAATTTTTTGGTTGTAGACATAAAGGTTAATTTACATTATAACACCATAAGATTTCTACTTTTTTAGACAAATCGCACCTGTACCTCTAAAGTGAGTCAACTCAAAATTAACAAATTTTTCAGTAGAGGTCAAAAACGTTTTTTATTTTAATATTTACTATAAAATTTAAAAACAGTTGTTTCATTGTAAAGAATTGCGAATAATAAGTATATAACAGTAGTTTTTTGAGATTTTTTCAGTGATCATCAAAAATAAAAGGTTTTTTGGGTAGAACTCAATATATGTCTTTTTAGTGTATTCTAAAGAAGCTATTCTTATAACAGCTGTACAGCTGTATTTTTTTGCGAAAGACTAGAAAAATCGATGTAACATTTTTACAGTGGATAGATATGACCACTGTGAATCGTTTTCTTGAAAAAAGTTAAAATTTTGAGTTTGAAATGTTTTTTTATATGAGTTGCAAAATAAATAAATAACTAAAAAAATTAAACAAACAAAAACTCGACGTTACAGTCATTGAAAATCATTAGTTTCAAATTTTTCCAATATAAGAAAGAAAATAAAAACTACCAGGAAAAATACAATCTATGGGGTTAATAATTAAATAAAAAAAAAAACAAATTTAAATACTAAATTATGTGTAAAAACATAAATCTAAATTTGTCTAACATTGTTAAGCCAAAAACCTGTAGGACAATTTTTAGTCATGGCCCCCACATAAAGTTGCTTTCCGGTGTTCACTTAGATCTATTAAAAACCAGTAATATTGCACAATTTTTCTGAAATTTGGTTTGTATGATTTTACAAAAAGTAAATAGCTTTACCAAGTATGAACACGATCAGTCAATTTTTCGATTTAGTCCCCATATAAATTTGGCTTCCTATAACAATGCCACTTTAATTTGGTTTATGCTTATTTTCTATATCTAAAATTACAGTCGACCAACTATAATTTTCTTACTTGTTTTTATATATTGCAATTTCAGACTATGACACATTTGCATAGGGTAGGGTATAAGTACACAGTTACATTGTTGCTTTTATACTGCTCATATAGTTAGAACAGAATATTTAATAAAAAAGAGTAGTAATATCATATGATACTTTATTTATAGCACTTAAACACGTACTTTTATTAAACATTTAGTTTATAATATAAACTATGTTAAAAAACATGATGCAATAAATTTTGGAACAAATCGGTGACATTGTGTCATAAATTTCTATGTATTGCAAGATTTTATTACACGAAGCACATGCTATGTTGTATAAATAAAAGTATGATGTGTGGGAAATTTGTCAGTTCCACAATATTTCTAATTGTATTTGCCCTAACTGGAATAATGCATGGATACTAATGCCGTGGCTCCTGAACTTTTTCCCCTTGTAACAGATGTTAGTAGTGAAGGTCTGAACTTAATTCCGATCCACATATCGGCAACTCCCGCCATCAATCAAGAAGATTCAAATTGCCTTGAAAGGTTATGCTATCGTTTTTTCTGAATGGTTCACTGAGTCAATTATCCATCTCCATCAGGAGCGTCATATAATCAGTTATAACATAACAATTATTACAATGTTTAATACAATCACTTATAAAGGCTGAAATACCAGAAAACGGTTTGATTTAGAATATACGAACCATTAAAAAAGAATGTTTAAAAATACAATTTTGCATACTAAATAATCTTATATTTTTTAAATTAAAACTAACTCTGAGTTCATAAGTTATCACTGTTAGTACAAGGAACAAAATGGGCACCCTCCATGGAAATAAATATTTAATGTTATATATCTGGAGTACTGTAATCGTGAAGGCCATGGTGCTTTTTGTGAGTTCATAAGTTATTAATGTTATTAGTTGAGTAATAAATGGGCGTGATCGGACCAATGGGCGTGACGTACTATTAAAACAAGTAAGAAAATTATAGTCGGTCTAGACCGACCCTATACCATGCGTTTAGAGACCATATCTCTTAGGCCCAACTAATTGGATATAGAAAATAAGCACAAACCAAATTTGAGTGGCATTTTTATTATTTTTTTTGGCTGCAGATATGAAAAACTTCATAGCGGATGCTATGCCTATATGGGGACTAGGTCCAAAAATGGACCGATCCTGACCTTGGTTGGTAAAGGCTCTTGTATTTTGCGAAAATATATACAAACAAAATTTGAGATGAATCAGTGCAAAATTTTTGTTTTTTGATAGATTTAAGTGAAGATCGGGAAGCAGCTCTATATGGGGCCTATGACCAAGAGTTGTCCCATGGGGACCGTTTTTGGACTATTCATTAATGAATGTAATAAACACATACAAACCCAATTTGACTAAGATCTATACGACAATTTGGATCTTATGGCAATTTATGTCGATTTTATAGGGGTCATTTGTATGGGGGCTAGGTCTTAACATGGGCCGATTCTCACCAATTTCAATAGCTTTCATCCTATGGCCCATAGAAGCTTACATACCAAATTTCATCAAAATATATTCATATTTGTGATCTGTAGTTTGATTACAAATGAAAAATGAAAAATTAGAAATAAAAAATTAAAAACGAAAAATAAAAAATAAAAAATGAAAAGTAAAAAATAAAAAATTAAAAATAAAAAATTAAAAATAAGAAATGAAAAATAAAGATACACTTTGTAAAGAAAGTCGTATTATTAAATATTCGATTAGGAAAATTTCAATCGGGTATAAACTGTTTTGTGAAAACCAATATGACTACGAATCTGCTGTTAAGTACTTGAAAGCTAAAGAAACGGAATACTTCTCTTACACTTCAAAGAATAATAGACCTTATAAGGTCGTACAAACTAGGTCTGCACAAACTAGAGCCAGCAAAGGTTAAGGCAGAGCTTATTAAAATTGGCTTAAAATGTACGGACGTGAAAAGTGTTTACCGTAAAACAGACAATAATCGAGAAATCATACTCTATATTGTTTACCTTAAAAAAGGTACTACATCTTTGGCGGTGTTAAGGAACAATGTTAAAAGTATAAACTACATTCGTGTTAAATGGAGTTATCAATCTAAAATGCCAAACAAAATTACACAATGCCATAATTGCCAAATGTTTGGGCATGGGTCAAATAATTGTAACATCAAAACATTTTGTGCTAACTGTGCTGGTGACCATGAAACCTCTAAATGCACATCGACAACTATCAAATGTGCAAACTGTAGAGGTGACCATAAATCTACCGATAATACCTGTCCTAGCAGATCTTCTTATGTCGGATTAAAGGAACGTTATTCTAGGCCAACCCACAAGCTCGTGCTAACAACACTCAGAATGTAAATATTCAAAGCCATCGTCCGTCAACTAGCAACTCATTTGCTAATGTGGTACGTTCAAATAATACAACACCAAATATTACAACATCAAATAATGCAACACCAAATAATGCTTCAAATGATCTCTTCTTTTTAGAGGAACTTAAAACATTAACGTTAGAGTTAATCGAAAACTTAAAAAATTGTAAAACTAAAAGTGATCAATTTAATGTTATAACTAACTTAGCTTTTAAATTTCTACCATGAATACTAATATAAAGATAGTAATATGGAATTCTAGAGGAATACGTACTAAAATTTATGAATTTTTTGATTTCTTAGTTAGGGAAAATGTTGATATAGGTTTGGTGAGTGAAACGTGGCTAAACAAAGATATTTCAATGTATCATTCAGATTATTTCTGTTATCGTAAAGATCGTGAAGGCAAAAAGGGTGGTGGAGTAGCAATTGCAATACGTAAAAATATATGTCATGAACTATTACCATTAAGATTTTTAGTTGTTATTTTCCAGGAGGATCTGCGGGTACTTTGGAAATCAAAAAAAAAAAAAAGTTTAAATCAGATCTAAGGAAATTTTCAATGATTCGAGATTATTATATTTTAGGAGGTGATTTTAACAGCAGAAACCAATCATGGGGTTGCCTTCGAGCCAACTGTTGGGGAAACATAATACATGATTTTATCACAACAAACAAATTTGACATCGTTTTTCCTCCTGAACCTACGCTTATCCCAATAAGCAGAAATGTAAATCCTTCTGTACTCGACTTTTTTCTCTCAAATGTACCAGAAAAATTGTCTGCGGCTTCTACTCTTTGCAGGTTAAGTTTTGATCATCTACCAGTGTTTCTAACTTTTAATTCGAGTTATAAATCAAGTGAGAACCTGAAATATGATCACAAAAACACATATTGGAATATATTTAAAAGGTACATTAATAACAATGTTTCCAATTTGTCAAATGTGCCCTTAAATAATGTTGATGATGTAGAAGAACTTGTTATGAATTTTACATTATTAGTTCAAAATGCTATCGAGGCAAGCGTACCAAAGAAAAATATGTCAAACTTTTATGTAAAACGTTTACCAAGACATATTTTAAATCTGATAACTCTTAGAAACAACTCAAGAAGGAACTGGATTGGATTTAGGCTCCCTTTATATAAACAACAATCAAACGTTTTAAATATTGTTATTCGTGATGATATATCCAAATTCAGAAACTCCATATAATATGCTTAAAAGTCTGGATAAGCCTTCTCCAAAATTTTTGAACATTTCTAAAATTATTAGGAAGAAAACTAAATGTATTCCAAGTCTTAAACAAAATGATAATTTGTACACTACAAATTTACAAAAATCAGAAATAATTGCTCAAAAGTTTCTTTTGAACCATTCTATTTCTACTAATATGAGCGACATGAATACAATTCAGATGGTCTCTAACTCTATAAATGTATTAACCGCCGAAAGCTCTTCAGAGCATATCCCTAATATCGTTAGTACCATAAAAAATAAAATCATTATACAAAATCTTAAAAATAAGAAGAGTCCAGGCATGGACGGTATTTCCAATAAATGCCTTAAAGCTCTCCCCCTAAGTGGATGAAAGCTTTGTCACTTTCCACAAGTCTGGAAAAAGGCAAAAATAATTGCTATCCTAAAACCAGGAAAAAATCACTCAAGTCCTGACTCATATAGACCAATAAGTTTATTAAACTCAATGAGTAAAATTTTGGAAAAAATTATCAAGGAGGAAATTGAAAATTTTATAGAAGATAACAATATCCTCCCGGTTCAACAATTCGGTTTTAGATCTGAACATAACACGACACAATCATTAGTCAGAATCAAAAAAATCGTTAAGGACAACTTTAATATTGGTAAATCTACGGCCATGGTGCTGTTAGATATAAAGTCGGCATTCGATTCAGTTTGGCATGACGCTCTCGTTCACAAACTATTAAATATTGGTTTAAATAATCATACAGTCTTGCTAATAAAAAGCTACCTGACAAGTCATTCATTTAGGGTTCATATTGGTGATAAGTTCTCTGCCGAGTATGATATTCCGGCTGGATGTCCTCAAGGTTCGTGTCTCTCCCCAATTCTCTATAATATTTTTACATCTGATTTTCCTTCGTTGATTGGTTGTGAGTCCTCTATCTTTGCTGATGACACTGTAATCTTTAGTTCAAATACGTTATCTAATGATACTCAGTGTAACTTACAAATATCGGTAAATACTGTAATTGATTACTTCAAAAAATGGAAAATGGAAACCCGTTAAAAACACAATCTATATTTTTTACCAGAAAGAGGAAAAATTGCTTCTTACAGCAACATAATATTATAGTTGACGGTGTTAATGTACCGTGGGATACAAGTGTCAAATATTTAGGTGTTATTCTAGATAAAAAAAAATGATATTTAACGAACATGTTAGCCACTGTGATGATGTTACACACATCTTCATTTATCTTTATTTATTTCATTTATTCATCTTTATTTGTTTATATTTTTTTTGTTTATTTTTGTTAACATATTTATTTGTATTTATTTGTTTACATTTATTTAAATTTTTGCATACCACAAAGTACACTAACCTTGGGTAAAGGGTTGAATTACAAAACAATAAATTATTGTGTAATTAACCGTTTCGGGACGACAGGGATGTTTTTATCCCAGAAAAATTTGAAAAATCATATCTCTGAAAATTCTCACACGATTTGGTTGAAAACCGTCCCAAATCATTATTTATATTCTTCTCTACAAAAAATTTAATATAGCTGTCAATATAACACATCAAGCTTATGTCAAAAGTCATAAATCAGTTCGCGCGGTTTGAGTTGCTAATAAGACCATCGACAAAAGCTCAAAAAACAAGTGTTTTAATTGTGGAAAAAAGTGTCATTTAGTAAAGTTTTACTCAAACAGTTGTTATTTCATAGAAAATATAATCGAAAACCAATAAAAAGATATTTTTCAGAATTTGCGGCTAAGGTAAGTTTCGTGGGATAAAATCATCCCAAAACTGTTTATTTGTGGGACGTTAACATCCCAACCGTACTCATTCACATTATTTTTCTTAGAAAGATATGGACGGAAAACGTAAACTGGCGACTCCAGAAATTGAGGATTTTCTTAATAATTCAAGCAATGATGAGGATGATCCATTTGCTGCTAGTAATTCTTCTTATAGTCCCAGTCAGAAAGGCAGTAGTGCTTTAGAAGAGGAAGAAGACACGGATCATAGTAATGAAGGAATGGAAATTGATGATGCGAATGAAACTGCAAATGATATTTCCGATGACTCTGACGAAGAAATATTTGAAGTGGAACGTCTGGATGAAGAAATTGTTTCTGATTGGCCAAACAATGTTATAATTTGGTCAAACCCCCTACCAACATTCACACCACGATTTACAGTTAGTGAAGATCGCACCGTTAGCCATGGAGGAATACCTCGAGGATTGAAGCCTGTGGAAATATTTTTCAAGCTGCTGCGTAGAAGTTTTGTTCATCACATTGCTCATTCTACTAATGAAAGGATTGATATTTTCAATAGCAGCCATCCTAAAAACAAACGGACCGGTTTTTACACGTTATGTCCAAACTTTATTTTTCTTCCTTATCATTCCAACCTGATCCAAAACCAAAAACTTATTTCGTTGATGATTTGGTAGATTGTCTAAAAAAAAAACTTTCAAAAATATAGATCAGACTCTCCGTTCCAAAGCATTGATGAATCTATGACAAAATTTCTAGGCCGCTCTACGTTGAAGCAGTATATGCCATTAAAACCTGTAAAGAGAGGCATAAAACTATGGATGCGATGCGACAGTTTGACAGGCTATACGTACGATTTTAATATATATTCCGGAAAAGAAGACCATTCCTATCAATCATCCACATTAGGCGAACGCGTTGTCATGAAATTGTCAGCGACTATCAGACACCCTGACACAACGTTGTGCTTTGATCGCTTTTTCACGTCAGCAAAATTAATTAATAATATACCGTTTCCAGCCTTAGGTACTTGTATATCTAACAGAAAAAATTTACCAACTTTTACTGAGGAACTAAGCAGAGGAGAATATGTCTTCAGGAGCAATTCGTCTGGTACTTTGGCAGTGGTTTGGCAAGACACAAAACAGGTTATAGTGCTTAGCAACTGCCATAAAGCTTCAGTGGACACTGTTACAAGAAAACAGAAGGATGGCAAAAAAATAGATGTAACATGTCCGGATATTGTAAAAACGTACAGATATCTAATGGGTGGCGTAGATTTGGCGGACAAAATGAGTACGTTGTATGAACTTGACCGGAAGTCAACGAAATGGTGGCGAAAAGTTTTCTTTCGGCTTATGATGACATGCGCTGTCAATGCGTGGATAATCCATGCGGAAACAAATCATCCACGGCAAAAAAGAGAACCATTTTTGGGATTTTTAGTGCAGCTTTCCGAATCTCTCATTGACGAAGGAAGCAAGCAAGCGAAAATACGACGCAAAGTTCGAAAAGAACCCTTTAGCACTATGAAAAAACGTATCAAACAAAATCTGGGGGACCATTTACCAACACGAACAAACAAGCGACAACGGTGCGTAAATTGTACTAAAATCGGAAAAGAAAGTCGCACAAATCAGCTTTGTATTGCCTGCAACTTGGCGTTTTGTAAAAAATGTTTCACACCTTGCCATAGAAACTAATTAAAATAATTTTATGCTACAATAAATATTATAAAAGAATAAAATAAATTGAAATAAAGTAAAATATATTCTGATTTTATTATTCAAATTTTGCTTTTCAGGTGTGTTTGGGATGTTTTTGTCCCAGGACGATATCTCCTTTTCGGAACGTCCTAAAAATATATTATGAAATTACTTTTCTTAAAACAACATTAGGAGACTATATCTAAACTCTTTTTTAAGATTGATGGCCACAAAAGTTCTCGTCCCGAAACGGTTAAATATTACTGGAATGCAAAATGACAAATTTCTGAAAATTCAAATTGTGTCAATAACCCATGACAAATAGGAATGTCACTCAAATTTTGAGGGGAAAAATTTAAATTGATTATTGAACGTTTTCTGATTGGCTATTGAGCCCAACGTTCAAAAATCAATGAATTTGTAATATGCGAATGTAAAGAAAAGAGAAAGACTATTATTTAAATTAAGTAAAAATATTAAATTATAATGATATAAAAGACCAGCATTTTCAAATAAATAATCAATTGTAATTCTGATTTGAAAGGGTTATAATTAAAACCAAACAGAGATTTTCTTTTTTTTTTACTGGCATATTCTGCCAAAGGGTTCAAACATTGGCATAATCTGCCTACGTGCTATCTCTGTAAAACATTAAAAAAGTGCATCTACCGTGCACGCGGGAACTGCTTTGAGGAAAGTACTTGACAAAATTCCTCCTGAGATTGGTCCGGTTCTCACCCAATCTTAGTATCCTTTTGTACACCCTTCTTACACTATATGGCGATCCTGCCCCCCTCTTACACTATATGGAGATCCTGCCCCCCTCTTACAATATATGGCGATCCTGCCCCCTCTTACACTATGTGGCGATCCTGCCCCTTCTTACACTATATGGCGATCCTGCCAGGCTTACACTATATGGCGATCCTGCCCCCTCTTACACTATACCACATTATCAATAAAATCGATATAACTAAAAAAATATTATACCCGTTTATAAATCGGAAATCTCAACTGAGTATCGAGAATAAACTGTTAATTTTAAAAGTTGTGTTTCATGCAATACTTTTTTATGCTGCTCCTGCATGGTACGATACACCAACATGTCATCATGTTAGCCAAAATAAACTACTAAAAACTATTTATAATCTACCACCTTATTTTTCAACATCGCGTCTTCACTCGCTTTCTAATATCCCGCTAGTCAAGGATAAGATATCTGTTTTAACAGAAAGATTCTATAATAGATGTGCCAGCTCCTCGCATGACCACATCAGTCCTTTATGCTCTTAAACCGTGTATTTTTATTATCAACTTTTCCCGTTTTATAAAACTTTTTTTTTTTTTATTTCCGTAAGGTTTTTGTAAAATTTTTCCTTAACTTATTAAATTAATTTTTAAGAAATTTATCACATTGTACAGATACAATATAATTAAGTAGAAAAGTCATACATAATAGACTAAACTCTTAACTTATAATAATAAAAATTATTGTGTATTTACCATGTTACATTTATCAATAAAATATGAAATTGAATTGAAAAATAAAGAATTAAAAAAAAAAAATGAAAAATTAAAAATAAAAAATTAAAAATTAAAAATAAGAAATAAAAAATTAAAAACGAAAAATAAAAATTCAAAATAAAACATGAAAAATAAAATATAGAAAAATTAAAAATAAAAAATTAAAAATTAAAAATAAGAAATAAAAAATTAAAAACGAAAAATAAAAATTCAAAATAAAACATGAAAAATAAAATATAGAAAATTAAAATGGAACATGAAAAACTAAATATTAAAAATGAAAAACGAAAAATTAAAAATAAAAAATGAAAAATCGAAAATAAAAATTGTCGCTAGAGAAAAGTGTGCTGACAAAAAGACATACGGTTCTAGGCTGACTACAGGGCTGGTTGAAAATGAAAAATTTTAAATGAAAAGTGAAAAATAAAAAATGAAAAAAAAATATGAAAAATAATATAAAAAAAAATTAAAATTTTGAAATAAAAAATTAAAAACGAAAAATAAAATATGAAAAGTAAAAAACAAAAAATTAATAATAAAAAATGAAAAATGAAAAATAGGAAATGAAATATAAAAAATTAAAAATAAAAAATGAAAAATGAAAAATTAAAAATGAAAATTAAGAAATGAAATATTAAAAATTAAATATAAAAAAATTAAAAATGAAAAATTAAAAATGAAAAATAAGAAATAAAAACTTAAAAACGAAAAATAAAAAATTAAAAATAAAGCATGAAAAATAAAATATAGAAAATAAAAATGGAACATGAAAAACGAAAAATTAAAGATGAAAAACGAAAAATTAAAAATAAAAAATGAAAAATCGAATATAAAAAATGAATGAAAAATTAAAAATAAGAAATGAAAAATGTAAAAGGAAAAATAACAAATAAAAAATTAAAAATAAAAAACGAAATATTAAAAATTAACCAGTTGAAATAATAATAATTATTTTTATATTAGCAGAGGCTCTGCAGTTGATTGCTCTAAGTGATACATAGATGAATTTCAATTTTCAATTATACATTCTTCCTTTATTTACATATTTTAACAAATTTGATATTTACATATGAGATCTTATCTTTATATAGATATTGCAACAAATAATATATAGGATCTAAAGACATTAAATAGTTTTTATTTTATTTTTTAATGATTTTTAAAGGAAAATGGGAGGAAAAAAACCTTTACATGATTTAATAAATTCAAATACTATCTGAAAATATTTATATGCTTATAGAAGGTTTATTAGAAATAATAGACCTCTATAAGCACATAATTTTCAATTTGGTGATTTTTTTTTTTAATTTTACGTTATTTCTCTACATTCTCTTATCAGTGGGTAAGAGGAATTTTCAATTTTGGCAAAGTAATTATTGTTAATCCTAGTTATGAAATCGATAATTTTTTCATAACCTGTTTCTTCATGAAGAAGATTTGTAGGATACCTCCAGGGCTTTTTATTTATCATTTTAAGACATTTGTTTTGTATAATTTGTAAACGTTTTAGGTGGCAGTTGGCAGCGTCACTCCAAATAGGACACGCGTATGTTAATATCGGCCTTATAACACTTTTGAAGAGTAGATTTTTGTTTTTGGGGTTTAGAAATGACCTTCTATTAAGTAGTGGCCATAATGCTTTAAATGATTTTATAGCTTTTTGACACGTAGCCATAATATGTTGTTTAAAAGTAAGCTTTTTGTCCAAGACAACTTCGAGATATTTGACATGATTAAGTACATTTATGGTATTATTTCCCATATGAAGATGACGTCCTGGCAGTCTTTTGGGAGATTTGTTGAACGGAAAAATAATTGCTTGGGTCTTGTTTGGATTAATTTTGATTTTCCATTTGTAAAAATATTTACTGCAATTAACAAGTCCCTTTTCCATTTTCTTCAGGAGTGCACTTGTAAGTTTGTTTGAAGAAATTAACGCAGTATCATCTGCGTAGTAAGCAACTTTCATATATTTCGGAACTTTGAAATCGGATGTATATATCGAGTAAAGCAATGGCGACAAGACTGATCCTTGAGGTAACCCTGTGGTAATGGTTTTTGGAGATGATGTTTCATTATTAATCGCAACTTTAAAGCTTCTGCCGTGAATGAAATCTGAAATAAGTTTGCATAAATATTTTGGTATATTTGCATCAAGAAGTTTAAATACTAGGCCATTATGACAAACGGTGTCAAACGCTTTTTCAATATCTAACAATATTAGACCCGTTGAACGTTTATTGTTTTTATTTGTGATTATTTGATTTTTAATTCTGTTTATTTGGTGAGTAGTGCTATGCCCTTTTTTAAATCCAAATTGTTCTTTAGCAACAATAGAATTGGTCGTTACAAATTCACTAAGACGAGAATGTAGTATTTTTTCAAATATTTTACCTAAGTTACTTAACAAACTAATAGGTCTATAGCTATTTGGGTTATTTTTTGGCTTACTAGTTTTGTTGATAGCTATAACCTTAGTGTTTTTGAAATGGTTTGGGAAATAGTTGAGTTTGATGCAGCTGTTAAATATTATAACCAGTAATTTTAGAGCTTTGAGTGGTAGTTTCTTTAAGAGCAGGTTGGGAACATTGTCAAAACCAGGAGATTTTGATGGTTTTATTGATGAGACAATATTCATTACTTCTTGTAAAGATGTATAAATTGCTGACTCAGAACTGGGATTTTCCTTCTTAAAATTATTTACTGTTGTATTTATTACTATATCCGCTGAGTGGTTGTAATTCGAAGTGAGGTTATTTGCTTTGACAAATGTATTTGCCAGGACTTCAGCCTTGTCCTTATCAGATGTTATCCTTGTATTTCCAACCTCAAGGTGAGAGATTTGATTTTTTCCTTTTCCTCGCAAGTTCCTGCTTATTCTCCAAAATGATTTATCACCTGGTTTTAAATTGGACAATAATTGACACCATTTCTTATTGCGTTCCGAATTAATACTTTTATCAATCATGTTACTTAGAAACTTAGTACATTGATTATAAAAAGTTTGCTCGGCTATATTTGAAGATCGTTGGCTTTTTCTTTTAAAACTTCGTCTTAGTTTAATATATTTCACAGTACTTTCTGGTAATGTGAAATTATTTTGTTGAGTTATTTTAGGTGTAGACGCATCCCTTGCTTCAAAAACTACATTTATAAATTTTTGTATTTCCTGATCAATTATTACCTTGGTATTGTATATATCCGAATTTAACGTGATTTTATTTTCTAAAAAATTCATATAAATGTTCCAGTTGGTTGCACTATAATCATAATAGTTGAGGTCAACCTGCGAGGCCACTGATCTTTTAAGTGTACACATAATGGGGCGATGGTCTGATGGTATTTCGTAATCCATTGTCTTTACGTCTATATTCAAAGCGGTATTGCTTAAAATAATATCGACTGTAGATGCTTCGCGATTGTGTTGATGGGGGAGTAGGGTTGGACTATTATGATAGTGTATAAAAAAATTGCTTGATTGCTGTAGATTGTTCAGTGCGATTCCTGCAGTATTATTTGAACGGTAATTCCAAGAGCAATGTTTGGCATTTAGGTCACCAAAAACTATGTATTCTTTGGTGGAAGGTGTTAGGTTCAAGATATCAGCACAGAAGTTATGGGTATATCTTGGTGAATATAATGAAGATGTGATACATAGATGACGCTTTCTGTTTGATTTTAAAAAAGTGGCATGAAAAGTCTTTAATTACTAGATGTTTACACATCTCCCCTGTTATCGGACTCACATGCATTTTTTCTGTGTGTAATCTATAATATTAAGAGGCTAGCCGATTTGTTGTTCTACCATTTTATCCCGTTTTTGACCAAGCGTATATTATTTGAAATGTATTTTTTTTAACTGTTCACCAGATTTACAGATTTTTAATTTTTTTCTTTATTTTTAGTAAATTGTAGTTAAAATTACTACTAATACATACATAAAATTATACATATGCTATGTGTGCATTTGTTAAATTCGCTAATGTGTTTGTTAATGAGTTTGTTTACTTCATTCGCAACAATAATAAACCAAAATAGTGTTGGTTTGTGAATTGGCTAAGTTGAAAAATAAAGCTTACTTGAAATTGCACTCGAATTTCGAGCACTACAATCTGCTAGTTTGTACAAATGCTCTAATTGATATTTGTGAGTATTTGTGAATACTATAGAGTTACCATAAAAAATTTCTATTACTTCGTCAAATTTTTTAAGTGTAACCGAATTCCAACCAATTCCACAAACAAAATCATCAGTGATACCAAGTACTCTTACAGGATTAGGTACTCGTACACAAGTTTTAATAAATATGGGCTTCAGTATGTATTCTATGGAAAGTAGTGAAGTTTTATGTTTTCAAATCATTTATATTCTTCTGGTATGTTAGCTTAAACTAAACATCGAATTTCGTTATGTTGTTAAAAATTTAAATTTAAAATTTATCATGATTGTATGGTATGTTTGATTTAAAATCAAGCTGCAGCCAAGTAAATATGCTATAATTTTAAAATTTCCGTCATGTTTAAGTTTTTGATTTATCGAAGTTATTGTCGACATTTTATTTATGTATATATTTATCTAAAAATAATAGATTATTGTTTGGACGTTCCAATTGTGAGCCAATGACAAAAATTCTACATAAGAGCTGTACATAAAAAACGTAAACGTTTTAGCCAAAATGCTATATTTAGATACATATAAATTATAAAAAAAAAAAAAAATTATAATCGTGCAGCATTTACAACTGAGATAATACTTAAAACAAAAATGCTGAACTCGTTAAAAACTAAACCATTTTATTTTTGCTACTATTCTAACTTCTTTTATTAAACTTAATTTGAAATACCATAAAAAATAGTCTTAAACTAACAACAAAACAAAACACATTTGCAGAAAACTAAATGTGCAAACAAGTATCACACCGAGCACAATATATATATATATATATATATGTATATGTGTAGTCTCGTATACAAGCAAAATTTTATGTTAAACGAAAATAATATAAAGATTTATGACATTTTTATTGTTTGTAATAAAAATGCAACATACTGTTACTAATGTTATAGTTGCGCTAAATTCATATACTTTTTATGTTTCTAGTCATTTTGTATGTTATACGTAATACGTAACAGGGAAAAAAAGATGAACTTAAAACATGTTTACTCCCCAAGAGTGGAGCTATTTGTAGGTTTTTTGTATTTTCATTTCGAATTGTAACATTTATCATGCTACTTACAATACGTATGTTAGGGCTGCATTTTTATGTGAGCTGTATTATTTAAAGTTTAAAACTTATAAATGAAAACTAATGTGTCTTTGCAATTTTGTTCCTTCCTTTTTTCAATTGTTTAGATTCTTATATTTCATAATTACAATTTCTTCTTAATGCCTTAGTTTTCTTGATCCTTTTTTATGAGTTAATTGAAAAACACTCATCTAATTAATTTGAACCCTAATACAAATGTGTATTTGTAAATGTAACAGAATTTTATGGCAAAACTCAGTGTAACAAATATATATCAGGAAACAAACGAATAAAGTCACAAATGCAACATAATTCTGTTATATTTAATATAAACAAATTGCAGATATTTCGTGCAGTTCTATTTATTCATTTTCTATGGTACACTTAAAAAAACAGAAGTAGTAAAATTATATTTGAGACTTAAGAACACAAATTTGACATTTTATTGAAATGAATCACGAAACTTTTGTCAACAGTAAAGTAATATAATAGTTGCATTGTGCAATTAAATTATTTTATAGCTCATGCTTATGCTTTCTATTATTTATTTAAATAATCTGATTCA
The DNA here is from genome assembly GCA_963682025.1 of Cordilura impudica. Lineage (NCBI taxonomy): Eukaryota > Metazoa > Arthropoda > Insecta > Diptera > Scathophagidae > Cordilura > Cordilura impudica. The sequence goes on along the minus strand of OY821518.1, from coordinate 261,435,420 downwards.
TTAGATTTAATAAACCTTAGTTAGATAAGGTATGTCTACAAGATTTACGCCTTCTGAACTGTATGCTCTTTCTCCCTCAATCATTAACCGACAAAGCTCTCATGTTCAATTATCTCAGCCGGTGGCAGCAACTTGTCAGTGTTGGTTGTTTTTATACAATAAGTTTTTTTCTTAGAAATAGATATAACGTAACTTTAAGATTTTCGTACCATTTTTGTAACAACCACAAATTTTATTATACGCATTGACTCAGAATCACTTTCCGAGTCGATTTAGCGATCTCCGTGCATCCGTCCGTGCATAAGCTACAAACATACATAATTTAGGATTTATATACAATAGAGATAATAAAGATTTTAATTACATAAATAATTTTGACATAGTTATTTTACTAGAACTACGGGTTTGCGAAGATAAATTTCAAAACTTAAAAAAATATTTTAGAAATCTCAATACTTTTTGGAAACCAGCATATATATTCTATAGACATGGGAGAGCCATTGGGGGCTGTATGTATGGAGTCAATAAAAATTTAACTCAATCTGAAATAAATGCTCTTTTGATAGTAGCTGTGTAGTGTCTACGATCAATATTAAAACTGGAAATATATTCAAACACTTCCTTTATATATAAGAGATGCAACTTGGGATGAAGAATTTAAAGTAATAGAAAACATTTTTGACCAGAAAGGTATTGAAAATGCACTTTTAATCGGAGATTTAAATATACATATTGGAGAAACTGAACAAACAGTAGGCCAAGAATTACAATGTGAATGGCCTGCTTACCTGTGTAGAAGAAAATTTAAAGATAAAAAACCACCAGATGCTAAAGGTAGAAGATTTATGGATTTTTGTGAAGATTTTAGATTAATAATAGCAACAAAAGAAAATGGAGAAGATAATTTTACATTTGTAGGAGGGACAGATCAATCGGTAATAGATGCATGCGCTTTGTGTCAAGATGTATGCCCTTTTATCTACAATTTTGTAATACAAGAAAAAACCTGGTCAGATCACATGGCAACCTGCTTATCACTGAAGCTAAATACAAAAAAAAAAAACAATTTCAGAACTGAAAAACTCTTTCCAAAACTAAAATTGTGTAACGAACAAAGAGAAATGTATTCCGGGATAGTTAAGAATCATATTCTAGAACTTAAAGAAAATAATACCTGCATTGAACTGTGTACGCTTACAAATATAATTTAAAACTCAACACAACAAAAATATGCAAAAAAAACAAGTAAGAAAATTATAGTCGGTCTAGCCCGACTATACGATACCCTATACGATGGTTAAGAGACCTTATCTCTTCGGTCCAACTAATTGAATATAGCAAATAAGCATAAACCAAATTTGAGTGACATTTTTATTAATTTTTTTCGCTGCAGATATGAAAAAGTTCATATCGGATAATATGGGGACTAGGTCGAAAAATGGACCGATCCTGACCATATTTGGTAAAGTCACTTATACTTTGAAAAAATATATACAAACTAAATTTGAGAAAAATCAGTGCAATATTTTTGTTTTTTGATAGATTTAAGTGAATATCGGGAAACAGCTCTATATGGGGCCTATGACTAAGAATTTTCCTATAGGGGTAATTTTGAACTACTGATTAATGGATGTAATAAACACATATAAACCCAATTTGACTGAGTTCTATATGATAATTTGGAACTTATGGCAATTTATGTCGATTTCATAGGGGGCATTTGTATGGGGGCTAGGTCTGAACATGGACCGATTCCCACCAATTTCAACAGTGTTCATCCCATAGCTGATAGAAGCTTATATATCAAATTTCATCAAAACGTATTCATATTTGCGACACACAGACGGACGGACGGACGGACGGACGGACATGGCTATTTCGACTTAAAAAGTGATTCTGAGTCGATCGGTAAAATTAAAGATGGGTCTAGGACGAATATTTTTGGTTGTTACAAACAGCAGCACAAAGTCATTATACCCAAACCAGTGGTATAGGGTATAACAATACCCTTTTTCCTAAAAATAAATGGTTCAAATGGAGATGCCATAATGCAAGAACAAATTCTTTTAAGTTTCTGAGAGATTTCGGAAAATTTCAAAATCCCACAAGCAGATAAAAAGTATAAAGAGATTTATGAAGAAGGCAATCATAAATATTAACAAAGCTTCGTGATAGTAAAACCTGGGTGAGGCTGGCTATGGAGCTAAGAACGTACTTTAGAACATACTTTAGAACGTACTTTAGAACGTACTTTACGACTCTATTAAATCCACAGAAAAGCAGTAATACGGTGAGTTATGCACCACTATACCATGCGCATCCACTATTAGATTCAGCCATAACAACAGAAGAGATAATTTATGTTCTAAATAAGGCAAAACTTAATAAAGCGCCAGGAGAAGACAGAGTCCTCTACGAATTTTACAAAAGTGCTGCCATGGAACTGTTAATAGAATTGTCACATTTTTTCAATCAAATTTTCGACAATATGGAATTGAACAAAACATTTACAATGAGTATAATATGTATACCCAATATTAAAAAAGGGTGATTCAAGCTTGGCAAATAATTATAGAGGGATATCATTTATAAAATGCGTGGCAAAAGTTATGATGAGGATAATAAATGAGCGTCTGTACAAATGGACGGAAGAAAACAATATCATAACTTAATACCAAGCTGGATTTAGAAAGGTTTACTCAACAGTAGACAATATTTACAACCTTGCAGCCATTATGCATTTGAAGCTGAATCAAAAGAAAAAAAATCATGTGAGTCCGATCACAGGGAACACATCTTCCCAGCTAGTAATTAAAGATTTTTTTATGTAATTTTTTAAAATCAAACAGAAAGCGTCATCTATGTATCACTTATAACAAAAACTGTTTCAGCTAATTCAACAACCCTTTGCTGTAAAACGTTAAAAATATCCCAATATAAACGTATATAAGTGATACATAGATGACGCTTTTAAAAAAGTGGCATAAAAAAACAATGTTATATCATAATTTTTTCACCAATACAATCATAAGTCACACAGCGTTATCTGTCTACTCTCACCTACTACGTATTACAATGTTTTTGTGATTGTATTGTGGAATGGAAATTTACCCCCCTGCGCGTATAGGTGTTTACACATCAAAAGGTATACGGGTTTTTTGTCGACTTTAAATGCCTAGTTAGCCACACGTTGGTATTTAGTGCAGTTATAGTACGTAAAATAGAACCAGCATATCGCTGTGTAAAATGAACCAAACTTTATCAGCTGTTCATAAATGTCACGTACAAACGTAGAAGAAATCTATTTTCAACAGATTGGGACGTTCCCGTTACGTGACAGTTGAGTTCGGCAACTGCTCTAATTGCTTTTTATGTAACAGAAAAAACAGCTGACACGGTTCGTTACGGTTACGTGTGGCTAACTCGGCCTTAAGGCAGCCTTCGATAAAATTTGTCGTCAATCTCTCTTTTATAAACTACATTCTTTAGGAGTCTCGACCTAAATGGTATATTTTCTAGAAAAGATTTATTCAACCACAAACACAACAGTTTGGAATGGACCGAGCTCTCTGAACCCCACTCTTGTTCTCGGTATATGTCAACGATTTGCATGATCAACTTGAAGGAGGGATTTTTGTGGAAGAAATAAATATAAGATTATTACTGTGTGCAGATGATATTGTGATAACAGCAGAAGAAGTAGAAACCCTACAAAATATGATCCAAAATCTTGAAGTATATTGTGAACGTTGGAATTTAGAAGTAAACCTTACAAAATCAAAAATAATGGTGCTTAGAAATGGTGGAAGAATATCCAGTAGAGAAAAATGGTATTTCAGTGGAGAAGAAATTGATATAGTAAATGAATACAATTATCTGGGAATGATTTTAACCCCAAAAATGTTATTTACCAAATATGTTCAAAATAGAAACAAGTCAGTAAAGAATAATATTAATGCCAGTTGGAATACATTTCTAAAAACGAATAAAATTACGACAGCAACAAAATATAACTTATTCAAAGCAGTATGTCGTTCAATACAGCCATATGGAGCGCAAGTTTGTGGACATACTCACTTCGAAGAAGTAGATAAACTACAGAGATATTTTCTCAAGCGCACACTAAAACTACCAAACTTTACCCCCCCACCAAGCCCTTATTCTAGAATCCGGTTTGGAAGACTGTCATCTGTACACACTTCAATTGAATTGGATTTACATGAGAAGAACGCTGTCTGAGTATTCTTGATCCAGACTCCCACATAAATTCAGCAAAAAAAATTTTGGAAAAACAAATATTTTGGGCAAAAAGTTTTTATAAACTCGATAACCATATTGATTGGCAAAGAGATATACCTTTATGGGAGTGGAATAACAAACAAAAATATTGATTGGAAAGTCTACAAATAAAACATCATGAACAATGTTTACAAAGAGCCACCCAAACAGAAACATTTTACTAAAACATAAATTATACTAGAGGAAAACATTATTTTATGGATATGAACAACCAAATAACTGTTATGTGGATTTTTAAAGCCCGATTTTACTTAATTGAATTAAATGTCACACGGTTTTCAAGAAGTAACTCGAGAATATGCTCCCAATGTAACTGTAAGGAAATCGAAAATATTCAACATTTTGTTTGCAAATGCCCTATTTTTAATAGCTTCAGGTGGCAACTGTTTATATAAACCACAATCTCGGAAGAAAATTTATCAACACTTTAAATGGCGAGTTTTTTAATTGGGAAATTTTAGTCAATTATATTATAAGTGCTTTACAATATCGAAGATTTTTAATTAATGAATATAATCACTAAAATTTTGCCTTTAATTTATATATGCATTAAGGCGGGCCAATTTGTATGGAGCCGAAAAATTCGATTAGAGCCGCCCCCTAGGATGATTCTATGGACAATTATAAGCAACTTTGGTGAAGGAACCATAGGTCTATCTCGATTTTCGAGTCTCCCATTTTTCAAAAAATGATTTTTCCCTGTAACATCATTTTGATTCAAAATTCGATTTTTTCTTCATAGTTATATTATCTTTTTTATGTGTATATGGAGGGTTTTTGGGGTCGAGAAATTCATTTCTGATCTTTATTTTTACCTACGACCACCGCCAGAGGGCGTTTAATGCATATTTAACTATTTTTCGTCGATTTTCCGCGAAAAATAAACAAGTTTTTCGTTAAAATTGATCTTTATTTTATTTTTTTCAACAGAAAGTCAACCTAAAAAATAAGAACATGTTTAAAAAAAAAAAATAATTTTGTGGAAGAAAAGCGAAATAAGTTATTTTTAAGATTTTCAAGATTTTTTAACTCAAATTATTACAAAAAATTCTGAGAATATGTTATATAAAGAAAATTAAATAATAAAGGATAATAATGGTTTCAAATGAAAACAAGAAAATTATAGTCTGCCTAGACCGACTATACGATGCCATATACCATGCATATGGAGACCCCATCTCTTAGGCCCAACTAATTAGACCTATTCGTACCAGGCAGTGACTTCAGGTTACTATTGAAATGAAAACTTGTGTATTTTATAAATGTTTAGTCACATCGACCCATATCTCCAAGTATTCCTCCATTAAACAGTTTTCTTTAAAAAAACCTTCACATTTTGTTGTTTTTATAAACAGTTTAGCGTTTTATTTATTATCCCAAGCAGTGCTGAAAAGTCACTTAAGCAAACTTGTGTGGAAAATTCTAAAAAAAAACTAACGGTACCGCAAATAGAAAAGAAGTAAAGTCGACAAACAGACGCAACAGTAGAACAATTACAAATTGTGCTTAGTGATTGTGGGGTGTAGTTGTGTTTTGAAAGCGATTGATAAACAATGATGCAATTGTGCAGATTATACTCACCAATTATATTCATATTTCTCTAGTGTTTATAAGAAAATATCGAATAAAAATATTTAAACGCCCTTATGTGCAGGGATGATAATGTTGGTGAAATGGAGGAGTTCCTGCCATCAGATGGTGAAGAAAACTTTTGTGAAACTGCGCAGACTTAGACGATGAAATTAATTTATCAGATGGTGAAGAAACTCTGAATGACGCAAATATGTTTTTTGGTAAGGACGGTACTGAATGGTCGCATATGCTTCTGGCAAAACACCTTCCCATAACATAATAAAAGGAACCATCGATAAGGTAATACTACTGCCAGAAAAGCACATCGCAACGGTAATCAAAAAATGGAAACCCACAAACGACATATAGGTGTGCTTGTCGATGCAGGAATTATAAAAAATTGGGTTTCTGACCAAACCTGATAAATATGGAATGAAGATTTGGTGGACTTGTGATAGCAAGACCAGCTTCCCATTATACGGAATTTCTTATTTGGGTAAAGAAGGTGCCAACAGACATACAAATTCGGCCCAAGATGTTGTAAAGCAACTTTGCAAGTTCTATGAAAACACGTACAGAAATATTACTTTCGATAATTATATCACAAATTTTGATTTTGCACAAAATTTTCTTTCAAAGCATCTAACATGTGTGGGCACATTGCGTAAAAACAAAACATATATCCCGTCATGTTTCTTACCGAACAAAAATAGAGAGCCTGGAAACAACCTTTAGGGATTTACAAAAAATATCACTCTGGTGAGCTCACTCCCAAAAAAGAATAAGGCTGTTTTTCTTCTTTCGACAATGCATCATGGTTTTTCCATAATTTGGTGGATGCTTCTGAGAGCTTTATATCGAGATTGGAAGAAAGCCAAGAAAGCTGCACGCCATAATTTATTTTTCAAAGACTTGGCCCGAGAGTTAATTGTGCCAAATATCCAAGTGAGAAGTTTAAAATGGTTGTCGCAAACTAATATAGCATCGGTTGACGAGGCCCGTGTAACACCTGGGTGAGGATGGTGAGAAACGAAGGTCAAAGTTGCAACTTGTCTTGGAATCAAATTAAGTCGCTAGCCAAGGATGGTTTTAGAAACATTTCTACACACAGAAAAAAAATCGCCAAACGAATTGTTCTAAAGTTTAATAACAGAGTTTTCGATTCTATCAACAGAAATTTTATAGCAACTAACCATTATCTATTGTGATAAAATATTTACTGATAAGGCAATAGAATTGTAATTGCAAACAATTAAAAACTGGGTTATTAACATCATCGCAGTTCGGTTGGCAATAAATGTGGTAGTCACAACGAATCTGTTTTCTGTGTGTATTAAAAACTTGCCACTTTCATCGGAATAGAGTGCTTTTTGGTAATATTAAAAAAAAAAAGATAAACAAAAACCAGGAAAGTGGAAATAAAATATAAATTTTAAAATAAATTTGCTTGTTATTCTTAAAAGCTGTTTTCATAAGACTTGTGATGGTGTAAATGTCCTAAGTATGCAGAAATATGACAGTCCGATGAATTTCATCGGATTTTTATTTCGAAAAATCATACGACTGAGTGGTATCGTGTAAATGGGCCTTAATGATGGATGAAAGAAGAAACTACAGAAACAGAGATAATGTTGAGTGTAATCGTTTACAACGCCTTATCAAAAAAAAAACGTATATTCATATGGATCTAGATCATGAAATATCGAAAATGTACAAATTTCGGATCCAGATGGTTCATCGATAATTAATTCGTCAAAAAATAATAAATCATTAGGTTACGACGAACTACCAGCCGAAATATTGAAACTCCTTGTTGAAAAATGTATACAAGTTCTCGAAAGAGTTTCTAACCACGTATATAACACTGATATTTAATCCCAATAGAGGTTAAAATCCACATTCATATTATTGGCTAAAGACAAGAACGCAATAAGATATAGGTATTTAAGATTAATAAGGCTAATATGCCACTACTTGAAAATATTTTATTTACTAGCCGTAACCGATGCGCTTCGGTACACCGTCGTAACGAAAAAAAAAACTTGTAAAAAACCATTTTATTTATTTTTGGCCATTTCTGATTTTGTCGATACATATTATTGAGATTTTAGATATTGACGATTTTGAATTTAGCATTTTTTGACTTTTGCAATAATGTTTTTCGTGATTTTCTGTTTTGGCTATTTTTGGTTTTGGCGATTTTTTTTTTTTTTTTGACTTTACCGATTTAATTTTTTTGTTGACATTTTTGATTTTGGCAATTTTTTATTTTGGCGATTTTTGTTTTTTTAGCGACTTTTGAATCTTATCGATTTTTGGCTTTAGCGTTTTTTGTTTTCTGTGTGGCGATTTTTATTTTTTGGCGATTTTTGTTTTTGTTGATTTTTGTTATTTGCGATTTTCGGTTTTGGCGATTTTTGACTTTAACGATTTTTTTGTGATTTTGGATTTGGCGATTTTTGAATTTGGCGACTTTTTTTTTAGCGATTTTTCATTAGCGATTTTTGGAATTCGCGTTTTTCGGTTTTGGCGATATTTGATTTTGGTGCATGCACCCATATTTTCCACGACTACTCACATTGGTAGTTAATGTACTTGTCAAAAGTTTCAAAACTCTCAATTTCATAGTACGTCATATTTTTTTGTATGGGAGGTGTTACGCCCATTGGTCTGGACCGTCTATTTTTATCAGACTACTAACTTTCACAGCTCATGAACTCTGATAAAGTTCCAAGACTTTCATTATTACAGTACTCCAGATATGTGGCATAAATATTTATTTTGAATGGGGAGTACCACGTCTTATTTGATCCCACCCTTTTTTTCTGAGTACTTACTCAATGGTAGTCAATGCAAGTCTGCGGCTTAGACTTTGAAAATTTATAGTGTGGTTAGTGCAACAAATATTAATTCAAGCCCAGTTACATCTACTCTGGGGGAGTCTGCTCCTTCGTTTACGAGCTACATCTACTCTAGGGGAGTCTGCTCCTTCGTTTACGAGCTACATCTACTCTGGGAGAGTCTGCTCCTTCGTTTACGACTATGTTCAGTAGTATTAGATGGTCGTCGCAACGGCTGAAGGTGCGGCAGCTAGCTAAAACTATGACTGACCATTTGTAAATGGGAAAGCTGGGTTCATTTTATTTTTCAAAAAGGAAAAACGATCAGCGGTGAATATTACGGTAACTTATTGCAGCGTTTAAGTTATTAAATTAAGAAAAAAGGCTGCATTTGATGAATAAGAAGGTAATGGTTCATCACATCCACTATTGTGATGAATAGTGATCGAAATACTCCATCACTCACCCCTATTCGCTAGATTTAGCTCCCTCGGGTCGTTTTCGATTTCCAAACTTGAAAATAAATATATTGCATTATATAAGGGTGACCAATTTTTTCCCTGTCAATGTGGTCGCTTAATTATGATGACGCTATGAAACTTAAAACAAATATTTTATAATATTTTCCCCCAAAGTATTTCTTTTTCAAACTACTCCCACCATCTCTTTGTCGGGTCGGGTTTTTCTAAGACCTTACTCGTTTTTACTCTTTTAGTACTTTTATAACTTTAAAAAAACTTAAAGTGTAATCGTTTAAAAGATTAGACTTAGTTGTATATAATTATACATTTTTTTAAGTGTAGTTACATGTGCTGCAAATTTAAACAATTCAAATGTAGCTTCATATTCTGTGTTAACTTATTTAAACGAAAAACTACGTTTGTATATGAATTTTGAAATAATACGCCAGAAATTTATATCTCAATGTGTTTCGCATTTTAAGTACCTATGGTTCAAGCATTAGTTATTCATTGGAATTTAAAAAAATATATATATCATAGGTTGCCCAAAAAACACAGAAATATAATATTTTTGGTTGAAAAGCTAAATGTCTTACTTAATTTTAAGAGAATTTTCCTAAAATGTTTTTTTTTTTTTGTGAAAATTCAAATGTAAATTAGAAAAAAATATCTGTATTATGTTCCCTTCGAAACTTAAACTACTGAGGTGGAATAATGTTATTGGTTTCTATGAAATCTATTAATTTTTTTTCCAGTATCTTTTCAAGAATTTTACTTACTTACGGTAAGAGGATGGCTTATTGGCCTTTTAAATTGGGATAACTTTAGTTTTTTATAAATCTTATGAAACAAACGAATGTTTATAAAATTGGCATAAACTTGATGGATTTAAATGGAATACTTTAAGGTACCTGCTGCTAATGTCATCACTACCAGGCTACTTTTTTGTTTTTTAGTAATTATATTATTCTAGAAATTTCGAAGGTTTTTGTTTGTAAACTTCTGGATAGTTTGAATTTGTATTTAGTTATTCAATCATTTCAAGTGTATCATTTACTTGCGAGATATAACGGAGTCACCAAGATTACCATAAATTGCAAATAATTGGCACTTTTCAAAGTTTGTCGTATTATGAATTACATTTTGTTACAAAATGGGTATATTATTTGACTTGCTCCTTAATATTTCTCTTAAGTTCCATTATGTAAAGTAGATAGTAAATATAATAAAATTATAAAATTAACGGACCGATCCTGACCATATCAGGTAAAGTCACTTATGTTTTGAAAAAATATATACAAACCAAATTTGAGAAAAAAAAATGTGCGACATTTTTAATTGTTGTTATTTGGCCAATTCATCAATATTGAGTATATTATTTTCTTAAGCTAATAAGGCCTAAAGTTTTGTGTAACTAAAGTCAATTTTAATACAATTTTGCTCGACGTTTCGTCGATTATATGTCGACTTCCTCTGGAGCTCGTCTATTTATTAATAAAAATATGAAAACAATTTAGTAAAATAATTTATCACCAAAACATTTAAAAACTTACAATGTTGTTATTACGTTATTACATTAAAATATAAATTTTTTTTACATTTAATAAATAACAAAAAACAAAAAACACTGACATAATAATAAACACAACTTAATTTAATATCACAGTTTATTTAATGGCAACTCTATAGCTTGCATTTATTGATAGCGTTATCGTGATTTCCACTGGCAGACAGACGGACATCACTATATTAACTTCGTTCAAACATATATATTTATACAAATATGCTGTCGCGCTTTGTGCTACAACTAAGCGAGACTTATGGACATGTATGTTGGCATAATCAATTTATTGTAAGAAGTTTGTATTGGGCAATAAAAACATTTTATTTTATTTCTGATATAAAACATTTTTTTGTTTTTTCATTCGACGCTGCTAGTCTGGAGCAAGCTACATATAGCTGCCCGTGAGAAAAATATGGATGTTGCAAATTGAATCCGGCAACACTTCTCGATTGGCTTAGCGATTCTTGATTTGTAATTTTTTTGATTTTGGTGAGTTTTGTTTTTGGGATTTTCGCTTTTGGTGATTTTTGGAAATTCAGCCCATATTTTCGATGACGATTCACAATGATAACACAAGGGAACAAAATTGAACTTTTTTTGTGTTGATTTGAAATTTATAGCAAATTTTTACTAACTTGAGGTCGCTGATTTCAAATCTGCACTTGGTTTTTTTCTATCAGCTCGACTTTTCGAGATATACCGTTATGTTCAAAATTAAGGCACTTCCGCTACATATATTGGAATAACTTGAAAACGGTTCACCATATTAAATTAAAAAAAAAATCCGAAACTCGCAAACAATATTCTCTTAAAGCCGTGCTTACTTTGTTTTTAAATTTTCCAAGTAGTTTTAGAGATATCGTTCAAGTTTTGAAAAAAAAATTAAAATTTTTTAAAAAAAAACATTTTTTTTGTCCTTTAAAAATTCCTAAAAAATAAAAATGTGACAAAAATCACAGTTTTGGTCTACAAACAGTTAGATAAATATATTTCGAATAAAATGAGCTTTATTTCATTGCAATCGGTGCACAACTTTTGATTTTGTTCACGATTTACTGAATTGATATAAATCGCGATTTCCATACAAAAATAACATTTTCTAATGTGTAAGTGTTTGTATGTAATAAGTTAGTTTTTTATGATTCTAAGAATTAAAAAAATTAAGTAATAAAAAAAGATTATTTCATTTTTATGGTCAGCTATACTTTTTAATTTAACACAAAAAGAGAATTTTAAAGAAAAATAAAAAATTTTAATACACAAATATTACAATGTAATTACAACTCATCGAAAAATTTTCTTTTATAAGATTTTCTTAAATAACCTTGTTTAGAGGGATTTGTTTTAATGCTCCAGCAATAGTCCGCCATCATATGCTTATCCCAGTGACCCTGGTACCGCTCCTCTATAGTGCGGATATCTTGATGGAAACGTTCACCTTGTTCTTCACTGAAGTCTCCAAGATTTTCAGGGAAACAATCCAAATGACTGTGTAGGTAGTGCACCTTAATGCTCATATTACAACCAAGCTGCTTGAAATGTGACAACATGTTATCCACGTGGTCCGAATAGTGCTCACCCTTTTTGTTTCCCAGGAAATTGCGCACTATCCAAACAAATTCATTCCAAGCATTTCTTTCAATATCTGTCATGGAATTACTAAAATTTTCATCATTGATTAATTTTTTGATTTGAGGGCCATCAAAAATGCCAGCTTTCAGTTTCTCCGAACTCAAATTGTTGAACTTTTTACTGATATATCTAAAACAATCACCGTCCTTGTTGAGAGCTTTGACAAATTGTTTCATAAGTCCTAGCTTGATATGGAGAGGTGGCAGTATTGTGCGATCCCTGGGCACAAGTGGTTGATTAACTATATTGTGGTTTCCTGGAACCATAGCTTCCCTCGAAGGCCAGTCTTTCTTACTCCAGTGTTCAGATCTGGCTCTGCTATCCCATAAACAAATGAAACACGGATATTTTGTGTAGCCACCTTGTTGGCCTAGAAGAAAATTCACCATTTTTAGATCCACACAAATTAGCCAGCGGTGTTCGTTGTACTTTATTTTATTTATAACTGAGGCAATTGTAGAATATTCTTCTTTAGCTTTAGTTGAATGTGCAATGGGCAACGAACCCAATTTATTACCGTTATGCAGAAGTACACATTTTAGGCTGCGTTTAGAAGAATCTATAAATAGTCGCCAGTCATTTGGATCATACTCCTCTAATCCCATCGCTGTTACTAAACCAGGAACATCTGAACAATAAACAAATTCATCGTCTTCGGAAAAGAATGGAAGTAAGTTTTTTTCTCTGTTACGGTAGTATGAAATTGTTGTTCCTTGGGTTAACAGATTTTTTTGCTTTAATCGAGAAGCAAGAATTTCAGATGCTTTTTTAGAAAGTCCAAGGTCTCTCACTAAATCACTAAGCTCCTCCTGATTAAATTGCTCGCGTTCAGAAGAAATATCTAAATGCAAGTCATCTGATCCAAATTCAGAAATTGGTGAAGGAACATTTTGTCGTAAGTCGTGGAAATTGTGTGTAGATGTAGATGGTTGTGGTTCTGAATCCTCACTAGAGTACAGGACTGGGTGGGTAATAGACAACACGTTAGGATAAATCCATTTAGACCGGTTTGTTTTATTAATGCCTGTTATGTTGACAGCGCAAAAATAACAATCATCATAATGATTCGAAGGTTCCCGCCAGATCATTGGTGTTTTATACTTGAAGTGGGTCCGTTGCTTGTTTGCCCATAACCTTAAATACTCTACACAGTTTTTACATACAGTATTAGGAATCCAGTACTTGTCACGGGTTTCCATGGTAAATCCGAAGTAGTCAAAATAAATTTTTTTAATAAAATCTGACACACTTTTTCTATTTTTTATAAACGTGTATTCGCCACATATGTTACAAAAATAGTTGGGATTGATTTTACAGGTGTTTCTTGACGTAGCCATTGCACAATTTTGAAGTATATATCAAAGTAACACAATTTTCTATAAATAACACACGGGAACAAAATTGAACTTTTTTGTGTTGACTGATTAAATGTTCAATGTAAAATGATTTATATTTTTTGTCGTTATACTTTTCGCTTTCGTAAACACTTGTTGAATGAGAAAAATTGGTTGAATGAACCCATATAAATACTTAGTAGTTTTTCACTGAAGTACCAAAAAAAATTATATCCACAATTTTATTGACAGTCACTTATGAATGAACACATGTGTTCAGGGGAATTCCTTTAAAAAATGATCCGTTACCAACGGTAAACCACACATCAATAAAAACAAGTGGACTTTTCTTTTTTCTCTTTAATTGACTGTGAACTGACTAGGTGTCATAAAGGGACAATAAAATTTATAGGCGTTATGAGTTTGCTACCGCAACCATAAAAATTAAGTAATCTTTTTTTATTACTTAATTTTTTTAATTCTTAGAATCATAAAAAACTAACTTATTACATACAAACACTTACACATTAGAAAATGTTATTTTTGTATGGAAATCGCGATTTATATCAATTCAGTAAATCGTGAACAAAATCAAAAGTTGTGCACCGATTGCAATGAAATAAAGCTCATTTTATTCGAAATATATTTAACTAACTGTTTGTAGACCAAAACTGTGATTTTTGTCCCATTTTTATTTTTTAGGAATTTTTAAAGAACAAAAAAAATGTTTTTTTTAAAAAAAATTTAATTTTTTTTTCAAAACTTGAACGATATCTCTAAAACTACTTGGAAAATTTAAAAACAAAGTAAGCACAGCTTTAAGAGAATATTGTTTGCGAGTTTCGGATTTTTTTTTAAATTTAATATGGTGAACCGTTTTCAAGTTATTCCAATATATGTAGCGGAAGTGCCTTAATTTTGAACATAACGGTATATCTCGAAAAGTCGAGCTGATAGAAAAAAACCAAGGGCAGATTTGGATTCAGCGTCCCAAATAACCTTTAAAACAATATTCAGTTCTTAATCAACAGAACCATTGTTCCCTTGTGTAATTAATGTATAAATTTTAGAGCGAGAGTCTGTTCATTCATTGTTCTTCATATTTTTTCTACAGGAGTTGCCGCGGCCACTAATATCTGATTGACACATACAAAGTGTCAAGGATTTCCCTTTTATAGTACTACAGTTATTTGGTATTATATGTATATTGGCTTTGTATGGGCCGTACCACGCCTGCATTTTTTTCAATTTCAATTTCAAAATATCATCTTTATTTCATTTAATTTTATATATACATATTTACAGAGTTTGAGATATTATTCAATATATTACAACAAATGAGATCAGTAAATTCTTTATAATGTTTTATATAGTGTATATTTGATATTTTAAAGGAAATTAGGGGAAAGCTTTATCTGATTCTAAATCTAATTCTAAAACTATAAAATTTCAAACACTATTAGAAAAGCAGTATATATAAACGGTTTACTTTGTAAACAATTTTATACATATAGTTTTCAGTCTGGTGATTTTTACTAAATATTTATAATGAGAATTCTCTACATGTTCTTCTCAGAGGGTAAGTAGAATGCGTGTTAGAGTGAAAATAGTTTTGGCTAGACCTATAAATGAATTCATGAATTTTTTCGAATCCACTTCTAATATGTAGAAGATCTGTAGAATACCTCCAACGCAGGTTATTAATTATTTTAAGAGATTTACTTTGGATTATTTGCAATTTTTTTGATATGTGTTCTGGCGGCTTTGTACCATATAGGGCAAGCAAAAGTTAATGTAGGTCTTATTACAGTTTTGAAAATGAGATTTTTGTTTTTTAAGTTCAGGAACGAACGATAGTTTATTAATGGCCAAAGTGCTTTTAAAACGTTTGAACCTTTCTTGGCGGTTTCATCAATGTGTTTTTTGAACTTAGATTTTTTATCCAACTGGACACCAAGGTATTTAACATCGTTAACGATGGGAATTTCGACATTGTCTAATTTCAAATTCCGATTTGGTAATCGTTTTGGGGACTTGTTGAACGGAAAGATAATAGCTTGGATCTTAGCAGGGTTAATTTTTATTTTCCATTTATGAAAATATTTGTAGCAACTCATTAACCCCTTTTCCATTTTCTTGAGTAGAGCTGAGGTGATTTTACCTGAAGTTATCAGGGCTGTGTCATCTTCATAGTATACTGTGCCTACATATGGAGGTGGAGAAAAGTCAGATGTGTATAAAGAGTAGAGCAATGGCGAAAGTACTGAACCTGGCGGTAGGCCTGCGGTTGTAGTTGTCAGTGAAGAACACGATCCATTAACACTTATAATGTATTTTCTCTCATCAAGAAATTCTGTTATTATTTTGCATAAATATTTTGGCATGTTAGAATTCATTATTTTATAGATAAGGCCATTGTGCCAGACAGTAGCAAATGCCTTTTCGACATCTAAGAGAGTAAGCCCAGTAGAATGTTTCCTGCGCTTATTTTCCAATACGATATTAACAATTCTGTTAACTTGTTGAATGCAGCTGTGTTCTTTCTTGAACCCAAATTGTTCTTCAGATATTAAATTGTTATCTGTTGCAAACTCACTAAGTCTGATGTGTATGATTTTCTCAAATAATTTGCCCAAGTTACTTAGAAGACTAATTGGCCTGTAACTGGGTCATTTTTAGGTTTCTTTGGCTTTGGGACTGCAACAATTTTGGTAGTTTTGAAGTGCTTTGGAAAATAGTTTAATTGAATAAAGCTGTTAAATAAAACAAATAAAAGCTTTAAAGCCTTTTTCGGCAACTTTTTGAGTAATAAATTAGAAATTTTATCCAATCCTGGAGACTTAGAAGTTTACCACGCCTGTATTCTGTTTCACTAATCACATGAATAACTTATGGGCTCACGCAATGTCCCTAGGCAGTCATTGTTGCAGTAATCCAGAGATATGACATTAATTATTTAATTTGTATGAGAGGGAGGTGGGACGCCACGCACATTGTTCTGATACCGCCTATTTTTTGTCCGACTATTTAGAATAATGTCAGACGACATCAGTAAAATTTGCAAAGCTGTCTCTGTCATAGTAATATTTTGTATAGGTGGTGCCACGGCCAATTATCCGATCCCGCCCATTTTTTACCTGAATACTAACTCTAATATCTGATTGACTCGTACAAATGCTCCCCTTGTTATAGTGTTCCATTTGTATTATAATTGTCATTTACTTTTTATGGGCGGAACCAAGCCCACTGCTCCGATCGTGCCCATTTTTGGTTCAGCTAATCACATGAATAGCTTATGGGCTCGTGCAAATTCCCAATGCTTTAAGTCCCAATACTTCAGATATATGACATTTAATATTTACTTTGTATGGCAGGTGCCGCGCCCATTGATTTATCGGGCTACTCACAATAGCAATAGATGACCTCAGACAAATTTGCAATGCTGTCCCTTTTGTGGGTCTCGAGGTACTATATATTGAATACCTACTTTGTATGGGAGGTGCTACATCTACTTATTCGACCCGCCCATTTTTGGCATGGCTACTAACATTAATAATAGGTAACCTCACACAAATTTTCAAAACTTTCCCTGTAATAGCACTCAATATATAAGATATTAAAAGTTCGTTTTGTATGGGAGGTGCCCGAAAAAATGGCGCTGACTACTTAGGGCCCAATGAACATATGCCCCAAAAAAATGAACAAATGCCCCAAAAAATTGGGGCGTAATTTCGCTATGAGCAAAACACCCAAAAAAATTAACAAATGCCCCAAATAAAAAATGAACGCCCCAAAAAAACAGTACGAAAATTTGTATGCTGCCCTCAATATTTCTCGTACAATAAACGCATATTAATTCTGTATTCTTTTCGGCAGCGTCAATTCAGAGTTTTACCTCGCAACCATAGCAAATCTTGCAAAACTTTCTTAGTATTTTTGCGTTTTCTTATCCATCAAAATGTAAATTATCGGAATGTTCTGCTAAAAACATGTTTTGCAGCGATCAGAAATAAGTTAGCGACAACTTAGCAGCGCGGGTTTGGCTGCCAAACCCGTGTGGAAGCGGCGCGCTCGCGTGGCACTGTTCAGCGCAAAAGCGTTACGAAAAATATTATTTACCGATTTCTTTATTTTACAAACGATTCCCGATATTTTTTCAGTTTACGAAAATAAACTACAAACAAAATAATAACACTAACCGGTTTCGTATTTTATTTTTGGAGTATATTTCTTCATCAGTCTTGAAAATAAAAACCAGTTTAGGCCCCAAACTTGCAAACAAAAAAGAAACAAATGCCCCAAAATATTTTAAATTGGAATAAAAAGTGAACTTATGCCCCCAAAACCATAACAATTGGGGCATTTGTTCTCGATGAACAAAATCCTATACAAATTTTTTGGCGAATTTGTTAATTTTTTTGGGGGGGCATTTGTTTATTGGGGCCAAAGTACTCAGTGCCACAAAAAATATAAAAAAATTTATGGAAAAATTTCAAGAATACTAGTCTCACAGATAAGCCTCCTATAAGCTTCAAACAAATAAACATAAATACGCTTTTATACATACTAGCAGATCCCAGCCATCAAGATTCGAGTGCCAGTTTTAGGAAATTTTATTTTTTCCATTGATAAGGACCCTTAAGGTATCCTAATCAATTTTAGTCAATTTACAATTCAACACTTTTAAATATCGATTATTGTCAATTATTATTGTGAATGAAGAAACCAAACTCACAAACACATTAACAAATTTAATAGGCACACACGTAGCATTGTATAATTTTATGTATGTGTTAGCAACAACTTTAAATTTTAAATCTGTAAATCTGGTGGACAGCTAAAAGGAAATACCTTTCAAATAAGATACGTTTGGTAAAAATCGGAAGCAAACTGTAGAACAAATCATAGGTCACAAGAAATCGTCTTACCTGTTAGTATTATAGATACTAGCGGTAACCCGATGCGCTTCGCTACACCGATCGTAATGAAATAAAAAATTGGGAACATTTTTTGTAGAAAACTATTTCACTTATTTACGATGATTTTTGATCTGTCGATTTTTGTTTTTGCGATTTTATATTTTGGCAATTTTTTACTTTGGCGATTGTTATTTATTGATTTTTGGCGTTTTTCGATTTTGGTGATGTTTTATTCGCCATTTTCGGTTTTGACAATTTTTGATTTTTTGCGTTTTTTGATTTTGGCGATTTGTGATTTTAGCGATTTTTGATTTTGTCGTTTTTTTATTTAAACGATTTCTGTTTTTTAGCGATTTTTGATTTTTCAGATTTTTGATTTTGACAATTTTTGTTATTTGCGGTTTTCGATTTTGGCGGTTTTGGAATTTGGCAATTTTTGTTATTTTGCGATTTTTGTTTTTCGCGTCTCTTGCTATTCGCGATTGTCGGTTCTGGAATCTTTTGCTTTTTTGTGATTTGTATTTTTGGGATTTTTTTGCGATATTTGATTTTGGCATTATTATATCCTATACCATTATGTGGCCCGTCCGTCCGTCCGTCCGTCCGTCTGTGTGTCCTTGTAAACCTTTTAATCAAACTACAGGTCGCAGATATGAATATATTTTGATGAAACTTGGTATAGGATGAACGCTGTTGAAATTGGGGAAAATCGATTTGTGTTCAGACCTAGTCCCCATAAAATGACCCCTATGAAATCGGCATAAATTGCCATAAGATTCAAATTATCATATATATCTTAGTAAAATTGGGTTTGTATGTGTTTATTGTATCCGTTAATCAGTAGTCCAAAAATAATCCCTATTGGACAATTCTTAGTCATAGGCCCCATACAGAGCTGCTTCCCGATGTTCACTTAAATCTATCAAAAAAACAAAAATGTGGCACAGATTTTTCTCAAATAAAAGTGACTTTACCAAATATGGTCAAGATCGGTCCATTTTTTGATCTAATCCACACATAAATATTGCACCCGATATGAACTTTTTCATATCTGCAGCCAAAAAAATTAATAATATTGCCTCCCAAATTTGGTTTTTGCTTATTTTCTATATTGAGTTAGATAGACCGAAGAGATAGGGTTTCTATGGTATGGTCGGTCTAGACCGACTATAATTTTCTTACTTGTTTATTCGTGATTTTCAGTTTTGGCGATTCTGCCCATATTTTCAAGACTGTCATTTTGATAGTAGCTCATATTTTTTTGGTTAGGTGCCACACCCATTGCCCCTATCCCGCCCATTTTTTGGGCAAGTACTCAAGTTAATAACTTATGAACTCAGACAAAGTCCCAAGGCTTTTTCTATTATAGTTATATGATATTAAATTTTTTCTTTGTAATGAGACTGCCGCGCACATTAGTTTGATCCTGCCCATTTTGCTCTTAAAACTAGTTTACTATGTACATGTACATAGCTCCAGAATTACATTGGCATTCCTTACAAGGATTCACAAATAGAAGAAACATTTGTAGAATCTTTAGGTTTTCCAACTGTTGGGGATAGTATTTAATTTCAAACCAATAACAATTTTACTATTGATTTATCAGAAAATAATATACATAAATTATATTTGTTCATATATTTCATTCTTGCGCCAAGGTAAGCAAGAGTAACGAAATAAAAAAAAAAAAAAAAAACGTTTCATACAAATCTGAAATGTTCTTAAACAGCAAATTGTGTACGGATGACTGAAACATTTAAAATACCTACATACATCTAGTAACAACTATGTGAAATATTTAAATACTATGGCCAAATTATTATGAAATAAATATGTGATTTGTCCCCTATTTTGGAGTGAAAGAAACCTAAGAAACAAAATATATAGTTCTGTACTTTAAGGTGCCCGGAAATTGATTTTTTTGAATATATACTTTTTTGTTATCTATAGACATAATATAACATTCATATTTAACTAATGTATATTCCGTAAACCTTAAAAAAGAAAATATGAATAAAACACATTATATACATTATATATACATTATTTGCCTCTTTATTTATTTCCAGGTACAATAAACGAGAAATAATATGAAATTTTGATTAGAGCAACTTGGCAGTTTTTCTTTCTATAAAATTCGAAATAACAAACACTAGGAAAAAGGCATAACTTTGATATTTCTTTTTAAAATATTTCTTTGAAATTTATATTATTTTTTTTTATTACAATTTTATTTTAAATATTTCCTGTTTATGTAACAAATTATGTAAAGAAACATTTCTTTAGATATCTATAGAAAATAAGACTACTTTCAAGTGTTTTCTGTTGTAACTAAAGAAACATAATCAAAAGAAGCAATCATGAACAACGTTTGCCTCAATAAGATATGTCTTTCATAACTTTTATAAAATAATGAAACGAAAGCACAGTAATGTCTTACCAGAACTATTGATGTTATGTATGTGATAAACGTGGTCAGATATTACATCTAGTCAATCCCTTTTTAGCGGCTCAATCTCATGTTTATGGGGAAACACATTCTTTTTATACCCTATACCACTATGTGGTTTGGGTATAATGACTTTGTGCTGCTGTTTGTAACAACCAAAAATATTTGACCTAGACCCACCTTTAATTATACCGATCGAATCAGAATCACTTTCTGAGTTGATTTAACAATGTCAGTCCGTCCGTCCGTCCGTCCGTCCGTCTGTGTGTCCATGTAAACTTTGTAATCAAACTGCAGGTCGCAAATATGAATATATTTTGATGAAATTTGGTATATAAGCTTCTATCAGTCATAGAATGAACGCTGTTGAAATTGGTGAAAATTGGTCCATGTTCAGACCTACCCTCATACAAATGACCCTTATGAAATCAACATATATTGCAATAAGATCCAAATTATCATACAAATCTTAGTCAAATTGGGTTTGTATGTATATATTACATCCATTAATCAGTAGTCCAAAAATGATCCCTATTGGACAACTCTGAGTCATAGGCCCCATATAGAGCTGCTTCCCGATTTTCACCTAAGTCTAACAAAAAAACAAAAATATTGCACTGATTCTTCTCAAATTCTGTTTGTTTATATATTTGCAAAATACAAGAGACTTTACCAAACATGGTCAGGATCGGTCCATTTTTGGGCCTAGTCCCCATATAGATATAGCATCCGATATTAACTTTTTCACATCTGCAGCCGAAAAAATTAATAAAAATCCCACTCAAATTTGGTTTATGCTTATTTTTTATATCCAGTTAGTTGGGCCTGAGAGATAGGGTCTCTAAGCGCATGGTATAGGGTATCGTATAGTCGGTCTAGACCGACTATAATTTTCTTACTTGTTTTTTTCCTGGGATTGTTCGAATCATATTCTTTATATGAGGCATGCAGAAACCATAGAAACTTTTTTTTAGGTTAATTTGCCTGAGATTGTGTAGTATACTTGGCCTGGGCAACGATATCGTATATGCTTTTTGAAGGTTCATTCCGCTTAAAATTTTCATTTCGTTTTTTATGCATGAAACACATAGACGACAGCGGCTACACGACTACAGCCTGTCAAAAATAAAATACACACGTTCATATGAAAATTATTATTTTGACACTAACACGGCTGCACGGCTACACAACTACTTTTGTCGTTGTAGTCAACTTTGGATAATTTCTATTTTTGTTGGCTGTGAAACAAAAATTGTGTTGACAATATAACAAAATATGTAAAATAAATTAGTACTATGAAATATTTTATTTTGTTAAAAAAAAAACATCGCAAAATGAAATGCTATAATTCAAAACAGGTTAAATATCTATTTATTTATTTTTACGTTACAAATCAAGTTTATATACAATCATGCATGTTTTTCTACTTTAGTAAAGTAAAAAATAAAATTGGCACTACTGAAATAAAAACGTATTTGTATAAAAATAGCTGTTTATATTGTTGTTATATGTTGCTGTTGTTTTCAAAAAAAAAAAATAAGTAGCTGACTACACGACTTCGATTGCAGCCAGCAGCATTTGTAGTCGTGTTTTCGTATAGCCACAGTCGACTATGTGTTTAATGCATTAAACGTTTTCCAGTTATTTCACACTTTTTAACAGCGGAATACATAGCCTTAGGGTATAGTGACATTGTGCTAATGTTTGTAACTACCAAAAACATTTGACCTAGACCCATTTTTTGTCACACCGATCGACTGAGGATCACTTTCTGTAGAATCACTCTCTTTCACTTGTAATCAAACTACAAGTCGCAAATATGTAAAAATTTGATAAAATTTGGAATATAAGTTTCTATCTGTTACGCTATTGAAACTAGTGAAAATCAGTGCATGGTTAGACGTAGTCCCCATACAAATAACCCCTATGAGATCGACTTAAAGTGCCATAAAATACAAATTATCACATAAATCTCCGCAAAATTTGATTTGCGTTTTTATTACATCCATAAATCAGTAGTCCATAAATATAGTACAATTCACAGCCATACATAAATTTGCTTCCTGATCTTCACTAAACCTATCAAAAATAAAAATATTGCACAGGTTTTTCTCAATTATGATTTTTTTTTATATTTACTAAGTAAAATTTCATGTACAATTACAATTTGGATTTATTGGTCTCAGCGCCTTAAAGGCATTTTGACGCAAGCTGGCAAAAACTCAAATTTCTCGCTTATAATAAGAGAAAAAAATAAATTACATATTTACATATCTACAAGAGAAGCGTTTCAAGATTTCGAAGTAAGTAACCTTTAACCCTTTGACGACCACAGGCAAACATGCTTGCCCAGGGGTTTTTGGCTCATATAATTGTCCAGATAAGAGATAGAGTAAATATATTCACACCTTAATTGTAGCGGAGAGTTGGGGCAACAAAACTGTGGTAGGGTATTAGGCCCTATCTGGCTCGCTTTGCCCGCCAGGGGAACTTAAAGTTGGCCAAAAAGTGGCGCTACTTTAGGGGGCCACTGTGGGGTGAGTGTAGGGCACACCTGTCTAAGACTCGGGTATATTTTGGGGGCACCCCTTGCCTTTGCAAAAATATTCGGGGTACGTTTGTGTAGGTTTCATTTTTCGTTCCATGTGTGTTTTTAACTTTAGAAAAAGTAGGCTTTGACAGACGGATAATATTAACGTACATATTTTAAAGGTAACTAACAATTAGAATAAGTAGGCTATGACATCTATAATATAATATATTTTCAAAAACAGACAAACAAAAACAGTCTCATTATAGATATTGAAGTGAAAGCACCAAAAAAACCTGATTGAATTTATAAATAAAATTTTTATTGAAATCAAACACTAAAAAATAATAGTCGAAAACGTGTTTCATCCTCAAAAAAATAAAATTAGAGTCCAAAAGCCTATATTAATTATTCGAAATCAATTAGAATAGACGTGTTTTCTGCGTTATTAGTTTAAAGTGTAAGTATTTCCGGTGTTATTTTTTATTATATTGTGTATTTTAGTATAATGTTCTCTTATTTGAAGTGATTATAACTAAAAATTTTAACAGGAGTGGATCAGTCCGTGAGCGTTATTTTTTTCTTCGTCCGGACGAAATTGAACAACCTTTGGTTTGCGACAGCAGTGACAATGAGGAAGAAACTGTCACATACATGGACGAAAATGATGCTTTAGAATTCCAAGAGGATGATTCCTTAGAAGTTGTTATCGAAGGCACTAATCCCGTAAAATTTCCCGTAGTTAAGATGCCGCGCATTGGCCGTAAGCCGGCACCAGTTGCAGTAGAGAATGAGCCAATTGCATCGACTTCAAATGCTGTACCAGTACCAGAAGAGCCAGTATTTTTTATACCACCAGAGAAGAATTTCTGGTTCAGAGAGACACTTGCCTATAAGAAGCCCGTTTTCACCGAAAATTGCATATATGAACATCCCCAAGTTCAAAAACCCATTGTGCATAGACAAGAGGAAATGCCGCCAGCGTATGATGTGTTCAATACTGTTTGTAATTTTGAAGGTAAGTTTTTACAATTGGAAAATACTAGTTTCTTAGTTTCTATTATTTTTTTGTTTCAGAATTGTGCAGAATGATAGTGGAGCAGTCTAACCTATATGCCAGATAAAAGGGACGTGTTTTCACTCTGACTGTGGAAGAGTTCAAAGCTTATATGGGTCTAATCATACGTATGAGCCTAATAAAACTACCCAGCATTCGTTTATATTGGTCTACAGATCAGACATTTCATCAAGCTCAAATCGCAAATATCATGCCTCGGCTTCGATTTGAGGAAATTACTTCTAATTTGCACTTTTGCGACAACGATCAGGTTGATGTTAGCGACCGTGGATGTAAAATCCGCCAAATTATTAACCATATGAACAAAGCTATGCCAGACGCATACACGTATTCTAAAAAATTATCAATTGACGAACATATGGTGAAGTTCAAAGGACATAACGCCATGAAGCAGTACATGAAGAACAAGCCCGTGTCATGGGGCTTCAAGCTTTGGTGTTTATGTGAGTCGAGCACTGGATACCTGTATAACGTGGACATATATACTGGTAAAAAGACGTTTGTTGAGCACGGTCTTGGTGAGTGTGTAGTTTTGCAATTATGTGAACCACTAGCAAATAAAGGGGTAGAAGTTTACTGCGACAACTTTTTTACGAGCTTGAACTTGATGAGGATTCTACATAAAAATGGTATAATGGCATGCGGAACAATTCGAAGCAACAGAAAACACATGCCAAAGAAGTTTCCGGAGGATAAAGATATGAAGCGTGGCGACATAAGCTATTTTACATCCGATAGCATTTCCGTAATCAAATGGATGGATAATCGTGCTGTTTATCTGGCTTCAAATTTTATCGATCCAACTGCTGTATTCAAAGTAAAGCGGCGTGTAGCTGGGCAAGCTAGCAAAATTGATGTCGATTGCCCATTGGTTGTCCAGCATTACAATAAGGGAATGGGAGGTGTCGATCTGATGGACCAAAAAAAGGTTTACTATGAGTACGATCGTAGAAGCAAATGGCGGTTCTATATTCGCTTGTTCTTCGATCTTTTCGAAATATGCGTCCATAATAGCTACGTCATATACGATAAACTCATGTCGGTCAACAGCTTTGGGCAGAACGTGACTTCGATTGAGTTTCGGGTAGCTTTGGCAAAGGAATTAATTAGTGACTTCAGTTCAAGAACGCGCACATTCCTAGAGACAACCAGAACCGGAAGTCACTTTATAAACAAACCAAAATCTCTCCACAAAATGGAAAAGCGTGAAAATTGGAAGCGCTGCGTCAATTGTGCCTCCAATAGCAAATATAGCTGCACAAATGTATTTTGCACTCAATGCAATGTATTCCTATGTTTCACTACATCACGTGACTGCTTTGGCGAATACCACAAATAACACTTATGGTCTTAAATTTGTTAAAATTCTTTAAAAGTTAATTTCTAAATACTTAAATAAATAAAATATATATAAAATATCATACTTTTCAAATAATTTTTTTGGGGTAAAAAGTTCCCTTTCAACCCACCGGCAAGTATATTTGCCAAACAAAATTAGGGACAAGGAGAGGACCTGGGAGGCCAATTTTTTTTGAGGTAACTATTATTGGGACCTATATCACGAAAATAAAAACAAAATAAAGATCCCCTCGGCCAAAAATGTATGGTCGTCAAAGGGTTAAATTCAGCTATAAAATGGGATATTCTATTAATTGTGTTTAATATTACAGGCAAGTAATTATATTCGAAACCACCCAAATACTCTATTCTAATCTGCATCTAGATATTCTGCATCTAAGATATATGAAGACGTACGTAAGCAGCTGATATTTATATAAACCATGAAAAGGTATAATTGATTTACACACATTACCATATAAAGATAATGCCGAGTAAGTGTAAGTCATCAAAGCCTTATTCTGTATACCTTGCAATGATTTCAAAACATTTGTTGATTTATAACCGTATATTACTGCTATGTAGTTCAAGTGACTTTGCATGAGAGCTTGATATACTAACATTTTATTTTTAATATTCAATTTATTTTTCGTTTTATATAAAATACCAATAGCCGGTGCAATCTTAGATTTGACTTCAGAAATATGCGAATCCCATTACAAATTACTTTGCAAAGTAGGGCCCAAGCATTCTGCCTCATGAATTTCATCAATTATATAGCTATCAATAAAAGTATTGAAATTATTAGTCCAAGAATGAGCATGTGATCTAAATCTTATTAACTTTGTTTAATTTTCGGGTTTAGAATTAATCTGTTTAATCGATCATATTCAAGTATCAAGGCAACATCTCGTTCCATTTTTATCTTTAATGGCAAGACATATTTATGGGGATAAAATAAGCAAACATTGCCAGCAAATATATATAATCTACCCTCAAGATTCAAGTTACAAATATCGTTTAGATATATAGAAAATAGCAATGGTCCCAAGCAACTACCCTGCGGCACTCCACATTCAACATATAGAATTTCACTCTTCTTGCTGTTGGCTTGTACAAATTGTTTCCGGTTTTGAAATTATTTTTCAAATAATTTTAGCTCTCTTCCAAGCACGCCGTAATATCTTAGCTTCGTTATCATTACGTCAAACTCAACTAAATCGAAAGCCTTTGTAAAGTCCAGAAACAGACCTGCAACACCATTTGAAACATTATCAATACCATCACAATCCAAACTGATATTTATAAAAGTAATTATTATTATCAAAAAATGATAACAGTTTTTGATGATTAATTTTTTCAAAGATTTTATCGATAGTTGACACATTTACATTTATGCATTAAAATCGGTGGTATATTAACAAAACTAGGTGATTTTTTTAAGTTCATATTACCTATTCTACTATTTCGACCTCATTTGTAGAAACCAGTTTTAGAACGAAATAATTTGGAATTCGACATAATGTTCTGAAGGAATTTCAATTATCTGCAGGAAACGTTTGAAGATGTGTTCTGAAATCCTTTACAGATTGAGCAAAATATTGGTTTAGAGCATCAGCTTTTACTTTATCATAAAAAATTGCTATATCTTCAGATGTTGTAAGATCAACATCGATATCAATTCGGAACTCTCCTGAGTATATTAATTAAAAATCTCCAAAATTTTTTGGGATCCTTGTCCACTCTGCTCAAATTGTCATAATAATAGTTGTCCAGAGAAGATTTACAAGCTTTCTTAATAACTCTACCCAAACTCTTCAACAAGATGTCGTACCTTTTGTTTTTTGTCTGACGACGCACAGTGGACCATATTGTGAGAAGGCGGCCAAAAATCATTTTTTTTTTGTTACCGATTTAAAGTTATGTTATTCATTTGAAAGCAAATACTAGTAGACCTCGGGAGCCAAAAAATTGCGACTCTATCTCAACTATATCACAGCAAACAGGGTCTTCGAAAATGGGCTTTCTCAGTATTTTGCTAAAATTAAAAATTCCTTTGTAAATTTTTATTTATGAATGACTGTAACTTTTTTGATTTAAAAGATTTTGAAGTGAAATAAATTTCGTAAAATTTTGCGGCTTCCATGCTATTAATGTTAAAAATATAAGAGTCATTCCAAAATTAAAAAAAAAAATTTTTTTTCAAAAAGGTCAAAATTTTCCGAAAATCTCCTACTTAATAAAGCATAACTCCTGCCAGTCAAAAGCAGTCAGAAAAAGTCTTGCACTCTTCTATAGTCCGAACCCTCCCCTATACTCCTATACCCCATTATGCACCCGCCAGTTTCCGCCCGTGTGCACCAGAACAATTTTTCTGACCCAAGGTTATATATTTTCTGCAAAATTTATGGATACAAAAGTTGTCCACTATGTGGTTAGGATATATTAAGTTTGAGGTGATGTTTGTAACTGCCAAAAATATTGGACCTTTATCCATCTTTTATTATACGGATCGACTCAAAAACACTTTCTGAGTCGATTAAACGATGACCGTCCGTCCGTCTGAGTGTTATGAATACAAAAGTTGATCGTACCGGTGCACCGCGGTGTATTTTTTTGCGTGTCGGTAGAGTTGTCAGGAGTTGTTATATACTTATAAAAAAAGGGTTGAGATAAAATGCGCTTAATTGCTACAGGCACATTTACATAGGTATCTTTCAAATACATTAATATTCTGAATTAGAGTTATATAGTTTAAATACCTGACAAAGTGGGAAACAATTTAAATAACAGGTAAATGGTAAAAAAAACTATTGCGACATAGCCTTTTAAGAAATGAGCAGGTATGCTTCACCTTTTAAAAGGGGTTAGGGTGTGGGTTTCTTATGCTTCTAAAAGTGGTAATAAAAGATAAAAATTTGTAAATGGTAAAAAAAAAATATTGCGAAATAGCCCTTTAAGATATGAACAGGTATGCTTCACCTTTTAAATGGGGTTAGGGTGTGGGTTTTTTATGCTTCTAAAAGTGACAATAAAAGATAAAAAATTTTATTTTACATAATTGCAAGAAAGAGCATTTATAATAATGTTTCCACAATTATTATTCATTACAATTTGTGCAATGGCTAAGTACTGTTACAGAGATCTGCCAGATATTTATTTTCAACGAAATGATGTAGACGATGTAATTTTGCACATAGTGTGCAGCGACTTCTTTAAGAATTATAACATAGAAGACATTGAAATGCACAAAGGAAAAATTACTAATTTTGCATCGAATTTGAAAAGACGGTACATTAAATGCTCTCATAGCAAGGCAAAGATGTACAAACGTTACCAAGACTGGTTAATAAAGGAACTTATTTTTGAGAGTACATCTACAACTGCCAACGAAAGTGGAAAAAAGGGTCGACCAGCAAAACTAATTGACGGATGTAGTGAAAGATCTCGAAGGCGCAAGCTGGAGAATATCAATGAAGAAATATCTCAAAGAATTATCAAGGATTCATTTTTCCACCAAATTCAACCAACCCAAAATAAATAAAGTAAAATTGAAAGAATTGAAAAAATAGTAGAAGCGAGCCCAAAGCGCACAAAGAAGATTTTGAAAACCATTCCTACACCAATTGAAGATAAGAAATTTACGCCGGAAGAAGCGTGCGCCCTATTTTTGGATTTGAAATTGACCAAAAATCAATATAAGAAATTGCGGAAGCGAACCAATGAAAAGAATTGTGGGATTTTTCCAGAGTATCGAGATTTAGTTTCTGCCAAAAAAGAATGCTTACCTTCACAATCTGCTATTAGTGTCACTTCAACATCAGCAGAAATAAAATTGCAAGATCTCCTTGAACACACTGCAGAACGATTGCTAAATACGCTTGATACTGATCATTTAAAAAAATTGGTAATGGTAATTTGGTAATTTCTAAATGGGGATGTGATGGATCCTCTGGTCAGAAACAATACAAGCGATTTAATGCCGAAAATTCATCAGATGCTAATTTATTTATGGCAGCTTTCGTTCCATTGCGCCTAACAAAAAGTATAGCGTCTTAGAGCCGTCAACTAGTAGAGCAACAGAAATTGATATATGGAAAAATTAAATTCCTTCTTCAACAAAGTATTGCAGACCAATAAAATTTGCATTCAAAGAGGAAACCAAAGATGTCATAACTGAAGAAGTTCAAAAAATAAAAGATCAAATTAAGGAACTTCAACCAGTAATATTTAAATTTGATGACCAAGACATTGAAGTACATTTTAAAATGTGTCTCACATTGATTGATGGAAAAGTTGCACAAGCTTTAACTAGAACAAAGTCAACGTCAAGCTGCATTATATGCCAAAAGACATCAAGTCAATTAAGTCAACCCCCACCAGAAGACGATAGTTTTAAGGAAGCCTACGAATTTGGAATGTCCCCTCTTCATGCTAGAATACATTTCATGGAACATATTCTTAAATTGGGTTATGATTTGGAATTTGGTCCGTTAGGTGAAACAGTGAGAAAAAACAAAAAAAAATGAAGAAAAAAGAAAGCAAAAAAAAAACAAATTCCACAAAAATATCTACAGCTAGGCCTCGTAATCGACCAACCAAAACAAGGGGAAGGAAACACAAATGATGGAAATACTGCAATGAGATTTTTTCCGATCCGGAAACTGCAGCATCTATCACAAGTGTATATCATGAATTAATAAGACGATTCAAAATCATATTACAAGTTCTAGCATGCAGCAGAAAGATAAATGCAAAAAGATTTGGAGAGTACGCCAATAAAACAGTTATACTTTATGATGAAAACAATTAAGAAAATTATAGTCGGTCTAGACCGACTGTACGATACCCTATACCATGCGTTTAGAACACCTATCTCTTAGGCCCAACTAACTGGATATAGAAAATAAGCAAAAACCAAATTTGAGTGGGATTTTTATTAATTTTTTTTGGCTGCAGATATGAAAAATTTCATATCGGATATATATGGGGACTATAAATATATATGGGGACTAGGTCCAAAAATGGACCAATCCTGATCATGTTTGGTAAAGTCTCTTGTATTTTGCAAAAATATATACAAACCAAAATTTGAGAAGAATCAGTACAATATTTTTATTTTTTTGATAGATTTAAGTGAAGATCGGGAAGCAGTCTATATGGGGCCAAAGGGATCATTTTTGGACTACTCATTAACGGATGTAATGAACGCATACAAACCCAATTTGAGTAAGATCTATATGACAATTTGGATCTTATGGCAATTTATGTCGATTTCATAGGGGTAGTTTGTATGGGGGCTAGGTTTGAACAAGGATCGATTCTCACCAGTTGCAACAGCGTTCATCCCATGGCCGATAAAAGCTTATATACCAAGTTTCATTAAAATATATTCATATTTGCGACCTGCAGTTTGATTACAAGGAGATCGGTATAATTAAAGATGGGTCTAGGTCAAATATTTTTGGTTGTTACAAACAGCAGCACAAAGTCATTATACCCAAACCACATAGTGGTTTGTTCCATGGGGAACAAATAATTCAAAACAATATGCTACCAATAGGAGATCAATCTGAAGAAGCGCAAGAAAAAAGGAACAAAGACTACTTCGCGAGCACAACAAAGAAAAATGTCCAGATGTTGCACTAATGAAGACCTTATCACTATTTTGTTGTGCACTTCAGATCCATATATGTCCAATATTCGTCAAAAATGGAAAACTACCTCTATTGAATTAGACGAAGAAGCTAAACAACTTCTAGAAGATGAAAATCATGGCTATTTAGATGAAATTTTTACTAAAATTGGTTGATTTAAAGTATTTTTTCATTACACTAACAATAAGTTACACTTTTTTTTTATATAGTTAAAAAATTTTCTTGATAAAAAAATTATATATTTTGTAAATTTACAATAAAAATTGTTATATTTCATAAATTTACCATAAAAATTGATAAAGAAATACTTAAAAAGACAATAAAAAAAATTTAACTAAAGCAAAAACATACGAGTTTTTCATTGAAACTTCTTTATTTTGAACCAATATGAGGTAACTTTTACGTTCGCTGTTTAATAAATTATATTTTAACTCGGGATCTTAAAAAAAAAAAAAAAAAAACAACCTTTGGCCCTTGTGCACATTAGGACTAAAAAGTTTACGGGGGCCAAAGATTGGCATTTTCTGAAAAAATTTACTTAATATTAAAAAATACCTTTTTTTACCTTTTAACACTTCACTCTTGTACTAAAATTCAACTACAAATGAATATGTATTTTAAACCCTCCGTAACTTTTTTTATTTTCGGTCGAGAATTACGAAAAGTCTCGCTTACCAAACAAAAAAAAAACCCGCATATCAAAATTCCAATCCAATCAAAAGTTATAGATTTTTGACCGCCTTCTCGTCGAATGGTCCACTGTGTGACGTTTCGCCAACAATTTTCGCTTATATAATATTAAAGCTTGCAGGTTTTCATTTATCCATGGGGTAAGTTCAAATCTTCGTTGGGTTTTATGTTTAGAACCGCTTGTTGAGTTGCTAATAACATCATTTATACATTATAAATCATACAAATATTTTCTTAGCTATGAAAAATTCACAATTAAAAAGTGTAACAAAATTTTCGAAAAATCTCCAAAATAGCAAAAACAGTATGGTTTTCCAAATATAGCATTGGCCAAACAGTGTTTTTTAAG
Organism: Cordilura impudica; assembly: GCA_963682025.1. Lineage (NCBI taxonomy): Eukaryota > Metazoa > Arthropoda > Insecta > Diptera > Scathophagidae > Cordilura > Cordilura impudica. Next base: position 261,402,708 of record OY821518.1, on the reverse strand, counting down.
TCGCTTTGTAAATTATAATTATTATTATTATTATTTTTTTATTTTTTTTTTTGATTAATTTTTCACATATAGTGATTTAAATTGAAACACGGTCTAACCTACATCAATTACATTTAAGAAAACCACAAACGAAACAATTTGTTTTTATACCCTATACCACTATGTGGTTTGGGTACAATGACTTTGTGCTGCTATTTGGAACAACCAAAAATATTTGACCTACACCCATCTTTAATTATACCGATCGAATCAGAATCACTATCTGATTCGATTTAACGATGTCCGTCCGTCCGTCCGTCCGTCCGTCTGTGTGTCCATGTAAAGCTTGTAATCAAACTGCAGGTCGCAAATACGAATATATTTTGATAAAATTTAGTATATAAGTTTTTATCTAGCCCCCACACAAATGACCCCTATGAAATCAACATATATTGCCATAAGATCCAAATTATCATTCAAATCTTAGTCAAATTGGGTTTGTATGTATATATTACATCCATTAATGAGTAGTCCAAAAATGATCTCTATTCGATAAGTCTTAGTCATAGGCCCCATATAGAGCCGCTTCCCGATTTTCACTTAAATCTATCAAAAAACAAAAATATTGCACTGATTCTTCTCAAATTTTGTTTGTATATATTTTTGCAAAATACAAGAGACTTTACCAAACATAGTCAGGATCGTTCCATTTTTGGGCCTAGTCCCCATACAGATATAGCATCCGATATGAAATTTTTCATATCTGCAGCCAAAAAAATTAATAAAAATCCCACTCAAATTTGGTTTATGCTTATTTTCTATATCCAGTTGGTTGGGCCTAAGAGATAGGGTCTCTAAACGCATGGTATAGGGTATCATATATTCGGTCTCAACCGACTATAATTTTCTTACTTGTTTTTTTTTTTTTGTTAACAAAAACGTGTACTTCCAATAAACAAGATATTTTTAAGTTAATAAGATAAAAACTAAGTTTTAAGGAAGAAGCCGAAACAAGTACCAATCCCTGTTTATAATATGCCTCATGTATTGAAAAATGCAATATAGTAGCTGAAATTTTTAAAACTCATAACTGATCCCCAACACATCTAACAGATCCAGAAACAGAACGTGAAGTTGAAAACTGTATCCAATACCTACATAATTATAGACGTAATGAGTTGGAAAATTATATGATAATAGAAACTTATTTAAAAGGTTTCATGAAGAAATTAAAAAAAAGCTCCTGGCATTGTTGAAATCAATAACCGTTGTATCAGAAATCTTTCCCAATGTGGTATCAAAGCACTTACTTAAATAATGAATTCATGTTTGGGGATCGACTACTTCCCCATTAACCCAGTAATTCTCCCTCTTCGCACCATCCTATAAGTTTTCAACCTTTAATCAATAAGATATTAGAAAAAATTATCAAAATCAAACTAGTCACATTTATTGACGATAACAACATATTACCTAAGCAGCAATTTTGATTCAGAAGCTGACTTGAAACCTCCCATGCTTTAACTGGAATTAAAAACATTGTCGAATCAAATTTTCACAATGGAAACTTCACTGAAATGGTGCTATTAGATGTCAAAGCTGCACTCGACTCAGTTTCGCACGATGCTTTGATTTTTTAAAATGAGTAATCTCATATCACCCCTTATAAAAATCATCCAAGGCTATTTAAAAAATAGTGTTAGAGTTCATTTAGGAAAACCTTTCTGATATAAAGTTGCCCACAGGTTTCCTGCTTATCTCCTATTCTTTATAATATATATACATCAGATCTTCATTGTTGTGCGACTTAGATTTTTGCTGATGACCAAGCCGTATTGTGTTCAAGCACTTCAGCAGAAGATATTCTAAACAACCTTTAATCATCAGTAACTATCGTACGACACTATTTCACGAAATGGAAAATCACCATAAACAGCTCGAAAACCAAAGCCATTTACTTTACAAGGAAAAGAAAGGAGTGCTATACACCTCAACGTTACCTACGTCTGGAAACTTCCTACATTCCATGGGATTCTAAAGTCAAATAATTAGTTGTGTTTTTGGACCCAAATTAAATTTCAAAGAACATATTTCATATGCCACAGATAAAGTTAATTTAACTAAAAGAATACTGTTTCCTTTCATTATAAAAATCAAAAATGAGCTCCGAAAATTGATCCAGAATAGCATGAAATTAGTGCCAGAGACATGATTCATGGACCACACGGTACTTTGATTATGAATTCAGTATGTATGCGAGATGAAAATTGTACAAAAGTTATCCAAAAGCATTAGTTTTTGCAACAATTACTGGAAGTGTTGGGTATCTAAAATCCAAACGATCTGCACAAGATAATGGTAGATCAACAACAGTCAAAGTGGGAACATACAAAATTTTAAGGCTCACATTAACGTTGATTACTGCAATTCAATTGAAGCGATCAAATATATTGGTAAATATATCATGAAAGGTAGTGACTTGAAAATGATGAAATAACATACTAACGAATTGGTCGATACATCAGCAGAAATGAAGCATTATGGCGTATACTTTATTTTGCAATACACGAAAAATACCCGACCGATCAACAGTTAGCTGTTCATTTGGAAAATGTTCACCGTGTTTGCTTTACTGAACAAACTTCAGCACATAGAGCAATTGCGTCACCAAATACAAAATGGACCGCATTTTTAAATTGTGCCAAGAAGATTAATTTGCAATAACATTGATTTATGTTCAGGGTCCATCATGCAAGGTCATCCAAATGTGTTTGTAACTGATGAGTTAGGTCGAATTTGCTCAGTTCACCTAATAATTGTTTTCATTTTCGTTTGCTTTTGATTAATTTTCATGGTCCAACATCATTTCATTATCTGAGTCCTCTTGCGGACAATTATGCAGCACTTATCGTGAACCATGTTAAAAATTTGGATTGCTTGAACACAATACACATTGGGAATATACATTAAGTGTTGCGCTGATATCAGCATATCCACATGAAACTTTATTTTCTATCATTATCTCAACTCGCAATCCAGCTACTCCAAATGATTTATGGTTGAAATTTCGTAATTTCATGACGGAAGATATTATTTTTTTTTTGTTTAGACAGCGGAAATGTATAATGAGACATTTATATTGATTGAGGATATGTGTTTAGGAATGACGAGTGGAGCTTTGGCTCAGATGGGTATACCATCACCAAATCGTTCAAGAAATGATATTTTAATCAAAATTTTCCTCCAAAACAGAATTACGATCCAAATATATTGACAAATTTTGTTCAAGAAAATATTCCGAAATTGAATCAACAGCAAAAATTGGGATATGAAACAGTCCTGAAAGAAATTGATAATGATGGCATGTACTTTTTGGATGCACCTGATGATACTGGCAAAAATTTGTTGATAACTTTACTTTTAGCAGGTTTAAGAGCACGTGGTGTAATTTCTTGGACACCTACATCTTCTGGAATTGCAGCCATTTTATTGGATCATGTTAGCAAAGCTCACTAAGATAAACTAAGCACTATCATACAATTTATAAAAAACTTCTGCCATGGCTAGAGTTTTAAAATAAATTGATATTTTGTTGTAGGGAGAATGCAGAATGGCACATAGGAAATCAGCTGAAGCTTTGGATTGTACAATGAAAGATTTCCGTGGAAATCAAAATGTATTTGGTGGAATTTTGATATTGTTAGCAGGAGACTTCAGACAAACACTAGCTGATTAAATAAATACATATTTGAAATCTATGGAAATAATTTAAGACTCACCACCAATGTATGCGTGCGCTTGAAAAATCATCCATCAGCTGCCACATTTTCAAAGCAATTCCTTTTGGTGGATGATGTTAAAATTCCAATTGATAATGATTATTTCATTACACTACCAAGAGATTTTGCATGTTCACACAAACAAAGGGATAACTAATTGAAAACTTCTGCCCAAATATACAACTACAATACAAAACAAGTAAGAAAATTATAATCGGTCGAGACCGACTATATGATACCCTATACCAGGCGTTTAGAGACCCTATCTCTTAGGCCCAACTAACTGGATATAGAAAATAAGCATAAACCAAATTTGAGTGGGATTTTTATTAATTTTTTTTTGGCTGCAGATATGAAAAATTTCATATCGGATGCTATATCTATATGGGGACTAGGCCCAAAAATGGAACGATCCTGACTATGTTTGGTAAAGTCTCTTGTATTTTGCAAAAATATATACAAACAAAATTTGAGAAGAATCAGTGCAATATTTTTGTTTTTTATAGATTTAAGTGAAAATCGGGAAGCAGCTCTATATGGGGCCTATGACTAAGAGTTGTCCCAGGGATCATTTTCAGACTACTCATTAGTGGATGTAATAAACGCATACAAACCCAATTTGCGTAAGATCTATATGACAATTTGGATCTTATGGCAATTTATGTCGATTTCATAGGGGTCATTTGTATGTGGGCTTGGTCTGAACATGGACCGATTCTCACCAATTTCAATAGCGTTTATCCTATGGGGAATGAAAACTTACGTACCAAATTTCATCAAAATATATACAGATACGCGACCTGCAGTTTGATTACAAAGTTTACATGGACACACAGACGGACGGACACACGGACGGACATCGTTTAATCGAATCGGTTAGTGATTCTGATTCGATCGGTATAATTAAAGATGGGTCTAGGTCAGATATTTTTAGTAGTTACAAACAGCAACACAAAGTCATTATACCAAGCCACATAGTGGTATAGGGTATAATTGTAGTCGGTCTAGACCGACTATACGATACCCTATACCATGCGTTTAGAGACCCTATCTCTCAGGCCCAACTAACTGGATATAGAAAATAACCAAATTTGAGTGGGATTTTTATTAATTTTTTCGACTGCAGATATGAAAAAGTTCATATCGGATGCTATATCTATATGGGGACTAGACCTAAAAATGGACCGATCCTGACAATGTTTGGTACGGTCTCTTATATTTTGCAAAACTATATACATACAAAATTTGAGAAGAATCAGTGCAATATTTTTGTTTTTTGTTAGATTTAAGTGAAGATCGGGAAGCAGCTCTATATGGGGCCTATGACTATAAGTTATCCAATAGGGATCGTTTTTAGACTACTGTTTAATGGATGTAATATATACATACAAACCCAATTTGACTAAGATTTTTATGATTATTTGGATCTTATGGCAATATATGTTGATTTCATAGGGGTCATTTGTTGGGGGCTAGGTCTGAACATTGACCGATTCTCACCAATTTCAATAGTGTTCATCTCATGGCCGATAGAAGCTCAAATACCAAATTTCATTAAAATATATTCATATTTGCGACCTCCAGTTTGATTTCAAGCTTTACATGTACACACAGACGGACGGACGGACGGACGGACATCGTTAAATCGAATCAGATAGTGATTCTATTAGATAGTGATTCTGATTCGATCGGTATAATTAAAGATCGGTGTAGGTCAAATATTTTTGGTTGTTACAAACAGCAGCACAAAGTCATTATACCCAAACCACATAGTGGTATAGGGTATAAAAAATCATGCTTGGTTGAGCGAAAGAGCTACGTATATTGGTACGAAAAATAAGGATGTCATTGATTTGAGTTTCGTCATTCAAATTCAAATAGCTGGCGAAATGATAACATTTTAATCTGTTGATACTGTGATTAATAAAGAAGACGCATTACATCATCCAACTGAATTCTCTTGACTTGCCGCATAATTTACAATTAAAAATCATTACGCTTCTTAATATAAATAATTGAAGCAATAATTTTAAATAGAAAATTTAAAGGTGGAGATGTTTTAATGCCAATCATCCCAATGATTCCAACTAATGAGACATTTGAATTTCAGTGATTACAGTTTACCGTTCGTTTGGCTTTTACAGTGACCATTAATAAAGCTCAATGTCAGTCGTTGCAAGTTTGCAGCATAACTTTAGATTTTCACACGATCAACTGTATATTGCATATTCACGTGTTGGGAACTCGTTGTCTTTATTCATTTCTTGGGAAAATGGCAATACTAAAAACGTGGTTTGCCATCAAGCGCTGGAATAATTTTTTTCTTTTTTATGTTCTCAATTTGAAAAAGTTATGCTTTTTTTGTTCTTCCTTTTCAGATAAATGTCAATTATTTCTAGAAGATTTCATTTTTAAAACAAAGGCGTAAATTTATTTTATTGTGTTGTCCAGCAATTCGGGCAGGTTTACTATAGTTTAGTATATATTTAAATTCTACCTTTTCTTCAACATTAGTTGCACAGATCTGATTTTAACTATTTTCCTTACTGAGTGTATCAGATTTGTATGAGAAAACAGTGAATGTAGTTAACGTGCAAATAAATAACAGTAAGGGAAAAAGGTGTTTTGCGTGCATAATATAAGTGCAGATATTTTACTGCTCATATTAAAATATGTTGTTGCTACTGACTTTAGTTTTGGGAACTTATTTATAATTCTCACTAAAATAATATAACTTTACATCTCATTACCTCTCTGCTATAAATTTAGGATGAGTTACTAAGGAAACTTACCAGATAGCGTTATAAAGAGGTATCTCTCAAAATTTCTATTAAACGACTTATGCCTTAGTTACAAAACGGTTTAAAATAAAGAATTAATTAGTAAAAGATTATGTTTTAGTTGGACTGAACTTCTTAAAGCAGAAGTTTAAAATAACTACCAGGCATCTGGTAGCAAATTGAACCGCTGCACAGTACTTAAAAAAAGGTAATCAATATACAACATCTAAACAATGGGTTAGATTTGATCGTTATGTTTGGGGCCATCGTAGTCACGGATTTAGGCTTTTAAAATAAAAAAAAAATGGATTTATACTTTTACAACATAGGTCAGGGCATTCAAGTTGTTAGAAAACTAACCGATTTATAATTTTTTACTTTTGAAATTTGCATGGAAGATAAAAAATTTCTTATTATTTTTAATTATCATAGGAAATCAAAATTTTCGATTTACTATTTGTCTAAATTCATTAATTTAGACAAATAAAATATTGATATTAAAACAAAATGAATTAACCGAAATTGAATTCAAAAAATAATAATTGTTAATATTGATATTAAAACAAAACAAGTAAGAAAATTATAGTAGGTCTAGACCGACTATACGATACCCTATACCATGCGTTTAGAAACCCTATCTCTTAGGCCCAACTAACTGGACATTGAAAATAAGCAAAAACCAAATTTGAGTGGGATTTTTATTAATTTTTTTTGGCTGCAGATATGAAAAAGTTCATATCGGATGCTATATCTATAAATGGGCTAGGTCCAAAAATGGACCGATCCTGATCATGTTTGGTAAAGTCTCTTGCATTTTGCAAAAATATATACAAACAAAATTTGAGAAGAATCAGTGCAATATTTTTGTTTTTTAATAGATTTAAGTGAAGATCGGGAAGCAGCTCTATATGGGGTCAAAGGTATTATTTTTGGACTACTCATTACTGGATGTAATGAACGCATACAAACCCAATTTGAGTAAGATCTATATGACAATTTGGATCTTATGGAAATTTATGTCGATTTCATATGGGTAATTTGTATGGGGGCTAGGTCTGAACATGGACCTATTCTCACCAATTTCAACAGCGTTCATCCCATGGCCGACAAAAGCTTATATACGAAATTTCGTCAAAATATATTCATATTTGCGACCTGCAGTTTGATTAAAAGCTTTACATGGACACACAGACGGACGGACGGACGGACGGACGGACGGACATAGTTAAATCAACTCATAAAGTGATTCTGATTCGATCGGTATAATTAAAGATGGGTCTAGGTCAAATATTTTTGGTTGTTACAAACAGCAGCACAAAGTCATTATACCCAAACCACATAGTGGTATAGGGTATAATAATTGTTTCTTATACTCAACATAACACTTATCGTAAGCTAATGTATTTGAATTTATACATTAATTTCTTGTAACGAGTAACCAAACCCTATTGTGAATTGCATTAATTTATCATAAAAGTATCGTAAGCTAAAATTACCCATTGTAATAAGCTGTAATTATACTAAACCTTTTCTACATGAGTCACTTACTCTGCAGCTTTCACACAATACGGTGAGCGTACAACCTCTAAAACCCATCTCGTGGTTTTCCCATACACTTTTTACTTCTCTATTTTCATTTTTTTCTCAATTGCAAAAAATCGGTTATAATTTCTCCATCTCGCGAGAAATTATACACTGACACAAGACGATCTCTCACAGGTTAATCTCTAGGTTCCCAAACCTTACCGCCCTGATCGTCATATGAACCATCCCAGAACGTACTATCAAAGGTTAACCCCGGAGAAATCTTTACACTATTTTTTTTCTGCAATAATATACCGATCAAGATCACATTTAGTAAATTCATTTATTTTCTCCAAAACATATGTAATCCAAATTTGAAAAAAAACTATCTAAATTTTTCGAACGATTTAAGAGAAGATCTGGAGTCAGCTTTATATAAGAACAATAAATAAAACTGATCCTAGAGGTTTTGTTTTTGGGGTACTGATTAATAGGTATAAGACCCACACAAACTTTATCGATATATATACAAGGATCTGGCCACAATTTTAGCCGATAGGTCTGAATATGTAAAGCTTTTTAAATTAATTTCTATGGCTATCGTCCTCTGGCATATAAAAGCTTATTTACTAAATTTCATCAAAATATTTTAATATATGCAGCATAGACAAATAGACGGAATATTTTGGAATGATCCATGCTATAAGATTGGTAATGGACAGTGTAGTAATTACACTGGATGTAAAAAATGCAATTGGAACCAAAATGACCACTTCGGATGGTCTAGCTGTCTCAAGATACCTAGCCAGGTTAATTGCTAGCTTTTTTAAAACAGATCACTAGGCTATAATACTGCCGACGAATAAAAAAGCTGTAGTACCACTACTGGTGTAGTGCATAGTTCAGTACTGGCTCCGCTTCTGTTCTAGATAGTGCACAACAGTATTGTGATGATAACAATGCCAGACGAAATGACTGTCGAAAAGTGAGTTAAAGTACCTTGGGGTGATGAGTGATACCCAGATTGAACTACAAAGCACATTTAAAGTATGAATGATGCCAACTGTGGGAGGACAGAGACAAATTAAAGGTCTCTAATATCGAGTGTCATTAAGTCAATTTAGCTGTGGGCTGGATCTGTGTTGTAGTGTAAGCATGTTTTCATACCATAGGCACAGCGAATATCACCAACTTCAACTGTGTAGCATGACAAATTAACAATACATGTTAAAGTTGTGTTACCTCTGGATAAGTGATATCGTTAGTGTATTGTATGAGAGCACCTCGATTATATATTGTAATGGCGGGAATGATTTCGTTAGATCTACTGGCAAGCGAAAAATATAGGGCAGAACGCGAAACAACAATGTTTCAATGCTAGACTAGATGGGAACAGAGTTAGAATAGTCTCTTGGATATTCAAAATTATACCCTTTATTTGAAGATGGATGAATAGATATATCAAATATGTCAATTACCATCTTATACAATTTTTAAGCAGTCAGCTACATAAACAGATTTAGACACGCTGATTCTCCTGTGTGCTCTGGGTGTCATGTGGTATTAGAGGATGTGTAACATATTATGTTTAAGTACCCGAGATTCTACAACATGCGCATACAATTGGAGCAAGAACTAGGAGTTGAAATGGAAAAAAGAATACTATTAGAAGCAACTAGCTGTTTTTACCCGGTCTTGCCCGGGATAAAAAGGCCTTTGACGCGCTGAGTACTTAGTCCCCAATTAACAAATTCCCAAATAAAATGAACTTTCTTCCCAAAAAGTTGTATGGGCAGTAAATTCATTTTTTGTTTCAATTAAAAATTTTTTGATTTTTTAATTTAGAAGTTTTTTATAAGATGCTGTAGCAAAGATGCTTCAAAAATAAGCTGCGAATACGCTTTAAGTTTTTTTTTTTCTGTTTATTTATAAACATCAAATATAACGGAATGGTTCGCAAATTAAAGGAATCCGAACTTTTAAAAATTGAATTACTTCATTCAATAAGTGATCATCATTGAGCAGAGACGTCAAAATCAAGTTTCAGAAATGAAAGACTAATGCGACGTTTAATATTGTGTCGCATATTTAAGCAACTGCTTATAGTTTATGTATGGCCTATTTTGATCAACAGGTAATTATTTTACATACGTAGATAAAATTTATCATGCTACATTTCACAAAGCTGTGTTCCGCGAGCGAGTCGCGTCCGCTTCCGCACGTTTGGCAGCCACACCCGTGTTGCCGCGCAGCTATTTCCAACTTATTTTAATTGTCAAAATATATTTTTCAGATTATTCCGATATTCTAGCTAAGCTGTATTCCCCGTGCGCATAGCTTCCGCGCAACGAAATGATGCTATTGAAAAGAATACTCATTTTAAATGCATTTATTGTAGGACATATATTGAGAGCAGTATGCAAATGTTTACTTAAATAAATATTTAACAAAATTCTTTAAATAAAAATATGTAAAAATTTAAGAATGAATTTGGGAAGTAAGTTCATTTTTTATTTCGATTAAAAAAAAAAGTGGGGAATTTGCTCATTTTTTTTGGGTACCTTTTTTTTAAGTTTGTGGAATTCGTTCACCGTGATGTTTTTCCCGTGTAAACCAAATTTCAGAGAAATTGTAGAATGAATCATGTTTGTTATTGCTCAACCAAAGCATTTTTGATTATCGAAATATAAAGATATCAAATTGCACACAAGCAACGAACGATCGACAATGTTTTGCTTTATTGAATGTTTGTGCGTTTACAGTCAACCCTTTTCGTATTGAGTAATAATCATTGCTTTGTACATACAATTGAGTTACAAGCATGCTTTCTGTTAACATACAACCTACTGTATATGAATTGCAGCGTAAGCATATTAATGGTATAAATTTGGCCCAATTCTGTTCAATAAAGACATTCTTTGCTTTACATCTAGAGAGCTCTAGTTAGCTCTTGCAAAGAAATTAAATAACAAAACTATTAAATTGTTTTATTAAATTAAATATAATAAAAAACAAAGATCCTTTCTATAAAATCCGTTGAAAAATAAAAATTTGTATGGCGAACAAATATGCCAAAAACAGAAAACGAATTGTATACAAAAAGTGGGCGTAAAAGTAAGCGTGGCGGTAAAAATCATATGGCGGCCTTCCCTGGAATATGTACTAAATTTCGGAGAAAGCCATTGAAAAATAAAAGTTTGTATAGCAATCAGATAAAGGAACAAACAAAAGGAAAAAAATAAGTTTTATATACATAGAAGTGGGCGCAAAGTAAGCGTGGCCTGTAAGAAGCATATGGTGACCTTCCCTGTAGTATAGAGATCGTGTGACCAAATTTTAGACATCCCTTGAAAAATAAAAATTTTTATAGTGAACAAATATATCAAAAAACAGAAAATTAATTTTGTATAAAAAGTAGGCGTAGAAGTAGGCGTGGCCTGCAAGAATCATATGGCGACCTGTCAGGAGTTCAGAGATTGTGTGTAGCAAATTTCAGAGAGATCCGTTTAAAAAAAATTGTATAGCGAACAAATGTATCAAAAACAGAATCTGAATTGTATACAAAAAGTGGGCGTAACAGTAGGCGTGACCGGTAAGAATCATATGGCGACCGTTCTTGGAGCACGGAGATCGTGTGTACCAAAATTCAGAGAAATCCGTTGAAAAAAAAAATTTGTATAGCGAACAAATATACCAAAAAGCAGAAAATGAATTGTATATAAAAAGTAGGCGTAAGAGTAGGCATGGCCAATAAGATGTATATGATGACCTTAGCTGGAGTACAGGGATCCTGCTTACCGAATTTAAGAGAAATACGTTAACAAATAAAACTTTGTATAGTGAACAAATATGAATAAAACAGAAAACGAATTTTACATAAAAAGTGGGCGTAAAAGTAGGAGTGGCCGGTAAAAAGTATATGGCGACCTTTCCTGGGGTAGATCGTGTGTACAAAATTGCAGGAAAATCCGTTGGAAAATAAAAATTTGTATAGCGGTCAAACAAAGAAACAAACAATCAAACAGAAAATGAATTTTATATACTCTATATGGGGGGTTTCATGTCAAGTGCACCAATTTTTGAAACCGATGTCTTCCGATCGGGATGAAATTTACACCAAGGTTAATCCTATACGATAGTAGTTTATACACAATTTTTTGATAAGATCGGTCCAGATCTCTCTGAGTTAGAGGGGATCAAAATTTGACATTTTGGCCAAACAGGTGTTTTTTCTCATCCATGTAACTTATTACCTATTTTTCTTGGAAAATTTTTTCCCAAATTTTTTAGATAGCTATTTCTTCAATATTTCGGAAAAAAATACTTAAAAAAAAAAAAAATTTAGACTTTTTTTTGCTAAATTAAACCATTTTTTGCCTTTTTTTCAAAAAGGGCATTTTTTTTTTTTCATAAGAAAGCTTAGGATTTTTCCTTTAAGAGCTTTTTGGTCGCTTAGTGGGATGGGAGTGGGATATCTATCAAAATAAATGTTTTGTAACTCAAGACAACGGTTTTTCAATTTTTCACAAATGCACTATTTTGAATTTTTTCCGATTTGTGTCTAAAACCTTACAAATAAAACTTATACTGAGAAATTAGACAAACTAGACTTTCCGAAGGTATGTAACATACCTTCATAACATAGCAGAAGAGAATGGTTATCTGTAACCTGAAAGAGTTATTTGCGGCATTTCAATCTGAACAAGAGGATGTTAGAATTGGCTTCACGAAATTAACCCAAATGAGGCCAAAACATTGCGTTTTGGCAGAAAGCAGCGGAACTCACACAGTATTAACATAAAGTATTAAAGTTAAAGTATTTAACATATGATTCGGCAGAAGATTTACACGATTACCGCGATTGCCTTAAATTGACTATGTGTCCTAATGCAACAACTTCTTGCCACTTAGGTGAATGTACCAATTACCCGAAAACCACATTCATCAAAGAAAATTTAATCAACTCTTTAGATCGAGCATATATAGAGGAGGTCAAATTTGATTCTTGGATTCAGACTGAAAGATGCACATTGAAAACAATCATTTTAAATGTGGATGATTTTGTGGAAGAATTGTGTACAGGATTGCTAAAGTTGAGAACCCACGACTTTTAGTCAAAGAGCAATGGCAATTCTTCAAGGATTTGAAGATACATTTGAAGTCTGGTTAATTCGTTATTTCATATGATTTCGCAGAAAACTACAAATATGTTCTTCAGGATGCCATACAAGCATTCCACTTCAATAACGACCAAGCAACTATATTCACAGTAGTTATTTACTACATGAAAGATTAAAAACTGTAACACAAAAGTATGGCAATCATATCCGAGGATTTAGAACATGATACCGCTGTAGTTAATGAGTACCAGAAGAGAATACTAAAATTTTTAAAATCTAAATTTACAGTAAAGTAGGTATACTACGTTTCGGATGGAGCTCGTCAACATTTTACAAACAAAAGTAGCTTGGCAAATCTTATGGCCCATGAAAAAGATTTTGGAATGCCAGCTGAGTGGCATTTTCATCCTACTGCTCATGGTAAAGGAGCATGTGATGGTATTGGAGCAAACCTTAAAAGAAATGCAGCGAAGTATAGCCTCCAGTGCTCTCATCAAGATCGCATCTTAGATGCGACTGCTTTATTCTATTGGGCAAAGAGTTATTGTAAAGAATCTAAAATAGTTTTTAGTAGCAAAGAGGATCATCAGGAAATATTGAAAATACTGAAGAGCAGATTCGATGCTGCGGTAACAATCGATGGCACCGCTCAATACCATGCTTTTATACCGCTTGTCGATGGAAGACTCAAGTTGAAAAAGTTTTCTGCCTCTATTCAATGCGATTTCTTTCCAAAGCCAACAAATAAACCTTCAGCGAAATCAACAGCAGAACCTAGTAACGCCAAGAAAGGATTGACAAAAAAAACGCAGTAAATAAAGGCGACAAAATAGCTGAATTAAAGACTGGGTATTTAAAAATTTACAAGACTTAAATACTTCATAAGCTACAATGAATTAAGTATAACAAGTAAGAAAATTATAGTCGGTCTAGACCGACTATACGATACCCTATACCATGCGTTTAGAAACCCTATCTCTTAGGCCCAACTAACTGGACATTGAAAATAAGCAAAAACCAAATTTGAGTGGGATTTTTATTAATTTTTTTTGGCTGCAGATATGAAAAAGTTCATATCGGATGCTATATCTATAAAGGGACTAGGTCCAAAAATGGACCGATCCTGATCATGTTTGGTAAAGTCTCTTGTATTTTGCAAAAATATGTACAAACAAAATTTGAGAAGAATCAGTGCAATATTTTTGTTTTTTAATAGATTTAAGTGAAGATCGGGAAGCAGCTCTATATGGGGTCAAAGGGATCATTTTTGGACTACTCATTGTTGGATGTAATGAATGCATAAAAACCCAATTTGAGTGAGATCTATATGACAATTTGGATCTTATGGCAATTTATGTCGATTTCATATGGGTAATTTGTATGGGGGCTAGGTCTGAACATGGACCGATTCTCACCAATTTCAACAGCGTTCATCCCATGGCCGATAAAAGCTTATATACCAAATTTCATCAAAATATATTCATATTTGCGACCTGCAGTTTGATTACAAACTTTACATGGACACACAGACGGACGGACGGACGGACGGACGGACATTGTTAAATCAACTCAGAAAGTGATTCTGATTCGATCGGTATAATTAAAGATGGGTCTAGGTCAAATATTTTTGGTTGTTACAAACAGCAGCACAAAGTCATTATACCCAAACCACATAGTGGTATAGGGTATAAAAATAGTTATGATATAAATGGATCTAATGCAATTAAGATTAAATTTTAATAAATTATTTATCTTTTTATTTTTAATATCATTATTATTATACATTAATTTAATTATTATTAAAAATAAATAAAAAATAATAATTTTTCAACATTTCTATAGAAAAATGCGATTTTTTTCCTGAGGTTAACATATTCTGGGTATTACAGTATCGAGGGTATAAAATTTTAGTTAGGTATGTTATATACCTTCGGAAAGTTTAGTTTGTCTAGTTTCTTAGTATAAGTTTTATTTGTAAAGTTTTAGACACAAATAGGAAAAAATTCAAAATAGTGCATTTGTGAAAAATTGAAAAACCGTTGTCTTCTTGAGTTACAAAACATTTATTTGATAGATATCCCACTCCCATCCCACTAAGCGACCAAAAAGCTCTTAAAGGAAAAATCCTAAGCTTTCTTATGAAAAAAAAGGCAAAAAATGCTTTAATTTGGAAAAAAAAAAGTCTACAAATTTTTTTTTTTTTTAAGTATTTTTTTTTCCGAAATATTGAAGAAATAGCTATCTAAACTCTTTGGGAGAAAATTTTCTAAGAACAATAGGTAATAAGTTACATGGATGACAAAAACACCTGTTTGGCCAAAATGTTAAATTTTGATCCCCTCTAACTCAGAGAGATCTGGACCGATCTTGTTGAAAAATTGTATCTAAGCTACTATCCAATAGGACTAACCGTGGTGCAAATTTCATCCCGATCGGAAGACTTCGGTTTCAAAAATTGGTGCACTTGACATGAAATCCCCCATATAGATATTCAGATCGAAGGAAGACTGGAACTAAATTTATTAAAGTTCTGCACAACAAGTTGAGAGTAGAAGAGTTAAGGCGAAAGGGAAAGAGGGAAGTAGTTGTAGTGATAAACAAAGTTTATCCTGCCCTGCGACGTAATACCTTCACAGGTAATCCCCCGCAGGGAAAAAAGGACGAAGAGGGAGGTAGTTCCAGTCGGCAGGAATCCGACATACCAAGGACAGACGTACGGATGGACGGTCATCGCTAAAGCGATTCCAAAAGTAAAATATTTTTGGTAGTTGAAAACATCAGCATAATTCATTATTATACACTACTACTGTATGGAGTGAAAACTCCATAGCTTTACATAGAGATGGCGTTACAGATTTTCATCACATTACATTAATGAGAAAAAAGTTACCGTTATAAAAATGATGCTGCTTTTAAAAATTGGGAAAAATTGGATTACAAAAATGGTGGGAAAAAAACTCTACAAGCCAAAAAAAAAATAACTGATGAAAAGCATGGTGAATCTTCGCCCTAATATTCAATTGTTAGAAGGTGCATTAGGTTGTATTGACTGATCGAAAGATTAAAGTGAGTGAGATTCTGGGAGCATAGGGATATAAACAGAGCAAGTTCGACAATATATTACATGGTTATTTAAATATGAAAAAGCTTTCTGCTCGAAGGGTACTGTAAACAAAACTGAAAATAGTGGCCAGTATTTTTTAGCGAAAGAAAACACAATAACTGCCAAGTACTATGTTGAGTTACTACATAAATCGAATGAAGAAGTTAATGGGAAACGACCACACTTAAATATGAAAAAATTTGTACCATCACGAATTACTTCCCCACCTCCGATGTTCTGCAGATCTAGCCCCCCGCCAATTATTATTTTTTCCCAAACTTGAAAAGATGGCTCCAGGGAAAGCAATTTTCTACAAATGAGGAAGCCACATCAGAGACGAAGAGTTTAACAAATCCTATTTTTTCAAAGGTGTCAAGATGTTAGAGGCTCGTCTGAAGAAGTGCATTTTACTTTCCGGAGATTAAGTTGAAGAATAAAATTGATTTCAAATCAAGAAACCCGGTTTTTCATACCATTACGGTATATGTAATGGTATAAGGTATAATATCCATATTTTCACAGGAAAAATTTTCAATAAATGTCCATTTTATAAAAAAATATGCAAAAATTCAAAATCGATGGCATTTTGTTAAAAATGTATTGATTCGTATATATTATCGAAAAACTAAACGCAATTTCATGGAACTCCTGGCCGTAGTTATTAGTCGTAGTGTTTATTAAAAAAGACCAAAATAAATATTGTATTAAATTAAATAATAAGTAATACTTATTTTCACTTTAAGTATATAACAGAATTAAAATTTTTAAATAACAAGATTAAACATTAATATGAAACTACATAAAAAAATCTCTTCCTCATCGGTAACATACATACGTTCATGTTTAAAAGTCATATGTAAATTTCTTCTTATTCTCGGAATTCGTAGTTAGAGAAATGCAATTAAAAGAATTTTTGCAAGTGCGTAAGAATGCTTCAAAAGCCCACATATTTAAAATAATTAATGATTTGTAACTAGATTTTTCTTTAACTACAAACGATTTAATTAAGATAACAATGTAGCATAAACTACTTGTTTTACAAAACTTGAGTATTCATAAGTTTTTCGTGTTATCAACAAGTTAGAATTTCTGTTTTTTAATTTTAAGTGCATTTAAAATACACATTTATGGCATCTCCTAGAAATGATGCATAGACAAACACATGTTAGTATGGAGTATGTGTTAATGAACAGTAAACACCAGAAGGTTGTTATATGGAAAATGTTTTGCAACAAATTAATTTTAATTGGTCTAGCCAGAAATATTCGGCTAGTGTGTGGAATACATATTCATTCATTCACGTCAGCATGATATTCATTGTTTCGATAATTATATAAAAACAGTGGATTATCAGTTTGACAGATGTCCACGGACATACACCTTGTTTCAAGGAATATATTTTATCATTTTACGCTTAATGACACAACTAATATTTCATTCGTTGGTGCCGACTAGCCTTGTAATATGTCTGGTGTACATATTGTTTTATTCAGACTTTTTTTGACGAAAAGCCCCGTTTTGATTGTCAGTGCATATCTTGTTGTGACTTGAGAAAATCGGTGACAAGAACATACATTTTGAATAAATATGGTCTGAAGACTTTTGAAGCTACTACGGTTTATATTGAGTTCATATTCAGAAAAATATATAAAATTTCTCGCGATCAAATGTTTTTACTTTAAAATAAAGTCAAAAACATTGGCACATTTGTTTCAAAAAATGATCTATATTCTGCATGACAGGTCGGCTATACAGCTGTTTCGGGAAGAGTCACCAACCCTCATCAGTAACCGAAAGCAATAGATAGTTTGTTTGGTGAAAAGTTAATTCATATACCTTTGCTGTGAAACCTATTCAGTGAGAATCCAAGCAAAGAGTTATACTATCAAACCTTTCACAATATAACAAACAAAATATAGAACATCTTTGAAACAAGTTTTTTTGTATATGTGTATGTTTTTGCTTACTAACAATATACAATATACAATACACTTACACTTATTACACTTATTACTCTTATTACACTTATTACACTTATTACACTTATTACACTTACACTTATTATACAATACAATATACTTATTGTTTTTTCTTTAAAACAATAATTTGTTTTGCTAAACTTACATTTAGCGTTAATGGCATGCCTCCGTCTTTTTAAAGTCTTTCTTTTAACTCATACTCTCTGTCTGTCTGTCTGTCTGTCTGTATGTCTGTCTGTCTGTCTGTCTGTAAGTCTGCCATGGGTGGACCCCGTTCCCCCTTATCTTCATGATCAGAAACTTGGCCCATAGTCTTGTCGTGACCACAGGTAAGTTTGAGGCAGTCACGCACAGTCATGGAGTGACCTAAATGTCATTTTCCCTCATCCGATCGATCTCAAACTTGGTCCATACACTTGCTGTGAAAAAAAGATTAACTTTGACTTAGTCACGCGCAGTCACGCTTGGTCAGACACAGTCACGGACTGATCTGAATGTCATTTCACCTCATTCGATCGATCTGAAACTTGGTCTATACATTTGGTGTGAAAAAGATTAACTTTGTCTTAGTCATTTACCCTCATCCGACCGATCTAAAACTTGGAAGATATACTTGCTGTAAAGAAAGATCAACTTCGACATAGTCACGCGCAGTCACGCATAGACAAGCATAGTCACGGAGTGGCTTAAAACCCATTTTCTCTTTTCCGATCGATCTAAAACTTGGTCGATAGACTTGCTGTGAAAAAAGATTAACTTTGACATAGTCACGCACAGTCACGCAGAGATTAACACCCCACATCCCCTCGTCCGATGGATCTGAAACTTTGTCCAGAGACTTGTTGTGGCCAGATATTAATTTTAAGATAGTCACACGCAGCCACGCACAGTCACGGAAATATTCGGAATATATTTATGGGTTAGATTATTAATTTGTTATTTTATATTTATACAAATGTAAAAATATTGTTTATGAGTTCTTCAAGATAGAGTTTGAAAATTTTTTTCAGGCTCAAGATCAAGTGTTTTTACTTCAAATAAAATAAAAAACATTAGCACATTTGTGTCAAAAATTTATTTATATTCTGCATGACAGGTTATACAGCTGGATTCTCACTGAATTGGTTTAACAGCATCAAACAAACTATCTACTGCTTTTGGTTACTGATGAGGATTGGTGACTCCTCCCGAGACAGCTGTATAATCTGTCGTGCAGAATATAGATCAATTTTTGAAACAAATGTGCCAATGTTTACTTACTTTATGTTAAAGCAAAAACATATGACCTTGAGCATGAAAAAAATTTCAAACTCTATCTTGAAGAGATCAAAAACAATATTTTTACATTTGTATAAATCTAAAATAACAAATATTTCTCGTGATCTGCATCATGTTTTTTTATATAGATTTCAATTATATTCTAAATTTCCATTGCAATATATAAATTTTAAATAAGGCCTGTCACCATATAGTCAGCCACTACCACCTGTAAAAAAATTCGTGTGAGTCCGATCACAGGGGAGATGAGTAAACATATAGTAATTAAAGATATTTTTATGGCACTTTTTAAAATCAAACAAAAAGCGTCATCTATGTATCACTTATAGCAATCAACTGCAGGGGCTCTGCCAATAAAAAATGTTTATTATTATTTATTATTTCAACCGGTTAATTATACCCTACCCCACTATGTGGTTTGGGTATAATTATTTTGTGCTGCTGTTTGTAACTACCAAAAAAATTTGACCTAGATCCATCTTTTATTATACGAATCAGCTCAGAATCACTTTCTGAGTCGTTTTAGCGATGTCCGTCCGTCCGTCCGTACGTCTGTGTGTCCATGTAAAACTTTTAATCAAACTACAGGTCGCAAATACGAATATATTTTGAAGAAATTTGGTATGTAAGCTTTTGTGGGCCATAGGATGAACGCTATTGAAATTGGTGATCGGTCCATGTTCAGGCCTAGTCCCCATACAAATGACCCCTCTTAAATCGACATAAATTGCCATAAGATTCAAACTATCACATAGATCTGTTTATGTGCTTATGTGTGTTTATTGTATCCATTAATCAGTAGTCCAAAAATAATCCCTATGGGACAATTCTTAGTCATAGGCCCCATATAGAGCTGCTTCCCGATCTTCACTTCAATCTATCAAAAAACAAAAATATTGCACAGATTTTTCTCAAATTTGGTTTGGATATATTTTTTCAAAATATAATTGACTTTACAAAATATGGTCAGGATCGGTCCATTTTTTCATATCTGCAGCCAAATAAATTAATAGCAATGCCACTCAGATTAGGTTTGTGCTTATTTTCTGTATCCAATTAGTTGGACCGAAGAGATAGGGTCTCTAAACCATGGTATAGGGTATCGTACAGTCGGTCTAGACCGACTATAATTTTCTTACTTGTCTTTTTTTCACTTTTTATATATCATTTTTATGCCCTATACCACTATGTGGTTTGGGTATAATGACTTTGTGCTGCTGTTTGTAACAACCAAAAATATTTGACATACACCCATCTTTAATTATACCGATCGAATCAGAATCACTGTCTGAATCGATTTAACGATGTCCGTCCGTCCGTCCGTCCGTCCGTCCGTCTGTGTGTCCATGTAAAGCTTGTAATCAAACTGCAGGTCGCAAATATGAATATATTTTGATGAAATATGGTATTTAATCTTTTGTCGGTCATAGGATGAAAGCTGTTGAAATTAGTGAGAATCGGTCCATGTTCAGACCTAGCCCCCATACAAATGACCCTTATGAAATCAACATATACTGCCATAAGATCCAAATTATCATACAAATCTTAGTCAAATTGGGTTTCTATGTATATATTACATCCATTAATAAGTAGTCCAAAAATGATCCCTATTGGACAACTCTTAGTCATAGGCCCCATATAGAGCTGCTTCCCGGTCTTCACTTAAATCTATCAAAAAACAAAAATATTGCACTGATTCTTCTCAAATTTTGTTTGTATATATTTTTGCAAAATAAAAGAGACTTTACCAAACATGTTCAGGATCGGTCCATTTTTGGGCCTAGTCCCCATATAGATATAGTATCCGATATGAACTTTTTCATAACTGCAGCCGAAAAAATTAATAAAAATCCCACTCAAATTTGGTTTATGCTTATTTTCTATATCCAGTTAGTTGGGCCTGAGAGATAGGGTCTCTATACGCATGGTATAGGTTATCGTATAGTCGGTCTAGACCGACTATAATTTTCTTACTTGTTTATGATGCAAAATTTGTTTGTGTCTAAAGTTATTTTTTACCAAAAAAAAAAAATGTTTGCAAAAGATCCTAACAACCAACAAGTGTGTCTTTTATGCCGCAAAATTGGGTTTTTCGTCTATGACACTAATTGGTTGCGAAAATAGGGGTGGGTAATGCAAAAAAAACCTAACAACCAACAAGTGCAACTTGTATGATGCTAAATAGTTTTTGTGTCTTGAGTATTTTATTACCATATTTTATTAAAATAAAAACCAGTCAATAAAAACAATTGTAAATAATTTCAACGTAAATCACAAAAAAATGGCCAATAAAATTTTAAAATATTTGACATTTGTAAGCAATTTGCAACGTAAGTCATAAAAAAGGGTCAACAAAATTTTAATAAATTTGGTTGAAACAATTGTCGTCTTTTTTATCGGGGTGTATGAGATCGCGAATTGGTGTTTCAATTTTTCGCAGTACACGAGCCAGAACACGAATTTAAGATATAACTGAACTCGAACCTGTTTATTGTACATGTTCTATTTTTTCTTAGTACACGAGCCAGAACATGACTTCAAATATAACTGAACTCGAACCTGTTTATTGTACATGTTCTGTTTTTTTTTTCAGTACATGTACCAGAACACGAACTTCAAATAAAGCAACACTCGAATATGTGTGGTTTATGTGTGATCGAAACAAAAAGTATGTGATAGAAAAATGTTTGTGTAAATAACGAAATATTAAAACGAACACAAGTCATGATTGTGTTTGGCACCGAAGAAAATTTAAAAACAAACATAATTGATATGAAAATAAAAATATGTGTGTGTTGGTCTGTTATGTTTGTTTACATATATGTACGAGTTTTTTATTCAGTGTGTGTTTTTTTCTGACTTCTGATCAAAAGTCAAATCAATTTTGTTTTACGTCTCACATGTTACGCTGTTTTTGTGATTGTATTGTGAAATAGAAATTTGTGCATATGGATATTTACACATCAAAAATCACGAATCAGGAATGTATCTCTGACGTGGAAGTATAAGTAGTCGATAATAATGAGAGTGTCTTGAATAATGGTGCAATGGTTTCTCGGCTAAGTGAAAATGTCGACTCTTATAAAATTTTTAATAAAATGTAATTTAAATATAAAAGAAAAAAAAATATGTATGCAAATTTTAACAAAATACGAAAATCTCTCCTTCTCATATTTTAAACCACCCACTACTTCCAACAGAACTTCGAACAACAATATTCAAATAAGAAATCAAATTTGTTGCTGTTTAACTAGAAATTCAAATAACAAATCAATTTTCTTGCAGCTTAAATATAAAATCAATTCTCTACTTATCATTATTTCAAAACAATAAAAACTATACCGCTTCCACCTCAATCTGATGGGGCTATAGTCTCAAATGCCCATACATAAGTTAGTTCATATAAATACTTATATAAATAATTTGAAATATGTTTAGTATCGCATTTGTCAATACTGTCAATTTGTTAACTATAAAATTTATCTCTTTTCCTACAACATCGATAAACATTACGGTGGCACTTAATGCCGAGCTATGCAATTTTTTTGTGTGGGAAGAATGAAGAAAGATCCTAAGAAAATACTTTGTAAGCTCATATTATAAATTTGATGCAAGAGAAATAATTGATATTTAATATAAATTTTTAAAATTTCACTTTGTGTACACAAATTTTATGTGAAGGTTGAGGAACAGCCGATAAGAAAGCTATAATCGGAATAGACCAACTATACGATACAATATATTAAAATTTTCTAAAAAGGATAAAATGACCTCAGTATTAAATGAAATGAACCAAAATTTTCAATGGTGCGTTGCAGAGAATAATAAATTATATATTTATATAATTCATACTAATCAGACCGGTTTCTGACACTTTAGCCTTCATAAATGATTTTACTGAATATTGTGATAATTGTTATGTTACGAGTATAATTGAGCGGATTGTTTTTCTATGACATTTTTCTACTTAGGGCGGCCGCACATTGCACCATTTCACGAGAAGGCAGTCAAAATTCCATAACTTTTGCTTGAATTATAATTTTGATATGCGGTTTTGTTGTTTTGTAGTTTGGACATTAGCCTTTACTTTTTGCTATAAAACGTAAATGTCGACCGTTAATAAAAAAAACGTTATGGATGGTTTAAAATACCTTTTAATTTTTAGTTCAATTTTAGTACAGATGTGCAGTGTTAAAAGTTTAAAAAAGATTTTTTTTTATATAATGTCTTATTTTTGCAGCTAATTTTGCAACAAGTACTTTTCAAGAATTTTGTTAGTTAAATTTTGTCAGAAATTGCCAACTTTGGCCACGTAAACTTTTAAGTCCTTATAATCACAAGGGCCAAAGGTTGGCTTTTTTTTTTTGAAAGAGCCCGAGTTAAAATATAATTTATTAAGCAGCGAACGTAAAAGTTACCTGAGATTGGTTCAAGACAGAGAAGTTTCAATGGAAAAGTCGTATGTTTTTAAAAATTTTTATTGTAAATTTATAAAATACATACATTTTTAAATCAAGAACAATTGTTGACTATATAAATAATCTAACCCATAAAAACATAAAGGGTCCGCCTTCTAACGTTTTTTTTTTTTCAACTAGTGCTTATTTCGTGAATGGTAACACGTAGCTCATGTCTGATTTGACAGGTAATTAGTTTTATCCTTCCGCTGAACGAATATGGTTGTGTATATGCTTGAACAACGCTGGGAAATATTGCGACATTACTTTGAAAATCATGGTAATGTTGCAGAATGTGGTGTGAAAATTGCGTACGGATTTTGGAAGAAGAGAAGCACCGTCAGCTCCGTATGTTCGTTATCTTGTGAAAAAAGTGAAAGAAACTGGCATCCTCATCGATAAACTAAAGCGTGAAAAGCCAAAAACAGTGCGTACACCCGAGAATATTGCTGCAGTGGAAGAAAGTGTGCGTGAAGCGCCATCAACGTCAATTCACCGTCGTTCTCAAGAATTGAACATTTCGGAGGCATCATTGAGACGAATTTTGCATAAAGACCCTAGTATGACGCCATACAAAGTCCACTTGGTTCAGGAGTTGAAGCCAACTGACCATTCAATGCGTTTTCGCTTCGCTAAGTGGGCCTGTGATCGACTTACAGAAGATGCAGATTTTGCCAAAAAAAATCATCTTTTCAGATGAAGCTCATTTGATCTTGGCGGGTATGTAAACAAACAAAATTGTCGCATTTGGGGCACAGAAAACTTGCACGCATACATTGAAAAACCGATACACCCAAAACGAGTCACTGTTTGGTGCGAATTTTGGTCCAGAGGCATAATTGGGCCATTTTTCTTCGAAAATGAGCAAGGAGTGGCCGTTACAGTAAATGGCGATCGTTATCGGGCCATGTTGAACGAATTTTTTTCACAAAAATTGAAGAGGAGGATATTGGCAACATTTGGTTTCAACAGGATGGCGCTACGTGCCACACAGCCGAAGCTACACTCGATGTTTTGCGCCCTGTTTTTGAAGATCGCATTATCTGCCGCAGAGCTGATGTCGTTTGGCCACCTCGGAGCTGCGATTTGACACCGTTGGACTATTATTTGTGGGGTGCCCTCAAAGATAAGTGTTACGCCAACAAGCCAGAGACAATTGACGCTTTAAAGGACAATATTCGTGGAGCCATTGGTGAAATACAGCTGCACACATTCGCTAATGTGCTTAAAAATTGGACCGATCGTGTAGGCTACTGCATGGCCAGCCGAGGCAGCCATTTGAATGAAGTTATTTTCCATTATTAACCGGAAGGATTGTGCTTTCAAATAAAAAAAGAAATTTGAGATAATATTCAGTAGTTTTTTTTTATAGCATTTTCTCAAAAAAAAAAAGTTTTTTGGCGGACCCTTTAGTTTTTATTAAAACTTTTTCTTTCTTTACCATATAAGTTTTGAATCTCTCCATGACTGTGCGTGACTTTGCGTGACTATCTTAAAATTAATATTTGGTCACAACATGTCTATGGACAAAGTTTCAGATCAATCGGATAATGGGAAATGGGGATTAAATCACTCCGTGACTGTGCATGACTATGCAGGACTGTGCGTGACTATGTCAAAGTTATTGTTTTTCACAGCAAGTCTATCGATCAAGTTTCAGATTGATTGGATGAGGGGAAATCCATTTTAAATCTCTCCGTGACTGTGCGTGACCATGCGTGACTATGTGTGACTAAGTAAATCTTTTTTTAACAGCAAGCGTATGGACCAAGTTTCAGATCGATCGGATGAGGAGAAGTGACATTTAGGTCACTCCGTGACTGTGCTTGACTCTGCGTAAGTAGTAGCAGTGCTACAGGGAACCTGATGCGTTCATATAGCATATATACATTATGCATTAGCCTCTCAGTTTTCAAAGACCGTCCATGCATGGCGAAGAGTCATACCCTGCAAGAGGTGTCTCTGCTAATTATAACAGAACATGGCGGATCTAGAGCGGACACTCGATAAACACCCGTAATCCCCGGTGTTATCTGAACCGTGCCTATGGGATGAATAGCACTACGTTAGTGTGTTTTCTAACGGTAGCCTCCAGGTTGTGGCGAAAGCTGGTTGTATATAGCCCGCCGGTAGCAAAAGGGCTCTGCTACCTGTGCGTATCTCTTTAACCCCTTTTTCTTCTTTATTTACAGATGGAAAATTTTAATTTAAAAATAACCACCCCAACAGACATGGTCAATATGGACCATTCGGATGTGGCTAATGAGGTTCAAGGTCTCAAAAGCAAATCCGAAAAAATGGATGTGGTAGAGCAACAAATGGACGCAGGTCCAAACGTTGCTACTACTAATATCCTGACGGATGAAGAGGACGAGCTTTTAAGATCTCAGCCTGAAGAGTCCGTAGAACCAAAAACACCTGGCGTAAATAGCAAGCCTATTTCTGAGAAGATAAAGCTCTCTGGAGCCGCTCGGAAGCGCCTAAAGATGTACATTGATGAAGGCATCGACATCGAAGTGGCTCGCAGGCTTTGCAAGATGCCTATGCGTGAAGCCCGTGTTGAGGTGCGCGAGCTTTCATCAGAGCGCAAACGGGCGCGATCGGATGGATCCACTCCACCTGATACTAGGCACCCACCAAAACGCACTACCGAGTTGTCGAATAGTGGTAACACCTGCACTGCTGTAAGTGGCACTGCGCTGCCAATCGATCCACAGCAACAGACAGCTGCATCTTTTAAAGATGCATTAAAATTGGTGAAAATTGGCGTAATACCGCCCGACTTCCCACACACCAGATGGTCAAACGAACAACTAAAGACCATACAAAAAGCTGTTCTTAACAAGATAGTGGAGCTGAAGAAAGGGTCTGTTAAGCCCAGTTTCTCTGGCTGCTCGTTTAAACCAGGATGGCTTAATTTCGTCTGTCCGGACAACGATACGGCACAATGGCTCAGGACTCACGTCCCGGATTTAAAGCCATGGAGCAATGCCGTACTCAAAGTGGTCACAGAAGACGAAGTTCCCAAGACACAGATTTTTGTGGGTTATTTCCCCGAAAAGGCGGACACGTCCACGGAAACCATCTTTGGACTGATCGAGGGCCAAAACAGTGACCTTTCGGTTGAGTACTGGAAAGTGCTTAAAAGGGCGATAAAAGGAGGTGTAATAGAACTCACCCTATCTATCGACCCAATATCGGCAGAAGTGCTCAAACGATTGGAACACTCGGTAAACTATGGGTATGGATCAGTGCTTATAAGACCCACCCGTCCACAAAATGAGGCAAGGCACGTCATACCCAAAGAGGCGAAGACGGCTACATCAACAACTACGGCCAAACACCAAACGGGAGCTTCCCAGAACTCCAAACTGGATGCGACGCCCGGTTGTTCGAAAGATGCTGTCACGTCTCGAACATTCAGGCCCCCGCTCAAGACGAAAGCTGATAGAACACACGACAGGCCGCTGACCAGCAAACCTAAAAAATGTGAGAGATCAGCCGAGGAAGCAGTTCTGCTTACTTCCAGCCGAAGCAGAAAAGTGGCGAAACGTGCCTCAAAACAGTCGCGGTCATAACGCCTTCCTACGGAGGCAATCAAAAAAGGTACCTTAAGTGCCTACAAGTGAACCTTCACCACGCAAAGGCTGCATCCCATGTGGTCAGCCGAAGGTTCACCACTGACATCCTGGATATATTATTTATTCAGGAACCATGGGTAAATGCCGGAGTCATTAAGGGGCTCAACGCTAACCAAGGTAAGCTCATATACGATTATCGACAACCAAGACCCAGAGCGGCCCTGATTATTAGAAGTGGTATAACTTTTCTTCCAATTTCAGAATTCGTCTCAGGTGATCTGGTCGCCATCCGGGCTGAAGTGCCCTCTCTTGCTGGCGAACATGAGGTAGTGCTGGCCTCTGCCTATTTACCGGGCGAGGCGGAAACAGCACCCACCACAGAAGTGACGGCCCTCGTGGAATATTGCCAGGCACGTAGCCTCAGCTGCATCATATGCTGCGATGCCAATGCCCATCATACAACCTGGGGAAGTGGTAATGTTAACAAACGTGGTGAGTCTCTTCTTGAATTTATCTGTAAATATAATTTAAGTATTGCAAACAGGGGTGACGAACCGACATTTAGGAACTCAATCAGAACAGAGGTTTTAGATCTTACTTTGACTAGTTCTAATCTATCTTTCGCCATCTCAAACTGGCATGTTTCTAGTGAACTCTCTATGTCAGATCATCAACATATAGTTTTTGACATAGTTAGTTCTATGAACACTGATCAACACTATCGTAATCCTAAAAAGACTAACTGGGATAAATTTCGATACCATTTAGGTAACAATGCTAATTATTCGGAAGGGCTAATAGAAAGCACTAGGGTAATTGATTATGAAGCATCTGAATTACAATCAAACATATCATCAGCGTACACAGAGAGCTGTCCATTAAAGACCAGGAGGACTAGAAGAGATGTTCCATGGTGGAATGATCGACTAGAAGGGCTCAAACGTAACACTCGAAGATTATTCAACAAGGCTAAAATTAATGGTGACTGGAACGCCTATAAAATAGCCCTCACTGAATACAACAAGACACTACGCAAATCCAAAAGGACCACGTGGCAGAGCTACTGTGAGAAGACCAATGACCTTCCGGAAGCTGTGCGACTTCAAAAGGCCCTCTCTCAGGATCACACAAATGGCCTATGTACTTTAAAGAGACCAAATGGTTCATACACTGAATCTCCGGAAGAAACCTGTGAACTTCTATTGGAAACACACTTTCCAGGATGTGTCCCCATTAACAGGTCCCCACCAGTCATCGGGATACTCTCCCTGACTAAAGGGAACATACGTTTGGCGGACAACATTTTTCAGAAGAACCGGGTTAAATGGGCGATAAATGGTTTCTCTCCACTAAAATCGCCTGGGCCGGACGGTATATATCCATGTCTACTACAGGAAGGGATGGATATCATCATCCCAAAACTGACTAGACTTTTTAAATCTTGTCTTCTACATGGCTTTGTGCCATCGACATGCAGAGAAGTAAAGGTAGTATTTATACCCAAGGTAGGCAGGAAATCTGAACAGTTACCTAAATCGTATAGACCGATTAGTCTAAGTTCTTTTTTCCTAAAAACAATGGAAAAAGTTCTGGACCATCATATCAGGGACACTTACCTGGCACGCAAACCTATTCACGAACTACAGTTTGCGTACCAACAGGGTAAATCCACAGGATCAGCTGTCCATAATGTTGTCACAATGATAGAAAAGGCATTCGATGCCAAACAAGTATCTCTCTGTGCCTTCATTGATATACAAGGCGCCTTCGATAATACGTCATATAGGGCAATTGAAGAGGCCATGTTGAGAAAGGATATTTCTCCAATCATAATTAACTGGACGCTAGAGATGCTCAACTCTAGGGTCATCACACTGAATATAGGCAGCACATTTAGGACCATAAGTGCTACTAGGGGCTGTCCTCAGGGAGGCGTTCTATCGCCACTGCTTTGGACCTTGGTCATAGATGAGCTGCTGGAGGAACTTAATGAGTTAGGATTCAGGGCCTTGGGCTACGCAGATGATCTTGTTATCTCTGTCTCCGGATTTGACGAGAGGACAATATCGGAACGTATGCAACAGGCTCTGAATTATACCCTCAATTGGTGTCAGAGAAAGGGGCTATCTATGAACCCATCAAAAACCATACTGATACCCTTCACTAAACGAAGAAGATGCAACCTTATGGAACCAAGTCTGAATGGCTTGAAAATAGGGTTCTCGGACGAGGTCAAATAACTTGGGGTCACCCTGGATAAATCCCTCACATGGAAGGGCCACTTAGATCAAATTACCAAAAAGGCCACCAGGGCTTTATACGCCTGTCAAAGGCTATTTGGTAGAACATGGGGCTTAAAGCCCCACATGATCTACTGGTCGTTTGAAACTATTGTGAAACCAATAATTACCTACTCGGCCCTTGCATGGTGGCCGAAGGTTGAGCAAACCAAAGCAAAAGCAATCCTGAACAAGGTGTACCGCATTGCCTGTATTGGTATCACAGGGGCGAACAGAACGTGCCCAACAGATGCTATCGGCATCATGCTTAACATTACACCACTTCATATTTCGATCATTGAAGATGCGTGCATGAGTGCCGTACGACTTCAGGATTTTGGTAGCATGAAGGACGGTGACCTAAAGGGTCACATGAGAGTCGCGAGGCTCTTCATCCACGACCCGGTGGCGAGAGTCACGGACAGAATGTTACCAAAAAATATATTCATCAGGGAATTTGAAACCATGATATTGGAGCGGAGCACATGGACCAGTGGGACCTGGGAACCAGAGCAAGGTTCTCATGTGTGGTTCACAGATGGCTCAAAACAAACAAATAGGGACACGGGCGCGGGCAAATTTGGTACCAACTTTCAACGTGCCTTTTCCATGGGTAAATACCCATCCATTTTCCAAGCGGAGGTCTTCGCTATTCTTACATGCGTGACTGAATGTCTCAGAAGAAAGACAAAAAGGGCACTCAGTTATATACTATCCGACAGTCAGGCTGCACTTAAGGCAATAATGGCCTACAAAGTGACGTCCAAACTGGTGCGGGAGTGCATCGAAAAGCTAAACGAATTAGGTAGATGCAACAAATTAACTCTATGCTGGATTCCGGGACATGAAGGACATGCAGGGAACGAAAGAGCCGATCGCCTAGCCAATCGAGGGGCCCGTCGTCCTTTCATCGGTCCGGAACCTTTCTGTGGTGTTCCAATGGGACACACAAAGGAAAAAATGAGGGAGTGGAGAAAATCACAAATTGCCGAACACTGGGACAAAAGTCCAGGTCAACGGCAGGCCAAGAGATTCATAACTCCATCCAGTGTTCAATCGGAAAGACTACTTGCCCTTGATAAAAAGGACTTAAGGACCTTAACGGGATTCTTTACAGGACACTGCAATCTTAGATATCATCTACGAATGAAAGGACAATCTGCTATAGACACATGTAGGTTCTGCGAGCAGGAGGTGGAAACAGCAGAACATATTCTCTGTGAATGTCCAAGACTAAGTGGTAAGAGAATCCTTGCACTTGGAGGATACATTGTGTCCCCCCGGAACATATGGAAACTAATGCCAAATAGGGTAATTGGCTTCATAAGAAGCCTTAATCTTTAGGACAACCATGGGCTGCACAAAAGATCAAATTGGTCGCAGTGCGTTTAGCCTTCCTTATCTTATCTTATCTTATCTTTACCCCAAAATTAATCTGTAGTCACAACAAGAGTATGGGCCAAGTTTTAGATTAATTGGATAAGGGGGAATGGTGTTGCCCCACGACAGACAGACAGAGAGTATGAGTTAAAAGAAATATAACTTATTGTTAGTGTACTGAAAAACTACTTTAAATCAAATAATATTAGTCAAAATTTCTTCTAAATAGCCTTGATTTTCATCTTCTAGAAGTTGTTTGGCTTCTTCGTCTAATTCGGTAGAGGTAGTTTTCCACTTTTGTCCAATGTTTGACATATATGGCTCTGAAGAGCATAACAAAATTGTGATAAGGTCTTCATTAGTGCAACATCTGGAAATTTTTCTTGTGTTGTGCTCGCGAAAGAATCTGTCTTTTTGCTTGCGCTTCTTCAGGTGTATCTCCTATTGGTAGCACATTGTTTTAAATTATTTGTTCCCCATGGTGTGTAAAAAATTTTATTACTTGTGGTTGGCATATATATCCAATAGAATTTTTCGTACTCTCCAATTTATTTTTTTTCATTTATTTTTCTGCTGCACGCTAGAACTTGTAATATGATTGTGATTCATCTTATTAATTTCGTGTCAACTCTACCGAGTGTTTCTTCTGGAGTAAATTTTTTATCTTCAATTGGTATAGGAATGCTTTTCAAAACCCACTTCTAATTTTTTTTCAATTATTTCAATTTTATTATTCTTATTTTGTGTTGGTTGAATTTGCTGCACAAATGAATCCTTAATAATTCTTTGAGAAATTTCTTCAATGATATTCTCTAGCTTGCGCCTTAGCCATTGTTCAAACTGCAATGAATAGTAGTTGTGAAACATTATTATAAATACTCTTTCTTGCAATTATGTAAAATACAATGTTTTATCTTTTATTACAACTTTTTGAAGCATCACAAACCCGGACTCTAACCCCTTTTAAAAGGTGAAGCTTATCTGCTCACTTCTTAAAAGGGTTTGTTGTAATAGTTTTTTTATTCAAATTTTCTGCCCATTTGATCAGGTATTTAAATTATATAACTCAAGCTCCGACTATTAATGTTTTTGAAAAATACCTATGCAAATGTACCTTTCAAATTAAAAAAAAATTTGATCCATTAATATAAATTATCCTTTAAGGGCATTATGTCTTCATCCTTTTTTATAAGTATATAATTACTCACGTCAACTCTACCTTTTACTTTTTCTGTCAGTATAAAAAATAAATAAACGCAAAACGATTTACTGCTACGATCAACTTTTGTATTCATAACACACAGACGGATGGACTGACATTGTTAAATCGACTCAGAAAGTGATTTCGAGTTGATCCGTAAAATATAGAAGGGTATAGGTCCAATTTTTTTGGTAGTTACAGACATCACGGCAAACTCATTATACCCTAACCACATAGTGGAAAACTTTTGTATTCATAAATTTTGGACAAAATATCTGGGGTCTAATCGTCGCATACGTGATCGAGTGTATTTGATCGAAATTTTTATTTTGAAATCACAGCATTCGCTATCGTGTAAGTGGTATCGAAATTTGAGATGATGGCATACGATAATGAGCGATCGACCGAGTGTCTTCTTTCTAAATGTCATTCGATACGACAAAGCCAACCGTGAACAAAAGTGTTAAACTTCTTGAGAACAACAAGCGAAAAAATAAAAGCGGGATATATAAAATAATAACTAAAAGGTCTTAAAATTTAAGTAATATTAATCACTTGATAATTAAAATTTCAAAAATCTATTTAAAAATTTTCAGGGCAAATATATTTAAAATAAATGGCAAACAAAAGGAACTCATGGCTGAATTTATGATTGAGCACCCAAATTTGGCAAAAAATATTTTACCTAATTGTGGCCAGGGAAAAGCTGTTTCAAAGCGATTATGGGAGCAGCTTAGAATACAACTAAATAAGTTTGGCCCTCCAGTTAAAGATGAAAAATGTGGAGAAAGGTACAATTATTTTGAGGTGTTTTTTAAGTGTTCCAATTATACGTACATAGATACACTTTTCTAGGTTTATGCCGACCAAAAACACAATGTCAAAAAGAAAGCTGTCATTCAATAAGGCATCCAAAAAGAGAAGAACGAATTCTTCAGGCTGCCGGTATAAGAGTTTGTGGTGATGGTCTTTCATCGAACAAATCTTTTGGTTCTTTTAAAACTGCGAAACAAATTTGTGCTGATGATATCGAAAAAGCTTTTAATGATATGTTAGATGAGGAAGACGACGAAAATATAAATGAACCTGATACAATAGAGAAGGAACCCATCGAAAAATATGAAGATTCCCAACGAAGCATAAACTGTAAGCTTGATCGGTTATTGAATATAAAAGAAAGATCGTTAAAATTAAAGGTAGAAGAACATGTTGCTAATATTTCAATAAAAAAGATTGATTATGAAATAAAATCAGTTGAACTAGGAATGCTAGAGGAAAATGGTTATTTTATTTGATATTTTAACTTATAAATTCATATTCAATACGTGAAGTATATTTTATTTTAGAAACATTTTATTTTTATTAATATTATTTAATTTAAAAGCGTATATTTACGTAGTTCAAATTCCTTTAAAACCACTGTCTATAAAACCACAATTTCTAAAATTTCAATTCATTTTCATTAAACATGTGTTTTTCTCTATTTACATTGAAAATAAATCTTTTACAATTCTTATTAGATTTCGTTTCGATTCTATTCGATACGTTTCGAAATTTCATTCGATACGAAAGCTTACTCGATCACGAATGCGACGATTAGACCCCTGACCTTGGGTCAAAAAAATTGTTCTGGTGCACACGAGCGGAAATTGACAGGTATACAATGGAGTATACGAGTGTAGGGGTTTTCGAACTACAGAATAGTGCAAGAGTGTTTTTGATAGCCCTTGATGGGCAGGAATTATACTCTATTAAGTAGGAGATTTTCGGGAAATTTTGACTTTTTTTTAACAATTTTTTTTTTAATTCTAAACGGCTCAGTGACTTCGTATTTCTAACACTGTAAGCTTAGAAGTTACAAAATTATATAAAATTTAATTTACTTTCAAACAAAAAGTTTAAAACAATAAGTTGCAGTCATTTAAAAATTAAAATTTACCATGAAATTAGTAATTTTAGCGAAATACTGAGTAAGTCAATTTTCGAAGACCCTGTTCGCTGTTATATAGTTGAAATAGAGTTGCAAATTTTTGGCTCCCGAGGTTCACTGGTATTTTCTTTCAAACGAATAACATAAATTTACAATGGGAAACCACAAAAAAAATTTTTTTGGCCGCCTTCTCAAAATATGGTCGACAGTGCGTCGAGAAACTACTGTCGAGAGCTCCCCACGGGGGACTGATAGTGCGCTTTCGGTTCATAGCCGGCCAGATTTGTCTCATGTTCCTACACGTTAATTCATTAGCCCATCTGTTGAATATAAAACAAGAGAAAACAATAATAACAAAAACAAGTAAGAAAATTATATTCGGTCTAGACCGTGTATACGATACCCTATACCTATATCCAACTAAGTGGATATAGAAAATAAGCATTAATTAAAATTGACTGGCATTGTTATTAATTTTTCTTGGCTGCAGATATGAAAAAGTTCCTATCGGAAGCTGTATTTATATGGGGAATAGGTCAATAAATTGACCGAACCTGACCATATTTGGTAAAGTCACTTATATTTTGACAAAATATATACGAACCAAATTTGCAATATTTATTTTTTTTTTTTATAGATTTAAGTGAAAATCGGAAAGCAGCTCTATGTGACTGAGAATTGTCATATGCGGTTTATTTTTGGACAACTGATAAACGGATGTAATAAACATACACAAACCCAATTTGACCGAGATCTATATGAAAATTTGGATTTTATGACAATTTAAGTCGATTTCATAGAGGTCATTTGTAAGGGGACTAGGTCTGAACATGGACCGAATTTCCGTAGCGTTCATTCTATGGCCGATTAGTGCTTACTAGCAGATTCCAGCCCTCGAATTTCTAGTGCAGATTCTAGGAAATTTTATTTTTTCATTAAATACGGACCCTAAAGGTATGCTAATCAATTATAGCCAATTCACAAATTAACACAAAAAAAAAAAAACTTATTTTAATACAAACACATTAACAAATTTAATAAAGACACACATAGCATTGTATAATTTTATGTATGTGCTAGTAGCAACTTTAAATGCAATTTACACAAAATGAAGGAAAAATTTTAAAAATCTGTAAATCTGCAAATCGGCTAAAAAGAAATACCTTTTAATAGTATTCGTTTGTCAAAATCGGGATAAAACAGTAGAACAAAACATTAGTCACAAGAAATCGCCTAGCATATTAATATTATAGATATACCAAACTTCATTAAAATATATTCATATTTGCGACCTGTAGTTTGACTACAAGTTTCACATGGACACACAGACGGATGGACAGACGGACGGACGGACATCGCTAAATCGACTCAGAAAGTGATTCTGAAAGTGATTCTGAGTCGATCGGTATAATTAAAGATGGGCTTAGGTCACATATTTTTGGTAGTTACAAAGAGCAGCACAAAGTCATTATTCCCGAAGCACATAGTGGTATAGGGTATAAAAATGTGTAGGCATCGCTTATAAACAAACAAGCCATTTAGTGTTAACAAAATGGTTATAATATTATGTTTAGAACACGGGTGGAGGTTATCAAAAATTCGGCAGAACCGAATTTAATACGCTTACTGCTTTGTACTAATTCTGACATATGTACCAAATTTTTGTCTATATCTGCATTGGTTCAATAATGTCACCGATTATTGTAAATAAATAATAGTAAATTGGCCATGGTTAACAAAAAGGTTGCATTAAATTTTGTTTTTTTATACCCTATACCACTAGTGGTTTGGGTATAATGACTTTGTGCTGCTGTTTGTAACAACCAAAAATATTTGACCTAGACCCATCTTTAAGTATACCGATCGAATCAGAATCACTTTCTGAGTTGATTTAACAATGTCCGTCCGTCCGTCCGTCTGTCCGTCCGTCTGTGTGTCCATGTAAACCTTGTAATCAAACTGCAGGTCGCAAATATGAATATATTTTGACGAAATTTGGTATATAAGCTTTTATCGGCCATGAGATGAACGCTATTGAAACTGGTGAGAATCGGTCCATGTTCAGACCTAGCCCCCATACAAATTACCCATATGAAATCGACATAAATTGCCATAAGATCCAAACTGTCATATAGATCTTACTCAAATGGGGTTTGTATGAGTTCATTACATCCATTAATGACTAGTCCAAAAATGATCCCTTTGACCCCATATAGAGCTGCTTCCCGATCTTCACTTAAATCTATTAAAAAACAAAAATATTGCACTGATTCTTCTCAAATTTTGTTTGTACATATTTTTGCAAAATACAAGAGACTTTACCAAACATGATCAGGATCAGTCCATTTTTGGACCTAGTCCCTTTATAGATATAGAATCCGATATGAACTTTTTCATATCTGCAGCCAAAAAAATTAATAAAAATCCCACTCAAATTTGGTTTTTGCTTATTTTCTATGTCCAGTTAGTTGGGCCTAAGAGATAGGGTTTCTAAACGCATGGTATCGTATAGTCGGTCTAGACCTTACTTGTTTTTAATGAAAATTCTGCTGCATTAGTATTAAACATATAGCAGAAGGTCTTAGATATTGAAAAAAATAATGTTAAAAGTGGTAGAGGTTTCCAAAATGGCAGAAAAAGCGCTGGAAACAATGAGAATATGATAAGAAGAAAACCCTTCCAGGGAACCAGCGATTTCATAGTGGAAATTTTGCTAATGACAATAGGAAATCTTGCTGATAGTTTGGGTGGCGCTGAGTACTAAGGCCCCAATGAACAAATGCCTCAAAAAAATTGTATGGGATTGGGGCATTTGATCATCAGGAATTTTTACGGTTTTTGGGGACAAGTTCATTTTTTATTCCAATTTAAAATATTTTAGGGCATTTCTTCATTTTTTTTTTCAAGACTGAATATACACTAAAAATAAACTTCAAAACCGGTTTTCCTTGTATTTTCCTTGTATTTTATTAATTTTCGTAAATTGAAAAAATATCGGGAATTGTTTTTAAATTGAAGTAATCAGTGTGAATAAAATTTGTCGTAACTGCGTTCCGCGAGCGTATATTGTCCGCGGCTGCGCGCCGCTTCCGAACGGGTTTGGCAGCCACACCCGCGCCGCTCAGTTGTCATGAACTTATTTGTAATCGCCGCAAAACATATTTTCTGCAGATCATTCCAATATTTTACGTTTTGATGGATAAGAGAAAATGCATTTGTTAATTTTTTGATGGCTTTTTTTAAGGTTTTGTAGCTTTTGTTCATCGCGAACTTACGCCTCAATTTTTTGGGGCATTTGTTAATTTTTGTTGGGGAATTTGTTTATTGGTGCCTATGAACTCAGCGACAGTATGGTTATTTAAAAGGCTCATATAACGCACTTAAATGCGCCAAGTTTCGCTTCGAACAAAAACACAAAAAAAAAACAATTCTATAATGCTAATAGGCAAGCCGATATCTTGTGATCGATTTTAAACCTTCAACTACAAACCGGTTTTGACAAAAAAAAAAGATATCCCATTTGAAAGGTATTTCTTTTTAGCTGTCCACCATATTTACAGATTTGCATTGTGTGAATACTTTCTTGGAGTAAAATGCATTCAAATGCATTGTGTGTTTCTTAAATCTGTGTTAAATTGTGAATTGGCTTAAATTGAGCAGCATACTTTTAGGCTCTTATAAAATTATTTATTAGAAAACCCATTTATATATTAAGGGTCCGCCAAATAACTTTTTTTTTTTTTTTGAAAATGCTATAAAAAAAAAATGCTGAATATTATCTCAAATTTCTTCTTTTATTTGAAAGTACTATCCTTCCGGTTAATAGTGGAAAATAATTTCATTCAAATGGCTGCCTCGGCTGGCCATGCTGGTCAATTTTTAAGCACATTATCGATTGTGTGCAGCTGTATTTCACCAATGGCTTTATTGTCCTTTAAAGCGTCAATTGTCTCTGGCTTGTTGGCGTAACACTTATCTTTGAGGGCACCCCACAAATAATAGTCCAACGGTGTCAAACCGCAGCTCCGAGGTGGCCAAACGACATCAGCTCTGCGGCTGATAATGCGATCTTCAAAAACAGGGCGCAAAACATCGAGTGTAGCTTCGGCTGTGTGGCACGTAGCGCCGTCCTGTTGAAACCAAATGTTGCCAATATCCTCCTCTTCAATTTTTGTGAACAAAAATTCGTCCAACATGGCCCGATAACGATCGCCATTGACTGTAACGGCCACTCCTTGCTCATTTTCGAAGAAAAATGGCCCAATTATGCCTCTGGACCAAAATCCGCACCAAACAGTGACTCGTTATGGGTGTATCGGCTTTTCAATGTATGCGTGCGGGTTTTCTGTGCCCCAAATGCGACAATTTTGCTTGTTTACATACCCGCCAAGATCAAAATGAGCTTCATCTTAAAAGATGATTTTTTGGCAAAATCGGCATCTTATGTAAGTCGATCGCAGGCTCACTTAGCGAAGCGAAAACGCATTGGGTGGTCAGTCGGCTTCAACTCCTGAACCAATAGGAATTTGTATGGCGTAAAACCAAGGTCTTTATGCAAAATTGGTCTCAATGATGCCTCCGAAATATTCAATTCTTAAGAACGACGGTGAATTAATGTTGATGGCGCTTCACTCACACTTTCTGACACAGCAGCAATATTCTCGGGTGTGCGCACTGTTTTTGGCTTTTCACGCTTTGGTTTATCGATGAGGATGCCAGTTTCTTTCACTTTTTCAAAAGATAACGATCATACGGAGCTGACGGTGCTTCTCTTCTTCCAAAATCCGTACGCAATTTGCGCAGACATTCCGCAACATTACCATGATTTTCAAAGTAATGTCGCAATATCTACACAACCATATCCGTTCAGCGGAAGGATAAGACTAATTATCTGTCAAATCAGACATGAGCTAAGTATTACCATTCACGAAATAAGCACTAGTTGAAAAAAAAAAACGTTAGATGGCGAACCCTTTACTAGCAGATTCCATTAAATAAAGACCCTACAGGTATGCTAACCAATTATAGCCAATTCACAAATCAACAGAAAAAACAAGCTCATTTTTATAACAAACACATTAACAAATTTAATAAAACACACTTAGCATATGTATAATTTTATGTATGTGTTGGTAACAATTTTAAATGCAATTTACTCAAATCGAAGGAGAAAATTTCAAAATATGTAAATCTGCAAATTGGACAAAAAGAAATACCTTTCAAATAATATGCGTTTGGTCAAAATCGGGATAAAATGGTAGAACAAAACATCGGTCACAAGAAAAATCCTAGCCTATTAATATTATGGATTCTATGTGTTCAACAAATATTTATAATTGAATGAAAAATTAAATTTTCCTAAAAGTTGCACACGAACTTCTAGGGCTGGCCTCTACTAGTTAGTATTAATATCTACAAAACAGTACCTGCTGACTACCAAGACAAAACTGAATGCATCCTATGAGCGAAGGGACCAGCAGCCAGGCCTTTGATCCGCAAAAATCCAGCAGTCAAGCGAATATCCCGCAAAAATGTGAAGCAGGGTGTAAATTACACGCTAAATTCGTTCAAGACTTAAGCTTGTGTTAACAATTTTCGAAGGTTATCGTGGTGTGGTGCATTAAGAATTACCTTTTTCAGATGAAGTATTACTTGAGTAATATGCATCATTTTCATGAAACTATTCTCAAAAAGGGGACAGAATTATAGGGAAACCGTCTTATATTTCATTGGTCGCTTTACAAAAAACGTGTCTTACATCTTACCTGTTTTTGTGCCGAGTGAGATGTCGCTATTCAATAAACTCAAAAGACAACTCCGGAATACGGTTTTGAATAAATTGAGTATATAAAATTCTATCGATGGGCCCTTCGAAGCCCTTTCATTGAAATTGATTCTAATCCCTTTTAGCTCGATGCTCTTTTTCCACCGATACTCAATTGCATCAAGACCTTGTTTATAGTAGAAACTTTTCAGCTCACTAAAGTGTTACTCAACTTTGGACTTCATTTTTTGGCAAATCTCTTAACACCGAGTCATATTTATACCCTATACCACTATGTGATTTGGGTATAATGACTTTGCGCTGCTGTTTGTAGCTACCAAAAATATTTTATCTAGACCCATCTTTTATTATACCGATCGAATCAGAATCACTATCTGATTCGATTTAACGATGTCCGTCCGTCTGTGTGTCCACGTAAGCTTGTAATCAAACTGCAGGTCGCAAATATGAATATATT
The DNA here is from genome assembly GCA_963682025.1 of Cordilura impudica. Classification (NCBI taxonomy): domain Eukaryota; kingdom Metazoa; phylum Arthropoda; class Insecta; order Diptera; family Scathophagidae; genus Cordilura; species Cordilura impudica. Next base: position 261,362,096 of record OY821518.1, on the reverse strand, counting down.
TTGATGAAATTTGGTATATAAGCTTTTTTCGGCTACAGGATAAACGCTGTTGAAACTGGTGACCTAGCCCGCATACAAATGTTCAGACCTAGCCCCCATACAAATGACCCATATGAAATCAACATAAATTGCCATAAGATCCAAATTATCATATAAATCTAAGTCAAATTGAGTTTGTATGTGCTTATTACATCCATTAACCAGTAGTCCAAAAATGATCCCTATGGGACAAATCTTAGTCATAGGCCCCATATAGAGCTGCTTCCTGATCTTCACCTACATAAATCTATCTAAAAACAAAAATATTGCACTGATTCTTGTCAAATTTTGTTTGTATATATTTTTGCAAAATACAAGAGACTTTACCAAACATGATCAGGATCGGTCCATTTTTGGGCCTAGTCCCCATATATATATATATCATCCGATATGAACTTTTCCATATCTGCAGACAAAAAAATTAATATAAATCCCACTCAAATTTGGTTTATGCTTATTTTCTATATCCAGTTAGTTGGGCCTAAGAGATAGGTCTCTAAGCGCATGGTATAGGGTATCGTACAGTCGGTCTAGACCGACTATAATTTTCTTACTTTTTTTATATGGTTTATTTAAAATTTAAAACTTAAAAACAAAGATATTTTTTTAAATATTGGAAAAATATATTTATCTATACACAGATGGGATGAATAAAGAATGAATTGTAGAATACGAATCCTCAAATTTTAAATTAGTGTTTTCTTACAAATAAATGTGAGTATCTTGTGTTAGGTTGAAGATAAGTATTTGGGGTCCTGCATATAAAATTTTGCGCTACCAGGACAAACGAAAGGGAAGGTAAAGACGCGCCGAGCTCTATGTAAATGTACGAACTAAATAAAATGCAATTCGATTCTTACTTTTATTTAAATTTTATTATCTTTTTTATGACACCAATGGGGTTTACTTAATGAAGTAATTATTGTAGTCATCTGGTCCATTCTATGCATTTTATATATCAAAAAATAAGAAGTCTACAATAATTTTTGTTGTGACGGTAAATTCTTAATGGAAAAGGACCCTAACCCTCCAACCGACTGAAGCTAGCAGCTCAATAGCTCCCGCAGTCCTCCTTCCAAAGAATTCTTTCTAACACCTTAATCGATGGTTTACATTGTTGTGCAACTTGAAATTAAAATAACTCCATCCAAAGGGTTGTTACATTACAGTAGTTATAAGTTTAATTAATTTAAATAAGATGCTTAATTCATATATTCTATCACGCCAATGTATTTGATGATTGAAGATGAGAATCAATTTGTTTCTGTGCAGCTGTCCAACAATGGGTCTGCCTCCAACGGAAGAAATCCAGCTCTTATTTGTGGTATTAAGTCAAAATTACATACGGAACGCAAAGTTAGATGTTTTAGATTTTTCGACTTTTATTTTGGATTTTCTAAATGTTGTTGGTGAACAGACTAACCCGCGACAACTAATGATGCTAAGTAATTTTTGCATATAAAACACAAATTTAGATTTTTTTCGATTTTTTTTTTTTTATTTTTTAATGGGGCTATTCTGAACTTACTTTTTTTCTATACTATCTCCTTGATTAGATATAAACAAGTAAGAAAATTATAGTCGGTCTAGACCGACTATACGATACCCTATACCATGCGTTTAGAGACCCTATCTCTTAAGCCCAACTAACTGGATATAGAAAATAAGCATAAACCAAATTTGAGTGGGATTTTTATTAATTTTTTCGTCTGCAGATATGAAAAAGTTCATATCGGATGAAATATCTATATGGGGACTAGGCCCAAAAATGGAACGATCCTGACCATGGTTGGCAAAGTCTCTTGTATTTTGCAAAAATATATACAAACAAAATTTGAGAAGAATCAGTGCAATATTTTTGTTTTTTGATAGATTTAGGTGAAGATCGGGAAGCAGCTCTATATGGGGCTATGACTAAGAGTTGTCCAATAGGGATCATTTTTTGACTACTGATTAATGGATGTAATAAATACATACAAACCCAATTTGACTATGATTCGTATGATAATTTGGATCTTATCGCAATATATGTTGATTTCATAGGGGTCATTTGTATGGGGGCTAGGTCTGAACATGGTCCGATTCTCTCCAATTTCAATTGCTTTCATCCCATGGCCGATAAAAGATCAAATACCAAATTTCATCAAAATATATTCATATTTGCAAACTGCAGTTTGATTACAAGCTTTACATGGACACACAGACGGACGGACGGACGGACGGACATCGTTAAATCGAATCAGATAGTGATTCTGATTCGATCGATATAATTAAAGAAGGGTGTAGGTCAAATATTTTTGGTTGTTACAAACAGCAGCAGAAAGTCATTATACACAAACCACATAGTGGTATAGGGTATAAAAAAGAAAACAATCAAAGAGATCTGCTACGCAGTTCCCGTATTTAAGCGAGACTAAGACAGTGCGTTTGATTTTTATACCCTATACCACTATGTGGTTTGGGTATAATGACTTTGTGCTGCTGTTTGTAACTACCAAAAATATTTGATCAGAATGACTATCTGATTTAACGATGTCCGTCCGTCCGTCTGTGTGTCCATGTAAACCTTGTAACCAAACTGCAAGTCGCAAATATAAATATATTTTGATGAAATTTGGTACATAAGCTTCTATCTGCTATAGGATGAACGCAATTCAAATTGGTGAGAATCGGTTCATGATTAGACCTAGCCCAATACAAATGACCCCTATGAAATCGACATAAATTGCCATAAGATCCAATTGTCATATAGATCTTAGTCAATTTGGGGTTATATGCGTTTATTACATCCAGTAATGAGCAGCTCAAAAATGATCCCTATGGGACACTCTTAGTCATAGGCCCCATATAGAGCTGCTTCTCGATCTTCACTTAAAGCTAAGTGACTTTACCAAACCTGGTCAGGATCGGTCCATTTTTGGGCCTAGTCCCCATATAGATATACCATCCGATATGAACTTTTTCATATCTGCAGCCAAAAAAATTAATAAAAATCCCACTCAAATTTGGTTTATGCTTATTTTCTATATCCAGTTAGTTGGGTCTAAGGGATAGGGTATAGGGTATCGTATAGTCGGTCTAGACCGACTATAATTTTCTTACTTGTTTTATGCAAAGGAGCTAGATCTATCGAATAAGCTGAGCGATGAAGCAATTTGAATATTAATTCATGGGTTTTGTCTATCGCAATAATAGATGTATGACCCGGTGCATTGTCTTAATGAAACGACAATTTCTTTTTCGCTAAATGCGGCCTTTGCTTTTAATTTCAGCACCTAACGCTGCAATAATTTTGCCTAATATTCGCCGTTGATGGTTTTTGCTTCTTGAAGGTAATCAAAACAAAAAAAAAAAAACAGACACCATAGCCTTGTCTGGAGATGGAATAGTGTTCGCCGTCTTTGGGCGCAATTCTCCCTTTTCAGTCTGCTATTTTGCCTGCTGCTTTGTCTCGTGTGTGAAGTGCTGGACGCATGCCACATCCATTAGTCGTCGTTAATTTTGCCCAACACTCTGTTGATATATCTTCGTGACGCGGACAGCATTTTCGTCTCAAAATTTTCTGTAGGTTTGCGATATATAGCACTCTTTGTAAAATCTATCATTTCAACAAGCTTACGCAGCTTTAGCCGACGAGCATAGGATGCCATTTTGTGGATTTTCTTAACCACTTCTGGCGTGGCCACTGCAATTGGTCAGCCACTGCAGTGTCGTCGTGGCAGCTCATCGTTAAAACTCAGCCACCCAATATTTTTTAGTCGTAATCGAAGGAGCAGCCTCCACCAGAGTAGAATCTAGCTCAGTAATGGTTGGTATTAAATTACATAACGGTGTCCAATTTTTTCCATGATTACAAATTCACTGAGATCATTTACTTTTGAGACTTCAAAAAAAAAAAAAAATAAAAAAATTACTAAAAACGTGGAAACTTAAAAATACGGTTTTTAAGATTTTCACTTTTCACCAAAATATGGTTGCCATCTATACGTCAGGTCGGATAGTTCTGGGGCCGCTCTCGTAAGGACTCTTTAATTTTCAACAAAATTCACCTTTTCCTTTAAACACAGCAGTAAATGTTACTATTTATTTCAAAGAGAGAATAACTATTTATCTATTCAAGGATTTTAGATACATGTTGTGTAATAAAAAAAAATCACATGATGTATAATCACAATATGCAACTTTGATAGTTAACAGAAGTGGTACACTAATGTACAGTTTTTGATTACATAGCAGTAAGCATGAGAACTAACAAAATCGACTTATGTAAGCATGTATTTGTGTCTATGTTTTGTTGATAAGCTGCTTATTTTGAGTCAATAGAATAATATTATTTTTACTACATAAGACTGTATTTTACCATTGATAAATTACAACATTGAAAGTCTAAAACAAGTAAGATAATTGTTGTCGGTAAAGGCTGACCATATGACACCCTTAAATAAACGATATTGGGTATTTCTTGCTCGCACAAGAAAAAGTATATTAAAGAAACCAAACAAACAACATGGATCTAGCTATTTCTAATTAATTGCTGCTGGAATTAGGTCTGTAGTAATTTGAAGATCCTATAATATATTTCAAATCAATTCAAAATGGACTCCTGCGGGGGCTCACTGTCTAAATTTATATTGATTAAATTATTTTTAAATTATTTATTCGTATTTTTAAGAAATGTTTCTAAAAAGAAACAAATCTTCAACAAATCTTCAACTTATATCATAGGCAATACTTTAGATTTGTGGCCCTTTGCTCCTTTTAGGAACCACAGGACACAATATATATATGTATAAAACTTTACATAGAAAATACACCAAAAAACAAATACTTGGAAACTACAAACGATAGTACAAACTTATAATGCCCTATGTCGCATAATGATGCCTGTTATAATACATGTCTTAACAACCACAATACAATTTATATGGCTACTAAATCACTTACGGTTAGATGTGTATAGAAATAGTAATTTGATATTTAACTTGTATTAACTTTGGATAGATTTGTTGTTGTACTTTTCTCGTTTAAGGTCAATGAAATATTGTTAATAAAATGGTTAATAATTTAAGAGAACTTGTCGAATTGACTTATGCATTTAATCAAAGTTTGCCAAATAATACAGTCAATGACACATGGTGGTCTTTTGGTAGCTTCTTATGAATTTTATTAAGTTGGCCAAGTGATAGAGTCAATGACATATTATTGTCTTTTAGCAACTTCCTATAAATTTATAGCAGTAATTTTCGTTAATGGCGGTTTTATATAAAAAAAAAGAAAGAAAATACAATAAAAATAAATAATGAAATAAATTTTCTTGAAAATTCTTGTTATGAATCTAATCCTCAACTAAATACATTATATTGTTAGTATTTATATATCAGAGATATGAGGGTAAGGCTGATGTCAGAATGTCAGAGTGAGAGTTGTATTTTGAGAGTTATGTGTTTTTAATCATTTTATTATTATTTATTTTTTTTTTTAATTTTTTCCCAAAGCCCAGGATGGGACAAATACTTCTATTTTTAATTCTTCTGTATCAGCTTCCATTTCAATTTGATAATTATACCCTATGTGGTTTGGTTATAATGACTTTGTGCTGCTGTTTGTAACTATCAAAAATATTTGACCTAGACTCATCTTTTATTGTACCGATCGATTCAAAATCTCTGAGTCGATTTAGCGATGTCCGTCCATCCGCCTGTCCGTCTGTGTGTCCATGTAAGCATTGTAATCAAATTACAGGTCACAAAGATAAATATATGTATATTAATGAAATTTGGTCACAGGATGAAGGCTATTGAAATTGGTGAAATTCGGTCCATGTTCAGACTTAGTCCCCATACAAATGCCCCCTATGAAATCGACTTAAATTGCCACAAGATCTAAATTATCATACAGATCTCGGTCAAATTGGGTTTGTGCTTGTTAATTACATCTATTTATTATTTGTAGAAAAATAAATCCCATATGACAATTCTTTGTCATAGCCCCCGGAGCACAGTGGACCATTTGACGAGAAGGCGGTCAAAAATCTATAACTTTTGATTGCATTGGGATTTTGAAATGCGTTTTTTTTTTTGTTTGGTAGGTGAGACTTTAGCCTTTAAGTTTTGCTATAAAACGTAATCGTCGACCGAAAATAAAAAACTCATGAATTTTAGTACAAAATGAAGTGTTAAAAGGTAAAAAAAGGTTTTTTTTAATATGTCTTATTTTTTTAGTTAATTTTACAACTAATACTTTTTAACAAATTTTTAAGTTAATTTTTTCAGAAAATGCCAAACCTTGGCCCCGTAAACTTTTTAGTCCTAATGTGCACAAGGTCCAAAGGTTGTTTTTTTTTTTTTTTGAAAGATCCCGAGTTAAAATATAATTTATTAAGCAGCGAACGTAGAAGTTGCCTTATATTGGTTCAAGATAAAGAAGTTTCAATGAAAAACTCGTACGTTTTTGCTTTAGTTAAATTTTTTTTTTTATTGTCTTTTTAAATATTTCTATATCAATTTTTATGCTAAATTTATGAAATATAACAATTTTTATTGTAAATTTACAAAATATATAAATTTTCAAATCAAGAAAATTTTTTAACTATATAAAAAAAGTGTAACTTATTGTTAGTGTAATGAAAAAGTACCTTAAGTCAACCAATTTTAGTAAAAATTTCTTCTAAATAGCCTTGATTTTCATCTTCTAGAAACTGTTTAGCTTCTTCGTCTAATTCAATAGAGGTAGTTTTCCATTTTTGACGAATGTTGGACAAATATAGATCTGAAGTGCACAACAAAATAGTGATAAAGTCTTCATTAGTACAACATCTGGACATTTTCCTTGTGTTGTGCTCGCGAAAGTATCTGTAGTTTTTGTTCCTTTTTTCTTGCGCTTCTTCAGATAAATCTCCTATAGGTAGCATATTGTTTTGAATTATTTGTTCCCCATAGTACAAAATTTGATGAATATATCATATGAATTTTATAAACATGGCATATATTTCCAAGAGTATTTTCTTTATAAAGTATAGCTGTTTTGTTGGCGTACTCTCCAAATTTTTTTGCATTTATCTTTCTGCTGCATGCTAGAACTTGTAATATGATTTTGAATCGTCTTATTAATTCATGATCTACACCTGTGATAGATGCTGCAGTTTCCGGATCGGAAAAAAATCTCCTTGCAGTATACATCATTTGTGTTTCCTTCCCCTTGTTTTGGTTGGTCGATTACGAGGCCTAGCTGTAAATATTTTTGTTGAATTTGGTTTTTTTTTCTTTCTTTTTTCTTCATTTTCTTTGTTTTTTTCTCACTGTTTCTCCTAACGGACCAAATTCTAAATCATAACCCAATTTAAGAATATGCTGCATGAATCGTATTCTAGCATGAAGAGGGGACATTCCAAATTCGTAGGCTTCCTTAAAGCTATCGTCTTCTTGTCGGGGTTGGCTTAATTGACTTGATGTCTTTTGGCATATATTGCAGCTTGACGTTGACTTTGTTCCAGTTAAAGCTTTTCCATCAATCATTGTGAGACACATTTTAAAATGTACTTCAATGTCTTGGTCATCAAATTTAAATATTACTGGTTGAAGTTCCTTAATTTGATCTTTTTTTTTTGAACTTCTTCAGTTATGGCATCTTTCGTTTCCTTTATGAATGCAAATTTTATTGGTCTGCAATACTTTGTTGAAGAAGGAATTTAATTTTTCCATATATCAATTTCTGTTGCTCTACTATTTGACGGCTCTACGCTATACCTTTTTGTTAGGCGCAATGGAACGAAAGATTCCATAAATAAATTAGCATCTGATGAATTTTCGGCATTAAATTGCTTGTATTGTTTCTGACCAGAGGATCCATCACATCCCCATTTAGAAATTAAAGTAATGCTGCCATTACCAATATTTTTTAAATGATCAGTATCAAGCGTATTTAGCAATCGTTCTGCAGTATATTCAAGGAGATCTAGAAATTTTATTTCTGCTGATGTTGAAGTGACACTTATAGCAGATTGTGAAGGTAAGCATTCTTTTTTGGTAGAAACTAAATCTCGATACTCTGGAAAAATCCCACAATTCTTTTCATTGGTTCGCTTCCGCAATTCCTTATATTGATTTTTGGTCAATTTCAAATCCAAACATGGGGCGAACGCTTCTTCCGGCGTAAATTTCTTATCTTCAATTGGTGTAGGAATGCTTTTCAAAATCCTCTTTGTGCGCTTTGGGCTCGATTCTACTATTTTTTCAATTATTTCAATTTTAAATTTTTTATTTTGCATTGGTTGAATTTGGTGCAAAAATGAATCCTTAATAATTCTTTGAGAAATTTCTTCATTGATATTCTCCAGCTTGCGCCTTCGAGATCTTTCACTACATCCGTCAATTGGTTTTGCTGGTCGACCCTTTTTTCCACTTTCGTTGGCAGTTGTAGATGCACTCTCAAAAATAAGTTCCTTTATTAACCAGTCTTGGTAACGTTTGTACATCTTTGCCTTGCTATGTGAGCATTTAATGTACCGTCTTTTCAAATTCGATGCAAAATTATTAATTTTTCCTCTGTGCATTTCAATGTCTTCTAGGTTGCAATTCTTAAAGAAGTCGTTGGTCACTATGTGCAAAATTAAATCGTCTACATCATTTCGTTGAAAATAAATATCTGCGAGATCTCTGTAACAGTACTTAGCCATTGCACAAATTGTAATGAATAATAATTGTGGAAACATTATTATAAATACTCTTTCTTGCAATTATGTAAAATAAAAATTTTTATCTTTTATTACCACTTTTAGAAGCATAAAAAACCCACACCCTAACCCCTTTTAAAAGGTGAAGCATACCTGCTCATATCTTAAAGGGCTATGTCGCAATAGTTTTTTTTTACCATTTACAATTTTTTATCTTTTATTACCACTTTTAGAAGCATAAAAACCCACACCCTAACCCCTTTTAAAAGGTGAAGCATACCTGCTCATATCTTAAAGGGCTATGTCGCAATAGTTTTTTTTACCATTTACAAATTTTTATCTTTTATTACCACTTTTAGAAGCATAAAAACCCACACCCTAACCCCTTTTAAAAGGTGAAGCATACCTGCTCATATCTTAAAGGGCTATGTCGCAATAGTTTTTTTTTTTACCATTTACAAATTTTTATCTTTTATTACCACTTTTAGAAGCATAAAAAACCCACACCCTAACCCTTTTAAAAGGTGAAGCATACCTGCTCATATCTTAAAGGGCTATGACGCAATAGTGTTTTTTCCCATTTAAAATTTTTTATCTTTTATTATCACTTTTAGAAGCATAAGAAACCCACACCCTAACCCCTTTAAAAAGGTGAAGCATACCTGCTCATATCTTAAAGGGCTATGTCGCAATAGTGTTCTTTACCATTTAAAAATTTTTATCTCTTATTACCACTTTAAGAAGCATAAAAACCCATACCATAACCCCTTTTAAAAGGTGAAGCATACCTGCTCATATTTTAAAGGGATATGTCGCAATTGTTTTTTTTTTTACCATTTACCTGTTATTTAAATTGTTTCCCATTTTGTCAGGTATTTAGTTTTCAGAAAGTATTAATTGCGTTTCAGAAAACATCAATTGAATTTCAGAAATTGTCAATTGTTTTTCAGAAAACATCAATTGATTTTTAGCAACTATCAAATTTATTTCAGAAAATATCAATTGAAATTCAGAATTAAAAAGTAGTTTACCCTACAATACCGAAAAGTCATTATTGTTTCTATTAAATATTTGGAGTAGCAGAAAATGTTAACAATATTTGAACTTTTATTTGTTATGCACTGGAAAATAAACTGTCAAGGGCGGCCTTTTAATCGAAAGACAATGAGGACTTCACTTGTTAATCAAATGCAATATACATACCAGGATATAATTTTGACCAATTTTGAAGTCATCATACTAACTTTAACTTTTAATTAGAAACAACTATTTTACCGTAAATTTATTTTCATAAATAAAAATCTATCTTTATTTTTCAACTGGATTCTAAAATTTGGGTATTAAGTTTAAAGCAGTTTTGGTTTTATAATGTTTTTTGTTTCTCCTGTAAAAAAAAAATATAAATATGTATAAGTTACGGCCTTTTGCATTTTAGGTGACGATATGTAGAAATATTACAAACCCAGTATAATACTTAAAAAACTATGTTCTTATATAACGTATTTTCTGAAATTCGATTCATATTTTCTGAAGTAAATTTAATAATTTTTGAAATACATTTGATGTTTTCTGAAATAAATTTGATATTTCTGAAATATTTCAGAAATTTGATATTTCTGAAATATTTCAGAAATTTGATATTTCTGATAATTTCATATATACATTTTATGTTTTCTGAAATACATTTTTTGTTTTCTGAAATACATTTGATGTTTTCTGAAAAACATTTAAAATTTTCTGAAATACATTTGATGGTTTCTGAAATACATTTGATAATTTCTGAAATATAATTGCTGAAATTCATTTCATAATTTCGGAAACACATTTGATATTTTCTGAAATACAATTGATTATTTCTGAAAATCAATTGATGTTGTCTGAAACACAATTGATATTTTCTGAAATTCAATTGATGTTTTTTGCAATACAATTGGAAAAGGAAAAACACCTAAGATTATTTTTGACTTCTTCAAAGTTTTCCTAGTATTTAGGTATTTAATGTATCAGGCAGCTATTCGAAATAGATAATGGAATTTCAACTATGTTTGTGTTAAATGTCAAGTAAAATGAAGACGACAATAAATCTATGGAAGTAGGCAAATAGAAAATTAAAAAAATAAGTCGAAAGAGGAAATGTTGACGAGAAAGGTTTATTATTCTTTTTCTTCAAGAAATTTAAGCGCTTTGAATAAAATTTATAGAAAATATTTAATTAAGAAGTTTTTGCCTGTTTTAAGTGCAGATAACAGAGTGAAACATAAGTCAAAAATGAAGATAATATCATAATCGTTGCACCCATGCACTCACACCTCACACCGTTTCTGTCTTACTCTGTTTTTCTGATTGTATTGTGAAATAGATTTTTACCCCCTTGACCGTTATGTTAAGCTTTTTAAAAATTTAAATGTTCTTAAAATAGTTCTATCAATAGCAAATGTATACTTGAATATTAAAAAAAAAACAACTCCGTAAGTTTGTGAACATGTTAAACTCACAGCACACCTAGCGGTCAATAGCAAATATGCACTTCAATATTTAAAATTACCGAGTAAGATTTGTGATTTTGCTAAACAGACAGCGAACTTGGTGATTCGGCTTACTAAATACACCAATACACTTACATATACCTCACACCGATTTTCCCTTACGCTGTTTTTGTAATTGTATTGTGAAATTGGATTTTAGCTCCCCTAAGCACATAGGTGTTTACACATCAAAAAGGAAAGAAAACACCACAAAACAACAAAATAAAATATATCAAAACCTGCTATTTAGCTTACACTCGCTTCTCGCTTTGCTTTCACTCTAGCATCTATTGAGCGACCAAATAAGAACATACCAGCAGTTGTTTGCAGCGCACTGGAGCGGTATAGCATAGCTTAGCTGGTAGCCCGAACTCTCACGTCAGCCTAAGAAGAAGAGTCGTTTCTAATCACATTATTTTGAGTTAATTTATTTCAATTCTTTAACATAGTGTCTTTAAACTTGATACACTTCGTCAAACGCATCTCCATCTTCTTTTATTTCTATATAAATGATCACTTACAGACGAAGTGGCTGGAGCCCAATCACTTTTCGCCGAGAAAAAAATGGAAGAAGTTTTTTCTACGATACTCGTATATTGTTTAGATCATTCAAAAACTCGGAATAATATTCGCCATTAATATTTGACCAGTTTTCAGGGTAATAAACGACAAAAACTATTGCCATGTCCTTGCTGGACCACAATATGGCATTCGCCATTTTTGTCGATGTTTCGTCACGAAAACTCGACTAATTTGACTCGATCTGTGTTATATTTTGTAGCATAATGAATTCATACTTCAGTCAGTCAAAAACATATGAGGAAACTTTTATTATTATTATTATTATTATTATTATTATTATTATTATTATTATTATTATTATTATTATTATTATTATTATTATTATTATTATTATTATTATTATTATTATTATTATTATTATTATTATTATTATTATTATTATTATTATTATTATTATTATTATTATTATTATTATTATTATTATTATTATTATTATTATTATTATTATTATTATTATTATTATTATTATTATTATTATTATTATTATTATTATTATTATTATTATTATTATTATTATTATTATTATTATTATTATTATTATTATTATTATTATTATTATTATTATTATTATTATTATTATTATTATTATTATTATTATTATTATTATTATTATATTATTATTATTATTATTATTATTATTATTATTATTATTATTATTATTATTATTATTATTATTATTATTATTATTATTATTATTATTATTATTATTATTATTATTATTATTATTATTATTATTATTATTATTATTATTATTATTATTATTATTATTATTATTATTATTATTATTATTATTATTATTATATATTATTATTATTATTATTATTATTATTATTATTATTATTATTATTATTATTATTATTATTATTATTATTATTATTATTATTATTATTATTATTATTATTATTATTATTATTATTATTATTATTATTATTATTATTATTATTATTATTATTATTATTATTATTATTATTATTATTATTATTATTATTATTATTATTATTATTATTATTATTATTATTATTATTATTATTATTATTATTATTATTATTATTATTATTATTATTATTATTATTATTATTATTATTATTATTATTATTATTATTATTATTATTATTATTATTATTATTATTATTATTATTATTATTATTATTATTATTATTATTATTATTATTATTATTATTATTATTATTATTATTATTATTATTGTTATTATTATTATTATTATTATTATTATTATTATTATTATTATTATATTGTTTTATTGAATTGCTATCACAACAAGAATAAATCTTATAAATTACAGTGATAGCAAGTAACACTTGTAATATTAACATTGAGTTACAGTAAATTTCGAGATTAATAAAAATAAAGTAAATTAATCATAAAGATTAACATAATAATGAACATAATAAAGTTGACATTTAACATAGATTCAAACAAAAAATTTTTTAAGTTCCTTTTTGAAAAGTAATGCGTTGCTTTGTACTTGGATATATGATGGTAAATTGTTCCAAAGACACGTGGTGTAGTTGAAAAATTGTCTTGTAGACATTAGATATTTGTATTTTTGTGATATCAAATTTCTTCCACGAGGCGATTGTGCAAAAATAATTTTGTTAAAAATATATTCTGGGTTCTTCAGATAAATAAACTTATGCATCATTAAAAGGCTTTTATATTATAGTAAATCTTTAAAACTTGTATTATGTAACTGGTATGAATATGATGATATACTATCTCGTCTACCTCTGTTGAAAACGTATCTGGCTATATTATTATATGTGACCTCGAGGCGATTAAAGTCAATAGTGCCGCAATTTGCAAATATTTCACACCCGTACAGTAGAACTGGTATTAAATAGGTTTTTGCCAAAAGCATTCGTATTTCAAACGGCGTCGATGATTGCACAGCCCACAAGATTCTCAACATCCCATGAACTTTACCAACTGATATATTTATATGGTTAGACCAAGAAAGTTCAGCATTAAATGTGATTCCCAAGTTCGATGATGATTGAACAAAGTCGATTCTTGAGTTGTTAATATGTAGAAAAATATTGTCATTCAGTCTTTTTTTATTATTTCTTGAAATGAAAATACATTTTGATTTATCAGGGTTTATACATAAGCCATTTGTACATGCCCATTTATGTATATTATCCAAGTCACTATTAATACAGTCAGAACAATGTTGAACATTTTCTATTCTGCTGCTTAAGTACAACTGTACGCCATCAGCATACATTTGTACGCCACAGTAATTCAGAACCTCAGGCAAATCGTTAATATACATACAGAAAAGCAATGGACCAAGAATAGACCCCTGAGGCACACCTCTGTCAACATCCGCTGCTTTAGAAGTCACTCCATTTAAAGAAACCCTTGTTTACGATTAATAAGGTAAGAGGAAATAAGTTTATTAGCCGAACTTGAGAAATTAAAGATTTTTTCGAGTTTAGTGAGTAGAATCGAGTGATCAACAGTATCGAAGGCCTTACTGTGATCTAAAAGCACAAGAAATGATACCATATTCTTATCCAGTTTTGATCTAATTTCTTCCACTACATCGATCAAAACCGTAATGCAGCTTTTGTCCTGTCTTAACCCAGATTGTCTATCCGTAAGGAGATGTTGATTCTTTAAATACTCATTCAATTGCCCGTACATAAGCTTTTCCATAACCTTGGATAGAAATGGTAGTATCGCAATAGGTCGGAAGTCGCTGTTATACTTTGGAATAGGAATGATTTTTGCTTTCTTCCACATATCAGGAAAAATTGATTTTGTTAATATTGTATTAATTAATACGTATGAAATGGTAGAAGTTTAGTAACGACAATTTTTAAAAATCTTGGATTAATTTCATCTAAGCCCACAGCATTTGACTTAATTGATGTAATACTTTTAAGAACTTCAGATTGATCCACACATCGAAAATCAAAACAGTTCTCAATAGGCACAGTATGAATTTTTTTCGTACTCATTTTCAGTTGGTGTATTCACTTGGATTTCGACAAATTTTTTTGTTTAACTTATCAACGTCCACATCAGAACCAACAGTGCAAGGATTTCTTTTCCCAATACCTATTTAACGGATCTCTTTCCATTTTCTCTTGCTATCAATAGCTGAAGAGAATTTCTGTCGATAATAACTGGATTTTGCAATATATATGCAGTTCACAACTTCCTTTCTAATGGATGGACTTTCAATGAATTTCCAAAAATTTATTCATTGAAATGCAAAAAAAAAAATTTACCAAGTATAAAACTAAAACTAATTTAAAATTAAAAAATTTGAAATTTTAACATCCCTGCAATGTCATTAAAATAAATTTGTGTAGATTCGAAATTTCTTAAATACTTTCATGTTATTAATATATTGGTCCGAAGAATAAAGTGCAGAATACAAAAAATGGAAACAAGAAAAAATTTATTGTAAAGACAAGTAGTATATATTGATAAAATTTGGATTTTTCTCAAATTTGGTTTGTATTTATTTTTACAAAATCGGTCTATATTTCGACCTACTCCCCATATAAAAATAACACCCGGTATGAACTTTTCCATATCTGCAGCCAAAAAAGATAATAAAAATGCCACTCAAGTTTGGTTTATGCTTATTTTTTATATAGAGTTAGTTCGACCGAGGAGGGTCTCTAAACCATTGTATAGGGTATCGTATAGTCGGTCTAGACCGAAAATAATTTCTTACTTGTTTGACTTGATTTTGATTTTTTCGACTAATGAACTTCTTTGGATGTCAATGTAGGTCTAAACCGACTATACGATATCATGCGTTTAGAGAAGGGACTTAGGTCCAAGTAATTGGATATACAAAAAAATCAAACTAAATCAAATTTGAGTGGCATTGTTTGTATTTTTTGCCTGCAGATATAAAAAGTTCTAATCGAAAGTTATATTTAAATGGGGACTTGGTCGAAAATTGTACCAATCATGACCATGTTTAATCAAAATCACTTACTTTTTGCAAAAAGGAAAATCTGCGTAATATTTTTGTTTTTTTTTTTTTGATAAATTTAAGTCAAGATTGGGAATCTTTATATGGGCTAAAACTAAGAATTGTTTATTTTTGAACTACAGGTTTATGGATGTAATAAACAGACATTCAAAAGTTGATCTATGTAGATCTGTATGATACCTTGGATCTTGTGAAAATTCAAGTCGATTTTTTAGGATCTTTTGTATGAAGAGTAGGTCTGAAGGTTTTTACATGTTCACAAATATCAACAGTGTTAGTCCTATAGCCGATGTAGCCGTTGATGGTGGTAAGATATTTACCCACTAAGGCCCACTGGGTATTTAGATATCAAAAAAAAACCATCCCACTTAAAAAATTCTAGCTAGTTCCAGGCGAATGATGAATGTAAGGGGAATGATGGACCTTCATAAGAAAAAAATTAAACACAAATATTTTCCTCAATTTACATCTAGTATTTCATCGGTTAAAATCGCGGTTGCTTTTTGTTCAGAATATTCTCGAAAGCATTGTGAATTTTTAGAAAATGAGAAAACCAGACAACGCGCATCGTTTCCAGCAAGGAAGAGGGGTCCTTAAAAACGAAAATGTGATTTTGGGGATAGGCGGGGTCCGGTTTCTTACCTTTCAATATAAAACTAATAAATATGAAGTTTGGGGACAATCGGCTAATCAAAAGTCGCGCCGGAAATCTACTGAAAATTTCAAGTGTGTTTATATGGGGAAAATATGACTTTTTTTTTGAAATTTTACGAAAATTTCGTTCTATAGTTTAATTTTTCCGAAAAGTTGTTGCAAGAATTGGGATCGGTATTAAATTATCTTTTCTAAAGCTATAAAAATTCAAAATCGAATAAACATTTGGCAAGAAATAGCAAATGCCCCGACCACTTTAATACCACGTTGTTAAAATATTGCGCATTGAGATCGAAAATGCGAATTTTTTTTGATAAAGTTTTGAAAACTCCTTTTTCAAGTTTTAAAAAATATTCTTAAGCATAATTTGGAAAAATAGACCTGGCGCTTAAAGTGTTTGTTAAACACATGCCGCAGATTAACTGTGTGAATTTTTGTGTAAATCCCTATGCCAGAATTTTTTTAAGAAGTATTTTATTTTTGCGGATTTCGAGAAAAATGGGATTTTTGTAAAATATTCTGTAAAATGGGATTTTTGTAAAATATTCTGTAAATGTACTCTTTCTAAATACTTTGTATCAAAAATTCATCACTTTTCTACTTTTAAATGATATATTTTATCTTAGTAGCCTAGGGTTTCGGAAAAAGCAAGGTTCAAAAAGTACACACATGAAACACACAATGTTCTGTTCAAAAGCAGCCAACACATATCTTTATTTTCATATCAATTATGTGCGTTTCTAAATTTTCTACGGTGCCCAACACAATCATGACTATCACGTACTTTTTGTTTCGATCTCACATAAACCACACATATTCGAGTGTTGCTTTATTTGAAGTTCGTGTTCTGGTACGTGTACTGAAAAAAAAAACAGAAAATGTACAATTAACAGGTTCGAGTTCAGTTATATTTTAAATTCGTGTTCTGGCTCCTGTACTGCGAAAAATTGAAACATCAATTCGTGATCTGATGCACCCCGATAAAAACGACGACAATTGTTTCAACAAAATTTATTAAAATTTTATTGACCCTTTTTTATGACTTACGTTGCAAATTGTTTACAAATGTCAAATATTTTAAAATTTTATTATCCATTTTTTTTGTGATTTACGTTGAAATTATTTACAATTGTTTTTATTGACTGGTTTATATTTTAATAAAAGATGGTAGTAAAATACTGAACTCGAACCTGTTTATTGTGCATGTTCTGTTTTTTCTTAGTACACGAGCCAGAACATGACTTAAAATATAACTGAACTCGAACCTGTTTATTGCACATGTTCTGTTTTTTTTTCAGTACACGTACCAGAACACGAACTTCAAGTAAAGCAACACTCGAATCTGTGTGGTTTATGTGTGATCGAAACAAAAAATACGTGATAGAAAAATGTTCGTGTAGAAAACGAAATATTAAAACGAAACACAGTCATGATGTGTTTGGCACCGTACAAAGTTTAGAAACACACATAATTGATATGAAAATAAAAATATGTGTGTGTTGGTCTAAGTTATGTTTGTTTACAAATATGTACGAGTTTTTTATTCAGTGTGTGTTTTTTTCTGAACTCTGGAAAAAAGTAATATGACCCCTTTTGGAATTGGGGTTCAAAAAATTCTAATATTTTGTAAATACTGTTGTAAATTACTGAGAATTGGAAATCTTCATTTTGTCTGGTGCAAAACCATTGTGATAATCTACAAAGCAAGAAGGGAGACGTAAGTTCGTCTTGCACTTCAAACAGCCGCATTCGCTTTTGCCACCACGAGTTTTCCAATGAAATTATGTATACGATCACGACGCATTATCTGAGGCCGAAACTTTGTCCGGATGGTGGTAATCGGACCAAATAAAGCTGATAAATTGTAACCAGTTTTCGTTGCTTTCGATCAGACCTCTTTGCGCTGGCCATTAATGTACTGCTTAGGATTGATAAGGAGGCAACGACCTAAAAAGATGGCAACGCACAGCGAGTATAGAATTGTTCGTATCAAAACTAAAGTCAGATGCCGCGCGAGGCTTCTTTCGCATTTCCTTGATATTCATTTGATTATCACGAGCAGTGAATAAGGCGAGGAATACATCTTACGAAAAATAAGTCATTAGTTTGTGACTTGTGAAAAATTTGTCAAACGTAGCAGTGTGCTGTTTAATTTTTGTATTTCCCCAGAAATACATTCTTTATCAGCGCGCATGCCAACGATTCCCGATTTGATCAATTAGAGCGTGTGTCCCAATCCAAACTTTTACCTTTCCAACAATTTTTATAATTAGCTATTATTTCTGTATACTAACTCTCTTCTGATTTTTATCACTTTTTTACACAATTAAAGCTCTTACTTAGCGTGCACACTACTCAGTGACCACCACTGATACGATAAACTTTCTTTTGCATTGGTATGTCTGGCTAATTACGGTGAAGAACACACTTCTACTCTTGGTGAAGATATTATATCGAGGAAGAACGCATATTTACGTATGTTAAGTAATAGGGCACATGAAAATTTTGGGCTAAGTTTTTTTGGTAAATAAGTCAAAGTGAAAGTATCACACCGAGGCCTGTCGGGTATTTAAATACCCACGCTTTATCTCAAATATCCGGGAAGATATAAAAAACATTATTCTTTCTTTCAACTTTTATATTATATCAAAATCGTTCGAGCCGAGCTATGGGCGGGTTTTAATGGGTTACGGTATTGAATAGACTGATCCCATTTCCTATATTCATCAAGAAAATTGAGGAAAGTATGAATTTTATATCAATGTTGAACTTGCATTTGTTCAATTCTAAATAGTAAAACATTGATTTCTTCAACAGGTAGCTGTGCTAAATTGAGCTTTACAGATACTTATGATATCATTCACAATGTAATTGTAGCACTTGTAATAAAAATATTTGTTAATTAAATTATTGTTAAAATTATGTTGTTAAACAAACAAAACATTTTGTTTTTAATCAACAACACTGGAAGGACCTTTTATTAATTTTATTGTGTAAATATTTAATATATTCATCTATTTTTTTGGAGGTCTATTTTCATTTTGCCATCACATTAATAAAAGGGGAATCTGATGTGTACAATTGCACTGTCAAAATACCTTTTTTAGTGTAATAATACATTGGTTATCTGTGTTGTGCTACAAGCTGCAGTTTGAAAGTCTACTATAAGTTCTTATTCATTTAATTTGTTTGTATTAACCATGTAACTGAATTGAAAATGCTAATTAAATTAAACGCATTTTCCATGGATTATCAATTTTGTTTAGGAGATAATGTATGAAAAAAAAATCTTGTGAGTCCGATCACAGGGGAGATGTGTAAACCTCTAGTAATTAAAGTTTTTTTATGGCACTTTTTTAAAATCAAACAGAAAGCGTTACCTATGTATCACTTATAGCAATCAACAGCAGGAGCTCTGCTAATATAAAAATAATTATTATTATTTATTATTTCAACCGGTTAATTTTTAAATTTTCGCTTTTTTTATATTTTTCATTTTTAATTTTTCGTCTTTAATTTTTCATTTTCCATTTCTTATTTTTAATTTCTCATTTTTAATTTTTTATTTTTAATTTTTTATTTTTAATTTTTTATTTTTCATTTTTCATTTCTTATTTTTAATTTTTTATTTTTCATTTTTTATTTTTAATTTTTAATTTTCCATTTTTTATTTTTCATTTTTTATTTTTTATTTTTCATTTTGTATTTTTCATTTTTCATTTTGCGTTTTTCATTTTTCATTTTCTATTTTTTATTTTTCATTTTTATTTCTCAATTTTTATTTTTCATTTCTTATTTTTCTTTTTCATTTTTCATTTTTTATTTTTTATTTTTCATTTTTCATTTTGCATTTTCAAACAGGTTATTACATATCATAATTTTTTCACCAATGCAATCATAAGTCACACCGATTTTGTCTTACGTGTCACAGCGCAACATTTGAGCATGTTACGCTGTTTTTGTGATTGTATTGTGAAATAGAAATTTATAGATTTTACACATCAAAAATAAATAATATGGAGCAGTTCACAACCCATTTGCAACAATAAATTTTCCAATACTTAATTGAATACTATTACTGACTTGGTGTTCAAAAACGAACAAGTTGATAAAATAGAATTTGGTAATTTTTCAAATAATTCAAATGTATCCTTAATATTCTTTGGGTTATTTTTATGGAGAAGACCAACAAATTAAATATAAGTAAT
This sequence comes from Cordilura impudica, assembly GCA_963682025.1. Taxonomy (NCBI): domain Eukaryota; kingdom Metazoa; phylum Arthropoda; class Insecta; order Diptera; family Scathophagidae; genus Cordilura; species Cordilura impudica. Next base: position 261,341,438 of record OY821518.1, on the reverse strand, counting down.
AATCATGAATCGTTCTATTTTATTTTCGAGTTATTTTTATACAAAATTCCCCAATTAAAAATAAGTAATTAAGTAAGACATCTGATGAAGATGAAGATATGGTTAAAAATCATGAAACAAAACCTGGCACATCAAAAGCAACAACAGAATTGCGCATGAGTTATGAAGTTGCGGCAAGACCAAAAAATGGTAAGAGTCTAAATGATGTAATATACGCAAGTCTCATGCTTCCAGAAGAATATAATTAAGATTATGATGAACATCAAAATGAAGATGCTGTTTATGAGGAAGATGCCGAATTTAGGGATGGCAATATAGAAACATATCAACTTACCAGCATAAGTATTCCAACGGCCACCACAAGAGTGGTGACATAAAAGAGACCAGCCCAACGCACCAGCATTAGAAATGTCACGCATATTAGAAGTTCTAAAAGTATGCTTGAACCGATAGAGGCTGCAGATGCAACAGTGGCTACACATCAAATAAATGTTAAAACAACTACTGTCTTCAAGGATAACACAAAAAAAAACAATCGGCAACAACAACATCATCAAAAATAACAATCAAATGAACCTGAATATGTTGATTTACCAATAGAATTGCCCACGAAATCAGAACCGGTCTATGCTGAGGATGCGGATGAAGTCGATGAAGCTAAACAAGATGCCTTTTATGTTGGGGATGAAGCCAATAATAATGACAAAAATAAGGATGCTACATCGGCGGGCGGTAATACAACAGCCGCTTCGATGAAAAGTACAGATGACGCGGCAACCACAATCTCGAAGGCTATAAAACAACAACAGACAGATGGAAAAGAGCAGGACAATTGTGAAAATCAAGATCAGAAATCGCTTTCAGATAAAAACATAGAATATGAAGACAAAGATCGTGACAGCATTGAAAACTTCACTCTCAACGAACAAAGGGAATATCTAATAATAGTGAGCTGCCTTAGAAACTCAAGTCAGTGATTTACAACTAGACTTAAATTATGTACCGCAACAACATGGAAAGATGCATGCGGATTACGAAAAAGCACAACACAAAGAATTGCAGAATAAAGCAAGTAAGGAAATAATAGTCGGTCTACACCGACTATACGATACCCTATACCATGGTTAAGATACTCTATCTCTCCGGTCTAACTAATTGGATATAGAAAATAAGCATAAACTAAATTTGAGTGGCATTGTTATTAATTTTTTCGGCTGCAGATATCAAAAAGTTCATATCAGGTGCTTTATTTATATGGGTACTAGGTCGAAAAATGGACCGTTTCTGACCATATTTGGTAAGGTCACTTATATTATGAAAAAAAATGTATACAAACCAAATTTTAGAAAAATCTGTGCAATATTTTGGTTTTTTGATAGATTTAAGTGAAGATCGGGGTCCTATAGGGATTATTTTTGGACTACTGATTAATGGATGCAATAAATGCATACAAACCCAATTTGATTGAAATCTGTATGATAATTTAGATATTATGGCAATTTATGTCGATTTCGTAGGGGTCATTTTTATGGGGACTAGGTCTGAGCATGGACCGAATTTCACTATTTTCAATGGCCGATAAAAGCTTATATACCAAATTTCATCAAAATATATTCATATTTTCGACCTGTAGTTTGATTACAAGGTTTACATGAACACACAGACGGACGGACGGACGGACGGACGTCGCCAAAGCGACTCAGAAAGTGATTCTGAGTCGATCGGTGTAATAAAAGATGGGTCTAGGTCAAATATTTTTGGCAGTTACAAACTACAGCACAAAGTCAAAGTGTTAATCAAACTTTTGATAAAATCGATAAAAGCGGTGATTATAAAAATTAAGAAATCATAGCAGATGTTACAGAAGTTGCAGAACATTGTCGTTACGAGCCCAGCAGAATGCTCAGATAACAACACGTGTAAGCATCAAAAAGATTATGACGAAGATGAGAGACATAATGTTTCCAAAAAACCTTTCATGTATAATAAAAGGCAAACGACTACGTATGAAAATCAGCCACAAAAAAGTTAGGTGGCGAATAATCTTCAACAACAGCAGCAGCAATATCAACCACCACCAGCTTCAACGGCATGGTACTGGCAGTAGCGTTGGTACACCACGTTTGGAAAATGAGACAAACGCCTTTATGAAATCAACTTCAAATCCGCAATTGGCTAAATGATTGCATTTATTTATCTGTACGTGCAAATTTATCCAAGACAACAAATATATAAACAGGGTAAATGTGTTTCTCAATAACACCAACCTTATGGATCAGGTTAAAAAGAAAGGGCGAAGTAATGAAAGCCACGTACGTTGCTTTGAAGAAATTAATATTTCATTCCGCTTCTTGACATGCTTCTCTTATTGTAATATGCATTAGTATAATACTTGTAATTTGTATTTGTATTAAGTATAAATGTTCCGTAGTAACAAAACAATTATCGAGGTAGATTTTTCTCCCACTGCACCTATTTAGGCCCGGCAGAATGTTCAAAAATGCACAAGTTGATAAAATAGAATTTGGTACTGTTTAAAATAGTTCAAATGCATCCTTAATATTTTTTGGGACATTTCTGTGGAAAGGACCAAAAAATTAAATATAAGTATTAATCATAAATCATTCCATTTTATCTTCGGGTTATTTTTATAGAAAATTACCTAATTAAACATAAGTAATTAAGTAGGATTATCTGGCAAACACATGTTATATCCGTTAAAGGTGGAAAATGTGTTTAGAGGTAGTCTAGATTAGTTTTAGGATTTTTGAAATAATTAAATAAAATTATTCATCATTCATAGTTGTTTATTTGAGTTTAGCTCTAAAAATAATTGCAGATTAACGAGTGTCTTACAAGCATTCGCGCAAAGTGTTTACAATTATGAATAAACAATTGCACTATTATAAAATTTTTAACTGACTAGTAGCTAAGTTAAAATTACATGAAGGGAATTGTTGGTTAGCATATTTTACTCGTATGTAATTATTATTATATGCATGGTGGCTTTATATTTCCAAAGGTAAAATATTAAGCCTAGAATTCAGATACTATCGAAGGATTTTCGATATTTAAGCACCTGTACAAGGAGATCTATTTAAGTTCCAATTGATGTTTATATGTTTGTTGAATGTTTCTCTTTATATCCGAATTCATTTTCATTCACAAGTTTTTTATTTTCGCCAAATTGTAATATTTTTATGTTACTACAAACTTTATAAACCTTACTTAATGTTAACAATAAACCTATCGCATGTGTCTTTATTTTTTCTTGGCTAACACTACAATCTTGGCCAATTTCCATGTATGAGGAAAGTAAGATTTATTAAGCATGCTAATATTCTAAAACAATTATTTGTGAAATATTCCTTGGTAAAATGGCAGTAAAAGATCTCATTGAATTAATACAAGGTACAACAAATAATAATCTTGATGAAAAGCTTAAATCGCTAGCCACAAAGGATGATATTCATCAAATTAATAGCAAGGTCGACGAGGTATCTAAAAAGATTGAATTTCTTTCATCAGAAAATCAAACACTTAAAGATAAAATAAAAACATTGGAAGAAGCCAAGGAAAAAACAGAACGCAGAATGCTAGTGCTGGAAGATAATTTTAATAGAAAACGCATTATCATAAGGGGTATGAAACCTGAAAAATCCGTTTACAAGGCTGTAGTAAGTTTATTCAAAAATAAGCTAAAAATTAGTTCAAAAGTACTGATTGACTCAACAAAAAAAAAAATTCACGAGACTAAATAAAATATGACAGTTATTGTTGAATTAAAATCCGAAAATATGGTATATGAGGAGTTTAAGCACACAAACAATCTTTCTGGCAGTTCTATCTTTATTGAGCAGGATTTAAATTGTGAGCGGCAACAAAATAAAAAGGTCATGCTACAACTAAATAAAATGATAAATGAATGTTCTGGAATAAGGATAAGGCTTTAGTATGCAACAAGGAAAGCGGGATGAAAATTCTAAGTGAATTTTATGGTGATGCATCATCTCAGATTGATACATCATATGAAAGCTTACTAGCAAAAGTTATTTCAAAAAACTAAAAGATTTTAAAATTAAAAATAATAATAATACAAATATAAAACAAAGCATTGGTAATGTAGAAACTTTCACTGAAGATAAATATTTACAAATTCTTTCTTATAACATTCACGGTTGGAAAACAAACTATTATTTAATGATTTTTTTTAATTACATAAACACTTTTGATATTGTTATTTTAATCGAAACTCATATAAGCGAAAATAAAATAATGCAGTTCGAAAAATATTTTAAAAATTTAACTACTTTTTGGAAACCAGCAGTTAGGAATTCTAGATTTGGTAGAGCAATTGGAGGATGCATGTATGGTATTAATAAAAACCTTAATAGATCACATTTTAAATGCTCCTTTACACATCAAAACGGAATGGATATAATAAAGGTTATAATAAATAGGTCGGAGAATGGAAATATTCATTATATATTAGAGGGTCAGAATGGGATTTTGATTTTGAAGTGGTCGAGAAATTTTTTATTGATGAAAATCCTACAAATGCAATAATTATTGGAGATTTAAATGCTCGAATTGGAAAGCTTCAACAAGAAATAGATGAGAGATATTTAAGTTCGTTCCATGCATATTCGGGAGTCAGAAAATCTAAAGATTCTGTGGTAAATGCCAAAGGTAAGAAGTTGTAAGAGTTCTGTGGAGACTATGGGTTAGTAGTTCTAAAATGGAGTAACCAGAGGGGATGAGGTCGCAAATTTCACTTTTATAAGTGGAGTTGGTGAGTCGGTAAACGACATATGTGCAGTCTCACAAGAACTTATTGAAAAAGTCGACTACTTCAAAGTGAATGATCAAATTTGTTCTGACCACATGCCAGCATGCCTACAGCTAAAAGTTAAATTACACAAGTGCCCAAATAGAAATATACTTTTACCAAAACTACAGTGGAAGGAGCATCTAAAAGAAAATTATACCCAAAATGTGCTGACCAACTTAAGAAAAACTAAGGAGCAAAAAGACTTGCTTGAGCTTGAAGATATATTATATGTGATTCGCAAATCTACAAGCCACAATGATAAATATCAAGTTTTTAGTGCCCAAAATAAGTGGTTTGACTGGAAATGCTATAACGCCAGAAAAATATCATTTGATTTATTGAAAAATTACAAACAAAATATGAACCCTGAAGCCTAAAGCAAGTACTTAAAGGCAAATGAAAAGTATAAAACAGTATGCAAAATAAGAAAAGATGAATATTATAAAGAGGTAGAGATAAAACTAAACCAAGTAGATGATAGTAAATCTTGGTAGAAACTAGCAAACGAGATTAGAAACCAAAATTTTCAAGAGATACCCAATATATCATCATCAGAGTTTATGTCATACTTTAGGACACAACTGAACGCACAGCAAATCTCGAGTGATATACATTATTCCGCCCTATATCAAACAGATATATATTTAGATCATAATATAACTACCACAGAAATCTACCAGGCACTTACAAAGGCCAAGACAGATAAAGCTCCAGGGGAAGATAGAATTCCTTACGAATTTTTCAAAAATGCGCCGATGAGCTAATTATTGAACTTGCAAAAGCTTACAATATGGTGTACAATAATATGCAATCGGACGTATGATTCGTGACCAGCATAATATTTCCAATCTTTAAAAAAGGTGATATAAATGAACCGAGTTATTACAGAGGCATATCCTTTATGAATTGTATAGCCAAAATATTGATGGGTGTCATATCAGAAAGACTATATAACTGGGTAGATCAACACAAACTCCTATCTGAGTATCAAGCGGGTTTCAGAAAAAATTATTTCACAGTAGACAATATATATATAATTTAACAACAATTGTACACCTAAAATTTAAAGAAAAGAGCAAAGTCTACGCATTTTTTGTGGATTTCAAAGCAACGTTTCATAAGGTCGTTAGAAAATCTTTGATGTTTAAACTGCATACAAAAATGGTAAACTTGCTGGGAAAATTTATATAAAAGCACATACTCTACTGTCTGGAACGGCAGAGAGTTGTCAGAGAAATTTGAAACCGTATCAGGGGTCAAACAAGGCTGCTTGCTATCACCATTGTTGTTCTCCTTATATATAAATGACCTACATGAAGAACTAGCAGGTGGATTACTTATTGGTAATATGAATATAAGATTGTTGTTATACGCTGACGATATCGTTCTTATATCAGATGTTGTTAAGGTTCTACAGGATATGATTAACCATTTAGAGAAATACTGTAGCTATTGGAACTTCGAAGTAAATCTATTAAAATCTAAGATTATGGTTTTCAGAAATGGCGGAAGGATAGCCAAAAATGAAAAATGGACTTACAGAGGAACAGAAATAGAAAATGTCACAGAATATGTAATGAAGTATTTTGAAAGATACCATTTTTTTAAATATTTTCTTTTTTTTACCAAAATAATAATTTGTATCTTAAATTGCAATTTTGTTTTTTTTTTTGTAATTTTTGTTTAATTGTTTGGTGGGTTAACTTCATATTGGATTATATTTACGTTTTACATGTAATGCAGGTTTACGTCTTTGCTAAATCTAGTGTTGGTAACATGTTCTTGCATATAAAAAACCCACAAGTAAATTATAAATAAAACATGGAATAAAATAGATTGTGCGGTATAAATATCGGTAACGAATCTATACTTCATACTAAAGTAGTAAAATGTTCCAATTAACAATTACTTAACTTTTATACCCTATACCACTATGTGGTTTGGGTATAATGACTTTGTGCTGCTGTTTGTAACAACCAAAAATATTTGACCTAGACCCATCTTTAATTATACCGATCGAATCAGAATCACTTTCTGAGTTGATTTAACAATGTCCGTCCGTCCGTCCGTCCGTCCGTCTGTGTGTCCATGTAAAGCTTGTAATCAAACTGCAGGTCGCAAATATGAATATATTTTGATGAAATTTGGTATATAAGCTTTCATCTGCCATGGGATGAACGCTATTGAAATTGGTGAGAATCGGTCCATGTTCAGACCTAGCCCCCATACAAATTACCCCTATGAAATCGACATAAATTGCCATAAGATCCAAATTATCGTATAGATCTTACTCAAATTGGGTTTGTATGCGTTCATTACATCCATTAATGATTAGTCCAAAAATGATCCCTTTGGCCCCATATAGAGCTGCTTCCCGATCTTCACTTTAATCTATTAAAAACAAAAATATTGCACTGATTCTTCTCAAATTTTGTTTGTATATATTTTCGCAAAATACAAGAGACTTTACCAACCATGGTCAGGATCGGTCCATTTTTGGACCTAGTCCCCATATAGATATATCATCCGATATGAACTTTTTCATATCTGCAGCCAAAAAAATTAATAAAAATCCCACTCAAATTCGGTTTTTGCTTATTTTCTATGTCCAGTTAGTTGGGCCTAGGAGATACGGTTTCTAAACGCATGGTATAGGGTATCGTATAGTCGGTCTAGACCGACTATAATTTTCTTACTTGTTTTTATTTGTGCTTGAAGAAATCGATACCCAAACGATAACTTCTTCTTACCAATGTTACCTTGTTTCAATGTTATTATACCTTTTTGCATGAGTTAACAACGTTTTTGCGACGTATGAAGGTAACCTTAAGATGACAATCTATATTTTACTTCCTTTTTGTTCAACACGTTGGAAAGTGCAGACCTCTGAAGTCCCCAAGACAAAATTTTATTAAACTCGTATTCCTATGGTATTATCCACAAAGCAGATATGAATATTGGATAACGTAAGATGTATATATAATACTAACATCAGGTAAAGTTTTCTTAAGCAAGTAATTTTTGATAAATATTCTAATTCATTTATGGGTATAAATAATTTTATCTAATCAAAGATTTGTCTGTGGTCAAAGACACAAAAGGAATCAACTCCAATTTGATGGTAAAGTGTCTTACCTTAGTTACCTTTCCCCGAAACGAAAGAAACCAGAAAAAAAAAATACTTGTTGTGACTCTCCACATAACCTCTTCATCATTCCTATAGGCAACCTGGTGTTGCTTTCATATCGCACTACAAAAACAATATCATATCAAAAATACTCCGCAATCATACAAGAAAAAGACAGAAAAGGAAGGAACATACAAAATAGAGTCTTAATGAAGGCAACGGAATTGATCATAAAATTACAGAATTCTAACAGAGAACAGTTAAAATATTTTCCTCCTAAAATACAAAAATTTTTCTCAATAGTTAAAAAATATTAAAATTCGTAAACAATACAAAATAGGATTAAGTGGTTCAACCTGCAAAATTCCGGAAAATTGTGTATAAAAGTGAATAGTTTTATGTAAAAAAATTAAACAAACTTTTATAATTTTACTTGTCATGGTAAAAGAATATCATTAGCTAAAGTCACCTATGTCATCTACTTAAATTACTTAGTACCACATTTCTAGAATGAAATTAATATTACAGTGTAAGCTCCTTAAAATAAATTTCTTAAAATCTCTAATATACTAAAACAATTTAAAAGAAAATGCATTACATTTTTCAAAACGGTTTACTTAAATAATATAAATTAAGTAACTACTTATAAACTAATATTAAAAATAATTTAATATGCATTTAAATTTCATAAAATAAAATAACGATCGCGTAAAGTAACCTAGAAATCTATATCAACAAATTAAAGAAAATTTAAATACTTAAAATGTTATTACAAATTTTGGTTCTTTACTTGTGACCCGACTGTACCTAAAGCATCACCTTAGTCATAATCATGCAAGAACACTATTAATTACCATTTAAACAGCAACATCATCAGCATTGCAACCAAAGCATCGAACTTCTTGGAGGCCTTCATCGAACTTCGTTATTTGGGTGAGTTCAAATGATTTACAACGTTAACATTTAATATTGTCTCTTGCATTTAATTAGTCATTATATAAATTGCATTTTTTTGATAAACAAGCAAAAACTATTCCACTGATGGCAATTGAGAGATAAGTCTCATTTACCTCATAATTACGTTTTTTTAGGAATAAAATATTTTTTTGATTTCTTCTTTGATCATGTAGTTTCTGTTAGTTTTTGCTTGTTTCTATAAAGTTCAGTAAACTTCCGTAATTTAAAAATTCTGTAAACCGAAATCGTTTTCCGTTTTAAAACCGTATAAACATTCGTATAAACCGTATAACCGTATAAAAAATAATTAAATATTAAATATTTTTGTATAATAATAGCACATGTGTGCTATTGCTTGATTTAAAAACTTTTCTATCTCTGTTCTAAATATGATTTAACTATGTTTTATATAACAATTTAAAATTTTATAAAAATATATGATATCATTGCTTAGTGTAGTAGTCTATGGGTTGAACAAATCATGAATTTTTCGAATATGAATCTCTAAATCAATAGAAGTGTTTTCTTACGAACAATGTATTAATGTTGTGATAGGGTGATATATGTTCTGGGGTCCTACTTACAATAATCTCGCGCTTGTAGGACATTTGTAAGGGAGGGTAAAGAGGTACCAAACTCTAAAAGATATCTATGAGTACACCCAAAACTAATGCAAATTCGATTGTTACCTTTGAATTATTTCATATTAAATTAAACAGGCTACAATGGGGTTTACTTTAGGAAGTAATGTTGTAGTCATCTGCTCCATTTAATACTCATTTTATATATAAAAAAAAAATAGGGAGTCTACAATAATTTTTGTAGCGAGATATAAATTCTTTATGGAACAGGACCCGAACCCCCCAACCGACTGAAGCTAGTAGCTCAATGGCTCCCGCAGTCCTCCTCCAAAAGATTTTTTTGAACACCTTAATCTAAGGTTTACCATGCAGTTTCACTTACGATTAAAATAAGCCAAGTCAAAGGCAATTACATTACAAATATTGTTACCTTGGCATGATACTAACCCCAAAATGTGTATTTACAAAACATGTAGAAAAAAGAAATAATTCGGCAAAAAATTGTATAAACTCAAAATGGAGTGGCTTTCTCATCAAAAATGATATTTCTTTTCGATCAAAAACATATATTTTTAATGCTGTATGTGGGTCCATAGTCGTATGGTGGGCAAATATGGGGCCATTCTTACTTTGAAGAAGTCGATAGCCTACAAAGGTACTTTATTAAACGTATTCTTAAGCTTCCTAAATTTACACCAAATTATGCTCTTATGCGTGAGTCTGGAATGGATGATGCGCATTTCTACACACTAAGCCTCCATTTGTGTTATATTAAACGTACAATTTTTGAATTCACTGATTCTAGACTACCTCATAAGCCGGTTTACTAACTTTGGCCAACAATATTTCATGGGTGAAACGTTTGAATGATTTGAGTGAAGAACATAATATACAATGGATACCAAATGTAACAGTCGAAGAATGCAACATAAAACAGATGGCATTGATACCATCTATAAAAAGTAAAAATAACCAAACTCGAATAAACAGACTACAGCAAACAGAATCATTATACCTTATACCACTATGTGGTTTGGGTATAATGACTTTGTGCTGCTGTTTGTAACAACCAAAAATATTTGACCTAGACCCATCTTTAATTATACCGATCGAATCAGAACCACTTTCTGAGTTGATTTAACAATGTCCGTCCGTCCGTCTGTGTGTCCATGTAAAGCTTGTAAACAAACTGCAGGTCGCAAATATGAATATATTTTGACGAAATTTGGTATGTAAGCTTTTATCGGCCATGGGATGAACGCTACTGAAACTGGTGAGAATCGGTCCATGTTCAGACCTAGCCCCCATACAAATAACCCATATGAAATCGACATAAATTGCCATAAGATCCAAATTGACATATAGATCTTACTCAAATTGCGTTTGTATGCGTTCATTATATCCACTAATGAGTAGTCCAAAAATGATCCCTTTGACCCCATATAGAGCTGCTTCCCGATCTTCACTTAAATCTATTAAAAAACAAAAATATTGCACTGATTCTTCTCAAATTTTGTTTGTACATATTTTTGCAAAATACAAGAGACTTTACCAAACATGATCAGGATCGGTCCATTTTTGGACCTAGTCCCTTTATAGATATAGCATCCGGTATAAACTTTTTCATATCTGCAGTCAAAAAAATTAATAAAAATCCTACTCAAATTTGGTTTTTGCTTATTTTCAATGTCCAGTTAGTTGGGCCTAAGAGATAGGGTTTCTAAACGCATGGTATAGGGTATCGTAGAGTCGGTCTAGACCGACTAAAATTTTCTTACTTGTTTTATAGTAAATTGGACCCATCAGTGGCACATCGAAAAACGCTGCTCACTGTGTAATATGAAAGAAATTGAAAATAAACAACACTTCATTGGTAACTGTCCCGTTTTAAACAACTTTCGACAGTATTGGTTTCGAAAAACAACAATATCAGAGGAAGAATTAGTTAGCATTTTAAATGGTGAAAACAACTGGCGGTGTGTACTTCAGTACATAATCAATGCTTTATGTTATCATAAAACGCTAATATTTGAATACAATAATTAATTTTATAATATATGTAAAATAATCTCCTTTTACCGGCTAACGACAAAGTCCCAGCCGTATATTCTTTAAGATATTTATTTTTTGTAATGTTATTTAGAAAAAACAAAACAAAAACATTTTGCTATAACGAATTACTACTACTAATACTATTCCTTAAAACTATATTAGGAAACAATTAAATATTTTACTAAATAAGTGTATATCGCTTTATCGCTTTAAAAATAGGTGAGTTAATTATTTTGGTACTAACAAGCATAACAAACAAGTAATGACAGCTACAAACAATGCATTATCAATTATGTACATTTCAGTAACTTACAAAAAAATAATCAAAATTTTTCTTGAATGTGAACTTAATTTTCTTATATGGAAATAAAATTTGTTCTTTAATCAACTTGAATAACAATGCTTTGAAATAAAGAAAATCATAATAAGCTCTATTTGACTAAACCACAAAAAGCACGATTTATCATTTTGGTAAGTCAACATTATCATAACATTAAAATATAATATTAAATAAAATAAATCCGAGCAAAGAAACAAAAAGCAAAAAAAAAGAAAATCTATCTACGAAATGAAAAAGTTTTTACTTTAGTATCTAGTATAATAAAAATAAAGTTGAAATAATAAAGAAAATATAATAATTTTTACACATCATATGTGACTTCAAGTTAAAATCCCTTTTATGGCAATGCAGTAAGTTTATGCACATTAAATAGGATTTCGTTGAGCCTATTTACAACTTTGCACATGACCGTAACCATTACACAAACACACAGACACACACTTATATAAAGCACTTTTGTACTAGCGCTTGTAAACAAATATTAACACACACACATGCACACATTAACTATAATACTGTGGGATGGAAGCAAAGCAAAAAAAAAAACAAAAAACAAAGAGTGTGAATTTATGTACGGTTATAAAATGACTTGTTAAAAAAAGTTTGTTTTTGTTATAAAACCCCTAAAAATATACGGCGTATAAAGTTAAATAAGAGAACACTGAAAATCACCAACAGTAACAACAAAGTCACTAAGGAAAAGTTTTTCACTAATAGTTGCACAAAACAACAAAGAGTCCATTACACGGGGAGATATTTCTTAGTGTATAACATTAGTATTTATAAACATTTCACCAGTTTTAGGCATTGGAAGATACGTTAGGAAGCGGTAGTGGAACATCTTCTGTTTCAATTATTTTGAAATGGATTTAATTCACATTTGCAATAGTTTTGTTAGCAAATTTTTTTTATTTATATTGAAAAATGTTTATTTAGCCATTCTGTTCTCGACCTTTTCGAGCTGTTTTGTGCATTCTAATCTATTTAAATCTTTATTTTGATGATTGGGTAGGTTATCGTCAAGACCATAGTATGGGCCTATCTAGAATTCTAGAGAGCTGATCGAATAGTGAAATGGTGGTTGCCGGCGATTTAATATTCACAACTCTTGTTGGTTTCACCATTCCAGATAACTAGCTCCGAAGGACCGTTACGTGGAGCTTTTTGGGGCGCATACCCACATAGCGCAACTATATTGTAGGGCAACGAAAAGATACTCCCGACCTTTTTTCTTACTTCCCACCCTGAAGAGTGTATACAGTGAAAATGTTTTCACCTATTGGTAGTCTGTATTACTGCTCTATTTCAACACACATTTCGCATTCGGTACTTCAACATATTTCAGTACCAGCTCTGTTTTTAAACTCTTGCTCTTAACTCATACTCTCTGTCTGTCTGTTTGCCATTGGGCAACCCCATTTCCCATCATCCAATTGATCTGAAACTTGACCCATAGTCTTGTTGTGACTATAGATTAATTCGCGGAGTGATTTAAACCCCATTTCCCCTCATCCAATCAATTTGAAACTTGGCCCATACACTTGTTGTCTCCAACGACTAATTTTAAAATACTCACGCAAAGTTACGCACAGTCACGGATAGATTCAATGATACATAAGGAAAGAAAGAGTTTTAATAAAAACTTGGATTTTATGGCTGAGCTCAACAAGTTCTTTAAAAATTTAGAAATTTTGTGTCATGTTGATGCAGCTGCGAAAATGGAGCAAAAAACAATAGTGCTTAGTATGATTGCATATGAGTGCATTATTTCAAAGTGCATTTCGGTCAAAACTAAGCAAAAATCATGGTTTAACCAGACTTTCATAAATACAGTCAGATCCACAGAGGAAGCAGTTATATATTGACATGAACGTTCCAAAGTACTAAGATGTGAATATTTTCTTTACGAACAGCATCTTCATGCTAAAGTTCTTTCTCTTTTACCGGGCTGTAAGAATAATGCCAGTTCTTCTCTCCTAACTCTTATAATGAATGACCAAATATTCATTGAGCCGGTTGAATTTTTATACCCTATACCACTATGTGGTTTGGGTATAATGACTTTGTGCTGCTGTTTGTAACAACCAAAAATATTTGACCGACACCCATCTTTAATTATACCGATCGAATCAGAATCACTATCTGATTCGATTTAACGATGTCCGTCCGTCCGTCCCTCCGTCTGTGTGTCCATGTAAAGCTTGTAATCAAACTGCAGGTCGCAAATATGAAAATATTTTGATGAAATTTGGTAGTTAATCTTTTATCGGTCATGGGATGAAAGCTATTGAAATTGGTGAGAATCAGTCCATGTTCAGACCTAGCACACATACAAATGACCCCTATGAAATCAACATATATTGCCATAAGATCCAAATTATCATACAAATCTTAGTCAAATTGGGTTCATATATATATATTACATCCATTAGTCCGTCCAAAAATGATACCTATTGGACAAGTTTTAGTCATAGGCTCCATATAGAGCTGCTTCCCGATCTTCACTTAAATCTATCAAAAAACAAAAATATTGCACTGATTCTTCTCAAATTTTGTTTGTAAGTGTAAGTGACTTTACCAAATATGGTCAGGATCGGTCCTTTTTTGGACCTAGTCCCCATATAGACATATCATCCGATATGAACTTTTCCATATCTGTAGCCAAAAAAATTAATAAAAATCCCACTCAAATTTGGTTTATGCTTATTTGCTATATCCAATTAGTTGGACCGAAGAGGTAGGGTCTCTAAACCACGGTATAGAGTATCTTATAGTCGGGCTAGACCGACTATAATTTTCTTAGTTGTTCAATTATATATTCTTTACATATTTACATATTTATTTACATATTTTAACAAATTTGATATTTACATATTTACATATATAGAATCTAAAGACATTAAATAGTTTTTGTTTTATTTTTTAATGATTTTTAAAAGAAAATGGGTGGAAAAAACCTTTATATGTTTTAATAAATTCAAATACTATCTGAAAATATTTATATGCTGTAAGCATATAATTTTCAATTTGGTGATTTCTTTTTAATTTTACGTTATTCTCTTATCAGTGGGCAAGAGGAATTTTCAATTTTGGCAAAGTAATTGTTATTAATCCTTGTTATGAAATCGATAATTTTTTCATAACCTGTTTCTTCATGAAGAAGATTTTCACGTTACCCCCAGGGCTTTTTATTCATCATTTTAAGACGTTTGTTTTGTATAATTTGTAAGTGTTTTAGGTGGCAGTTGGCACTGTTACTCCAAATAGGACACGCGTATGTTAATATTGGCCTTAAAACACTTTTGAAGAGTATATTTTTGTTTTTGTTTTGATTCTATAGCTTTTTGGCACGTAGCTATAATATGTTGTTTAAAAGTAAGCTTTTTGTCCAAGACAACTCCGAGGTATTTGACATCGTTAAGTACATTTATGGTATTATTTTCGCAGTACTTTGGGAGATTTGTTGTATGGAAACATTATTGCTTGGGTCTTGTTTGGATTAATTTTGATTCTTTATTTGTGGAAATATTTATTGCAATTTACAAGACCCTTTTCCATTTTCCTCAGGAGTGCACTTGTAATTTTGTTTGAAGAAATTGACGCTGCGTAATAAGCAATTTTCATATATTTTGGGACAAGTAAAGCAATGGCGACAAGACTGATCATTGAGGTAGCCCTGTGGTACTGGTTTTTGGATATGGTGTTTTATTATTAATCGCAACTTTAAAGCTTCTGTCGTGAATAAAATCTGAAATAGGTTTACATAAATATTTTGGTATATATTCTTCAAGAAGTTTATATACTAAGCCATTATGAAAAACGGTGCCAAAGGCTTTTTCAATATCTAACAATATGAGACCCGTTGAACGTTTACTGTTTTTTATTTAAATGGTGCGTGGTAAAGAAGAAGAAAGCATATATTTCAAAAATTCATAACTGCACTGTATTCTTAATCGGACCGGTTTCTGGCATTTCAGCCTTCATCAGCGATTTATTGAACATTGTGATAATTGTTATGTTTTAATTGAATAGGTTGTTTCTATATGAAAATTTTTTCTACTTAGGGCGGCCGTGAGGTTTTGAACCGTGAACCTTCACATACACTCGTACTTGCACTTTTTGGTCAGCACTTTAACACACTCACCTAAAGTCAGGCCTACGAGCAGTGTGGTTAGTTTTCAGTTTTCGTACCATACAGCTTTACTTTGTATTAATTTCAGAAGATACAACTCTGTCCAAACAAGCAATCGTTATTTTTGAATTTTTGAATATTTTTTTGCATTTATACTTCTAATTTCCACTATTCTCAGTTTTCGTAAGAGTTGTCATATGTGATGTACGGTTTTTGTACATACCTACATATGCACTTTACATATATTTGAGATGACGCTTTGAAGCGAAGAAAATTTTTTTGTTTGTTAGATTTATCGTCATTTTTCAGACATATTGCAATTACTACTGTAATTAATATGCAATTTTAATTTTGTTTAAATGGTGCGTGGTAAAATTGGTGATTATTTGATTTTTAATTCTGTTTATTTGGTGAGTAGTGCCATGCTCCTTTTTAAGTCCAAATTGTTCTTTAGCAACAACAGAATTGGTCGTTTCAAATTCACTAAGATGAGAATATAGTATTTTTTCAAATATTTTACCTAAATTACTTAATAGACCAATAGGTCTGTAGCATTTTGGGTTATTTTTTGGGTTACTAGGATTGTTTATGGCTATTACCTTAGCATTTCTGAAACGGTTTGGGGAACAGTTGAGTTTGAGATATGTACCTGTAATGTTAGAGCTTTCATTGTTAGTTTCTTTAAGAGCAAGTTGGAAACATTGTCAAAGCCAGGGGATTTTGAGGGTTTTATTGATGATACAATATTCATTACTTCTTCAAGAGATGTATAAATTGCAGATTCAGAACTAGGATTTTCCTTCTTAAAATTATTTACTGTTGTATTTGTTAGTGTATCCGCTGAGTGGTTGTAGTTCGAAGTGAGGTTATTTCCTTGGATAAATGTATTTGCCAGCATTTCAGCCTTGTCCTTATCAGATATTATTTTTGTATTTCTAATTTTAAAGCGAGAGATTTGATTGTTTCCTTTTCCTCGCAAGTTCCTACTTATTTTCCAGAATGATTTATCACCTCGTTTTAAATTGGATAATAATTGACACCATTTCTTATTGTGCTCCGAATTAATACTTTTATCAATCATATTACTAAAAAACTTGGTACATTGATTATAAAAAGTTTGCTCGGCTATATTCGAAGATTGTTGGCTTTTTCTTTTAAAGCTTCTTCTTAGTTTAATATATTTCACAGTACTTTCTGGTAATGTGTAATTTTTTTGTTGAGTTTTTTTAGGTGTAGACACATTCTTTGATTCGAAAACTACATTTATAAATGCTTGGATTTCCTGATCAATATTACTGGTATTGTATATGACCCGGTTGATAAGGTTAACGTTTCAGCTGAACTTTTTGAAACAAATTCGTTTTTGCCGGATAGCAATCAAACATTGCTAGTATTTTGTATACCCTCCACTCCAGTGTGCATAGGGTATATATAAGTTTGTCATTCCGTTTGTAATAATTAGAAAAAAAAATCTGGACCCCATAAAATATATATATTTGTTATCCTTATAACAAGCGGAGTTGATATGGCGATGTCCGTCTGTCCGTCTGTCCGGCTGTACGTCTGTCCGTCTGTGGAAATCACGATGACGGCTTCAATCGGGCAACTAGGTTGCTCGTTGGTATAAAAACTGATTCACTAACATCCTGAGAAGTTTGCTATTTAAAATCGTCCAAATCGGTTTATCTGGTCCCGAGAATTGAACGATGGAGTAAAAAAAGTCTTGAAAAAATATGAATTGCCTACGTTGTTCTTGTCACGATAGCGTTCTCAATAGGACAGCTAGGGCGCTTGTTGTTATTGGGAATGATACACCAACACCATGACAAGGTTTCTGTTTTTTATATCGTGACAATAGGTTTCATAGGTGCCGAGAAATCACTGAAAAGGTAAAAAAATATGATGTTTTCCTATATTGTTGTTCTAAATTTTGTATTTTGTCACAATTGTACTTGTAGTTTTTATGATCGTTGTGGTAATAATATAAAAACCCACCAATATCTACATTTTATGGTGTAATATTTAAGTTAGTTAATTAATAAAAGAAACTATATAAAACCAATATCAATATTCTGCGATTTTTATAAGATCACGAAATATTTCAAATTGATACATACTACTGTTGCCAATATAAAAATACTATAAATAACATTCATATATTCTGTATATGTATATCGATAATAAGGGCATATTAAAAATAATATAAATACAAATTATTTTATTTATACAAAATACTGCAATTTTTAGGGTTGCAAAAATTAGTATGATTTTAAGGGTTCTACTTTTAGTACATACATACTCGCATTCAAAAGTAGTAGTGAAACCATAAAATATCTACCCTGTAAAAAATTAGTAGTGTTTAAAAAAAATTTTTTGTCAGATGATAATAATATAATATAGATGTCAATAATATTTAATTATAACACATTTTCAAAATTTATTATTTAATGTTTGGCGCAGGCAAACGCCATTCCCGGACTACCGAGAATTTAACGCACGAGTTATTCGCATTAGAAATATTTGCGGAGCTCAGCTCAATCAAAGTGCAATGATCAAGCCTCGCCGTGGGAAACATGTGTTCATGCTTTCCTTTGCACAAACGCCATTCCCAACTACCAAAAGTTGTAGGCACGAGCTATCCACATCAGGAATAGTCGCGGAGCTCAACTCAATCAAAGTGCAATGATCAAGCTTCGCCCTGGGAAACATGTATTCATTCATTTCTTGGCACAAACCGAACTTCTTATGGCACATTAAAAATAAACTAATTGAAAAGTACAATTCATTATTACGCTGTATTATAATACTATTTTCTTATTTTTTTACTAGCTAGTAAACAAAGTGATCGTGTCATTGTGAACGAAATAGAATTGAAATTGTGTGCAGATTTGTTTTACTTAAAAAACTGTTTCTACAGATAGTAAATAAAATCCCAGTAAACATTTTATGCAATAAGTGATCATGTGGAGTCTTTTTTGACTCCTCTGTGCTATTAAAACAGTCATAAATGCGCTCTTTTGCTGATCACAAAATATTCTTTTATTGGCAGGAAATATTACCTTACCCCCGACTCATCTAGAGAACCTTTTTTATCCAATTTACTGATTAGTTTCGACTTATTTTTGAGTCATATTTAATGTCCTTTTTCTATAAATCACTTTTTAAGCGTAAGCAAAAATCATTTCTTAGTCTTTTTCTAATACCGCATGTGATTAATCAGTTTTTAATCATCAAAAGTGCTCGAAGAAGACACAGTAAGATAATTTTTGTTAAAACAATCTTCGAAATGATTACTGGGATATAGTATATTTTTGTTTACACACACATATACATAATGGCACCAGTAAGCCGAACTCTCTCATGAAACACATAGACGACAGCGGCTACACGACTACAGCCTGTCAAAAATAAAATACACATGTATATATGAAAACGATAATTTTGACACCAACACAGCTACACGACTACATGACCACGTTTGCCGCTGTAGTCAACTTAGGCTAATTTCTATTTTTGTTGGCTACAAAATAAAAATAGTGTTGACAATATAACAAAATATGTAAAAGATATTAGTGCCATGAAATATATTATTTTGTTGAAAAAATTAATCGCAAAATGAAATGCTATAATAATTCTATTAATAAGTAAATTTATTTATTTATTTTTACGTTATAATAATGCATTATAAATAAGTAATATATTTAAGACAATTTTATATAGAATCATACAAGTTTTTCTATTTCAATAAAGTAAAAAAAATATATAATTGGCACTACTGAAATAAAAATGTTTTGTATAAAAACAGCTGTTTATATTGTTATTATATGTTGCTGTCATTTTCAAAAAAATTAAGTAGTTGACTACACGTCTACAATTGCACCCAGCAGCATTTGTACCCGTGTGTTTGTGTAGCCTCTGTCGTCTATGTGTTTCGTGCATAAGTAACAATTTCATTTAGTCTTATGAAAGCTTTTGAACAAAGCAGATATACGTCGCACTGTTTTGTGAAATCTTACATTGTTTTTTAATAGGTACCAGTGATGCCAGGAGATTTTTACAGAAATCTCTACGCTAATGAAAAAAAATCTCTTTTTTTCCCTACACCCACTTTTTCTCTCTCTACATTTTCCCTACACTACTTTTTTTAAATTTTTCAAAAAAAAATTTTTAATTTGTTAATTTTCAATTTCAATAATGCAAAAATAACATAAAAACGAAGAAAATAGCATAAAAAATAAGATAAGAATATCATTAGAACTACATAAAAACAACATAAAAAACCAACAGAATTTTGGTTGTTGGTTTTAAAATATATTTTTTTTAAGACATTGGTTATTAGCATGTATACTTAGATCTGATTTATCGCAATTTAATATTTTTTCACAAGCCTTGCATCTGTATTTAAAGTCGTCATCTTTGACCTGTTCCATCCCGTTAGCTTCACGTCTCTCAACTAACTTGAGTAAAACCTTGGTTTTCTGTATTTCTTTGATGTGTTTTCAGCATCATCGAAAAACGAATCGGACATTTTTCTAAAATTAATTATGTTTACATTTATAATATTTTAATGTTCTTTTTATTTACAAACTTAATAAAATCGAAGAGATTTACAAGGATGGCGTATGTATTAAAAAAATGAACAAAAGTGTTTTTTTACTTGTCATTCTTATTAAAGAAGCCACGTATTTACTTTCTCCACATTATTGAGTTATTACCAGATTTAAAAAAAGATATATATTTTTAATTTTAAAGTTTAAAATTGATATATATATAATATTAAGTTGTTAAAAAAAAAACTTGCAAAAACCCTACTATTCGACAAAAGTAAGAAATCTTTTGCATTCAACACATAGACGCTTATTCATTTATCGATGCGTTACAAATGGAATGACAAACTGATGTAATAAGATCGGAAAAATAAAACTGATTAACGCTAGTGCTTTTAAAATATGAGACATGGACAAGTATTCCGAAAAAGATCCGAAATTTAAAAATGTATTTTGTTTACTATCTTCTATTGACTTTAAAATTGTTAAACGTGAATGCTGAAAATTCAGAGTATTTGTTGTAATAAATTACCAAATTGATCAAATTGTTTGCATTTTCATATATTTTATTTACATTTGTTACAAATAGTGCAAGAAAACCTAGGTGGAGGGTATCAAAGATTCGGCATAGCCGAATTTAACACTCTTACTTGTTTCAGTTAATTTTACAACTAATAATTTTTAACAATTTTTTAAGTAAATTTTTTCAGAAAATGCCAACTTTGGCCCCCGTAAACTTTTTAGTCCTAATGTGCACGAGGGCCAAAGGTTGTTTTTTTTTTAAATCCCGAGTTAGAATATAATTTATTAAGCAGCGAACGTAAAAGTTACCCTATATTGGTTCAAGATAGAGAAGTTTCAATGAAAAACTCGTATGTTTTTGCTTTAATTAATTTTTTTTTATTGTCTTTTTAAATATTTCTATATTAATTTTTATGGTAAATTTATGAAATATAACAATTTTTATTGTAAATTTACAAAATATATAAATTTCTAAATCATTTATATATATAATGCAGCTTGACGTTGACTTTGTTCCAGTTAAAGCTTGTGCAACTTTTCCATCAATCATTGTGAGACACATTTTAAAATGTACTTCAATGCCTTGGTCATCAAATTTAAATATTACTGGTTGAAGTTCCTTAATTTGATCTTGTATTTTTTGAACTTCTTCAGTTATGACATCTTTGGTTACCTTTTTGAATGCAAATTTTATTGGTGTGCAATACTTTGTCGAAGAAGGAATTTCATTTTTCAATATATCAATTTCTGTTGCTCTACTAGTTGATGGCTCAAGACGCCATACCTTTTTGTTAAGCGCAATGGAACGAAAGGTACCATAAATAAATTAGCATCTGATGAATTTTCGGCATTAAATTGCTTGTATTGTTTCTGACCAGAGGATCCACCACATCCCGATTAGAAATTAAAGTAATGCTGCCATTACCAATTTTTTTAAATGATCAGTATCAAGCGTATTTAGCAATCGTTCTGCAGTATGTTCAAGGAGATCTTGCAATTTTATTTCTGCTAGTGTTGAAGTGACACTAATAGCAGATTGTGAAGGTAAGCATTCTTTTTTGGCAGAAACTAAATCTCGATACTCTGGAAAAATCCCACAATTCTTTTCATTGGTTCGCTTCCGCAATTTCTTATATTGATTTTTGGTCAATTTCAAATCCAAAAATAGGGCGAACGCTTCTTCCGGCGTAAATTTCTTATCTTCAATTGGTGTAGGAATGCTTTTCAAAATTCTCTTTGTGCGCCTTTGGCTCGCTTCTACTATTTTTTCAATTATTTCAATTTTATTTTTTAATTTGGGTTGGTTGAATTTGGTGCCAAAATGAATCCTTAATAATTCTTTGAGAAATTTCTCCATTGATATTCTCCAGCGTTCGCCTTCGAGATCTTTCACTACATCCGTAAATTGGTTTTGCTGGTCGACCCTTTTTTCCACTTTCGTTGGCAGTTGTAGATGCACTCCAAAAATAAGTTCCTTTATTAACCAGTCTTGGTAACGTTTGTACATCTTTGCCTTGCTATGAGAGCATTCAATGTACCGTCTTTTCAAATTCGATGCAAAATTAGTAATTTTTCCTTTGTGCATTTCAACGTCTTCTAGGTTACAATTCTTAAAGAAGTCGTTGCTCACTATGTGCAAAATTACATCGTCTACATCATTTCGTTGAAAATAAATATCTGACAGATCTCTGTAACAGTACTTAGCCATTGCACAAATTGCAATGAATAATAATTGTGGAAACATTATTATAAATACTCTTTCTTGCAATTATGTAAAATAAAATTTTTTATCTTTTATTACCACTTTTAGAAGCTTAAAAAAACCACACCCTAACCCCTTTTAAAAGGTGAAGCATATCTGCTCATATCTTAAAGGGCTATGTCGCAATAGTTTTTTTTTTACCATTTACCTGTTACTTAAATTGTTTCCCATTTGTCAGGTATTTAAACTATATAACTCTAATTCAGACTATTAATGTTTTTGAAAGATACCTATGTAAATGTACCTGTAACAATTAAGCGCATTATATCTCAACCCTTTTTTATAAGTATATAACAACTCCTGACAACTCTACCGACATGCAAAAAAATACACCGAGGTGCACCGGTACGACCAACTTTTGTATTCATAACACTCAGACGGACGCACGGACATCGCTTAATCGACCCATAAAGTGTGTTTGAGTCGATCCGTATAATAAAAGATGGATAAAGGTCCAATATTTTTGGCAGTTACAAACATCACCTCAAACTTAATATATCCTAACCACATAGTGGACAACTTTTGTATTCATAAATTTTGCAGAAAATATCCAACCTTGGGTCAGAAAAATTGTTCTGGTGCACACGGGCGGAAACTGGCGGGTATATAATGGGGTATAGGAGTATAGGGGAGGGTTCGGACTATAGAAGAGACTTTTTCTGACTGCTTTTGACTGACAGGAGTTATGCTCCATTAAGTAGATTTTCGGAAAATTTGGAACTTTTTTAAAAAATTTTTTTTTTTAATTTCTGAATGACCCAGTGATTTTACATTTTTAACATTAGTAGCATGGAAGCCGCAAAATTATAGAAAATTTATCTTTTAAATCAAAAAAGTTACAGTCATTCAAAAATAAAAATTTACAAAGAAATTTTTAATTTTAGCAAAATACTGAGAAAGCCCATTTTCGAAGACCCTGTTCCCTGTGATATAGTTGAGATAGAGCCGCAATTTTTTGGCTCCCGAGGTTTACTAGTATTTACTTTCAAATAAATTGCATAACTTTAAAATCGGTTACAAAAAAAAAAATGATTTTTGGCCGCCTTCTCAAAATATGGTCCACAGTGCGCCGTAGGTCAAAAAATTCCCCAGATATGACGATTTAAAGTTTTGTGTTATATGGGCGTGGTACCGCCCCTTTGTCCAATCAAAAATTTATATAGCCTTTTATTCCTTCCAGTGTCACAGTAACACGCTGTGAAAATTTCAGGAAGATCGGTTCAGGGGTTTGGCCTCCTATAAAGCACAAACAAACACACATTCATTTTTATATACATATATAGATAGACTGAAAGCAGATTAATTATAATTTAAGGTAAAATGGGGCGAAAAAGGGAATTTGGTAATAAAAAAATGTATGGCTTCCTTACCTGTAGATAAAAGTGTATAAAACTTTAGGTAAATACATATTCCAAAAAAAGTAATTTGTATAGCAAACATTGTTAGTGGTATAAGTAAGTATCTGAATTAAAAAAAAGGGGGAAGTTAAGTGGGCGTGGTTCATAGTTATATGGAGACGTTAACAGTATTAAGAGCAATATACTATCAAATAAAAAAAATCCGTTGGAAGGAACAAATTTGTACAGAGAACAAAAAGTTTAAAACTTTCAAACAAAATTTGTCGCGAAAAGGGGCATGAAAGGGGGCGTGGCGTAAGAAATGTTTATTTCTACCTAGCCTGGAGTATAATGTGTATACAATTTGAAGGAAATCTGTTAAAAACTATATGGGAGCATTTACATAATTTTAAAAAAGTGGGCGTAAAGGTGGGTATGGTCGAAAAAAGTACCCTATTAATCATGCCTGAGTCCCAGATAAATGCTGTGAAAATTTCAGGAAGATCATTCCAGAGGTTTGGTCTCCTATAAGGTACAAACAAACAAATAAACAAATAAACAAACACACATTCCATTTTATATATATAGACATAGATTATGTCAAACTCATTCATTTAATTAGTTCTTTATTTTATTTATTTTTTTATTTACTTTATACAATTATACAATTTATTTAAATATTTTTGTATACTGTAACTTGTTTTTCTTTAAAAATTCCCATACTATAACATAAAAGATATAAATCTTGTTGTATGGGAAGAACAAATAAAAATAAATAAACTAAATAAACTAAAATAAACTAAAGCTACTTTTTCTTTTATCCTTTCTATAACAAATTTAACTAAGATCAACACAATCCACTGCATTTGAGTTGTGGTTAATAATTAAAAAAAAAAAAAAACTGGTGAAAAATTAATACGATATTACAGAGAATGACCTCTAAGTAGCGAATGCAATATTTGAACGTCTTTAGGGTTACGAGGAGGACTTCCTTAGATCTGTAAAAATTTTAACAGTTTTGCGTGTTTTACGTCAAAGCGAAAAGAGCACAAGACATTACAAAATGACTCCATGTAGGAAATGTAAAATTTTGTAGTCTTAAATGATACTAGGATGAATTGAACAGATCTATGGGAATTTTAGAGAAACAAGTTTTGATGGGTTTCGTATCGAAACAAAACCTTTTTTTTGCCGCGGTATGATAAATTTGGGGACAAAGTATAAAATTGGCAAACAATTTTACATTTACGAGTGCGAGCCCCATTTAATAGACATGATAATATACTAAACAAAATTTAATATTGTTATATTAATTTTGTGAATGTCTACTTAAACCTTTAAATTTAATTCATCGCTTTTCACCTACGTCACTAGATGTTATACCCGTAGTTAGTATGTGAGTATATGTTTCAAAACCAACAATATAAAATAAAATTCAAGAATAGTTTAAAGAAAAATGAAAATATTTTTAATTTATTTTTCTCTTCTTTTTGATAACGTTTTTACAGGCAGCACCTTTCGAAATTTATATTTTCTTACTCCATTTTTTGTCTTGGTCATACAATAAATGCATTTGAACGTATGAAACGTACTTAATGATAAATATACAATAATTACGCTGGCTATATATTACTGCAGGGCCGTAGTTAAAATATTTTAAGAATTTAAGTTTTTTTCTATTAATATATAAAATTTGTGTTTAATATTGGATATCGTTGATTAGAAATTCTGTTTCGAAATAAAACGTACACGAAATGATTTAAGAGAGCCTTGCCCAAATGACGACATCTATAAATGTGAAGCGAAACTATATATACAAAAAATTTTAAATTGGAAACATACTACACTTTTTACAATTGTATTTCAGAAAAGTTCAACTGATTTGCAGAAAGTCTCAATTGTATTTCAGAAAACTTCAATTGATTTGCAGAAAATCTCTATTGTATTTCAGAAAATATCAATTGATTTTCAAAAATAATAAAATCCAATATATATTTAATAATTTATGGACATCAATTAATATATTTTGAACTGCATTTGGTTATTTCTGAAAACCAATTAATATTTTATAAAACAAAAATTGATAATTGTTGAAATACACTTGATAATTTGAAAGGGTGGCAACGCTATGCCTGAGTAGACGTGATTTTTACATCGGCTGATCGCTCTCTATTTAATTTGCTTAACTGCGATAAAAATAAAGAATTATTAATTGTTGTGTTTTTTTAATGAACCATTCAATATAAGTTGCAATATCTTTTGTGGAATTTTTGAATATTGCTTTATTCTTCATAACTTTTTGATGCCATTTTGCTGTTGTATTGCTGTTTTGTTGTTGCTTTGTGGTGTGTCTGGTGCTGTTTTTGCTGAGTCAACTGTCGCCATTTTGCTGCAGTATTTGCCATCTCATTATTTTGCGGAACTTATACCATATTGTGCTGTTCACAATAGGAATTTTATATATAACCTTATTATGGCTGGTGGTAAAAAAGAACTGTGTGGAGCTTGCCAAGCTAATTTTTTCGAAAACGCCGACATGTGCCCAGTGTAAAGTCTGCCATTTGTGGTTTCATTCATCCTGTGAAGGCATTACTTATGGTGAGCTCAAAGCAGTGAAAGATTTTAAGATTTTGTCTTATGTCTGCTCTTCTTGTGGAAAGAATCCACCTTCGTCTGTTGACCACTCGTTGCGGGGTGATATTGAAATTTTAAATGGCAAAATTGATGACTTTATTCGTAAAGGTGATGAGGAGCGTTGCACCATCAGACAAACATTTGCTGAAATTGTTGCTGATTTTAAGCGGGAAGTTTCTACATGTATTAAAGAACTGAAGTCTGAGGTAGTTAATTGCAATAAACTTATCAAGCATGTTGAGTATTCTACTTCTTCGAAGATGTTGCACTTGGAGGTTGAGAACAATGCACTTCATCGAAAACTAAACCGCTCTGATTTAATCATTGGTGGCTGGCCAGTGAGCTCAGCTAATCTTACAGTTCCCATTATTGAGTTGGGTACCTTCTACAATGTGCCCATTAGTCTCCATGACATAAATCATGTCTGTTATATAAATAACAAGAAGTTTTTGCTGGTGAAGTTTAACAGCGCTGGTTGTGTCTGATTTGGTTAACCTGGATCGAAATCATGGCTCCAATATACAGAATGATGCAAATTGTGCTTCTGATTTAAATGATCGTTTTGCTGCTAATAGTTCGAATGATCTGAGAATTGCAAAAAGAGTATTCCTTAATGATCATTACTCGCCTGCTGCTGGGAAGGTTAATGATACATGTCGTAAGCTGCTTAAAGACAAAATCATTATGAAGTTCAAAGTGTTGGATGCTGATAAGCCTAGAGCTAAGGTGATGGTAGGGAAGTTGTTGTTGATGCCATTGGGTGTGCTGCCTTGTTTAAGGAAGGTGTTTCTGCCTAATGGATTAGGTTCTTATCATTATTATTTTTTTTTTGATATATTCTTCACATCAATACGGTTTTTTCTTTGTATTTTTTATATGATCTTTTTAACTTTTGTGATCAGCTGTTGATTTATGAATTATATTAATTTGGTGTTATGAATTGTTTGATATTAATTTTAATTTTTGGTGCTTTTCATTTCACATGTTTCTCATTGTTCCCTACTATAATTAAATCTTGTTTTGATGTCTTCTTATGATAATCTTGGTCCAGTTGTTAGTGGTAGTACTTACCTGAATAATGTCTTGCTTCCATATCAGGGTCATTTTAAAGTGGCTCACTTAAATTGTCGTAGTTTATCACTTAGTGCAAATTCTTTTAAACTTGATGAACTTAAATCCATTCTTACCAGTAGTATGTTTGATGTGTTTGCTGTTACGGAAACGTGGTTAAATGATCATATTTCTGATAGAGCGGTTGCAATTCCCGGATATAGAATCTGCCATAACGTGCGCTCATATCCCTCTATAGGTGGTGGAGTTGGAATTTATATATCCCAAAAGCTAAAGTTTAAAGTTGTTTCCAAATTTCCAATCTCTGGTTGTGAATCCCTGTTTGTCTCTTTTAAGCATTCTTTATTCCTATGTCCCTACTGTTAGAATTGCTGTACGTTATGAAGGTGATGCTTGGATGAAGTCTAGTAGTATTATCTTCGCGAGATCTCTCAGGGATCTATCTTATTCTGCTTTTCTATCTGATCGTTCATGGCTGAATTGGCGAACATATTGCAAACTTCGCAATAGGGCAAAAACGTGATTCGCAGGGAAAAGAGAATGCACTTTTCGAGGCTTTTTGGTGGACTGGATTCTGCTGGGTTCTGGAGGGTAATTCGAGGCTCGGGTTGTATTGGTGATGATAATATTGATTGTTTCTTGATTCTGATGTTATTAATAGCTATTTTGCTGGCTCTGGTGCTTCTAATCATGGTAATTTTAACTTTAACAACTTTCATGATTCTGATGGATCCTTTTCTTTTAGTGGTATAAATGAGGTAGAATTGTTTGAGGCTCTGAACAAGGTGAAGTCTAGGTCGGTTGGCATCGATGGTGTGCCGATTCATTTCTTGAAGGTAGTTTTTCCTTTTATATCTGGTGTAATTTTACACCTAGTAAATTCTATCTTCCCTGCAGCTTGGAAAATAGCGCGTGTGGTTCCTATTCCTAAATCTAGGGTTGTGCATAGCCCAGATGATTTGAGGCCTATTTCTATTCTCCCTGCTCTGTCTAAGGTTATTGAGCATATATTAAAGGATCAGATGATTTGTTTTACTTCCAGAAAGATTTGTGAAACGCAATATGCCTTTCGTCAAGGTGTGAATACCACTTCGCTGCTTCTTAGACTTACTGATTCTATTAGGGAGAACATAAATGATGATAGATTAAGTGTTTTGGTTTCTATGGATTTATCGAAAGCCTTTAATTCTGTTGATTTTTCTACAATGATCACAAAACTTAAGAATGAATTTAATTTCTCCATGGCTGCCTGCAGACTTATAATGTGCTACTTGACTGGTAGGTCTCAGTTTGTATTGGCAAATGGGACTGAATATAGTATACTTCCTCTATTATCTGGAGTCCCTCAAGGATCGGTATTGGGTCCGCTTTTATTTATTCTTTATGTTACTAATTCAATATGCTGTTCTACTTTTTTGTTTGCTGATGACGTATTCCTTTTATTTAGTGGTAACCGTAGGTTTGTAGAAGTTTTTGAGGATAACATAAATTCATGCTTAGTGCATGTGATGCAATGGGCTGTGGCGAATTCTTTATCAGTAAGTGTATCTAAAACTAAGGTGATAATGTTTGGACCTACAAATCGTTTCTTTTTGGATTTGGATATTTTCTTAGGGGATGATGTAGTTCAATTAAAAAAAAAATAATTAAAATTAATAAAAATTAAAAAAATTAAAAATTAAAAAGTAAAATTAATCGTACGAATATATTTCTGCCTTTGTGTGTTAAGAAGAGGTTAGCTCATGCAATTTTGATGTCACAAGTCCTTTACGGATTTGAAGTTTTTCTGGTACGATGGGTACTAACCTTACTAGGATGAAGTGCATAGTAAATACTATTGTTCGATTTGTATTTAATGTTAGACGTGGAGATCATATTTCCGGCTTTGTTAAACGTTTTCTTGGATGCTCTTTTAAATCTTTTATTAAATATCGTAATTTGGTTACGTTTCATAAAATTATGAAAAGTGGTCGACCCTCTGCCCTGTCTAGAACCTTTTTATTTCATCATTTAATAGAAACCCACACTTTGTTTCCCCTAGAATTGTTAGATCGGCTTTTGGTAGATCTTTTTCGTAGTCAGAGTCACAAGGTATTGGAATAAACTTCCATTGGAATTGCGGATTTTTTCGCACTCAAATAACGTTTTTCGTCTGAAACTCATGGAACTTCTTTATGGTTCAGATTGATTTTTACATTTTTATTTTTTTCTATTTTCATTATTTTATTCAGCTTTTGTGAGTAGTTTTGGTTGTGTTAACTCTAATTGGATCGTATTAGCACTACTTTCTAATAAATGCGGTAACTATTTGGTTGTATGTATTATGGCTGGGGAGCTAATGAGATATGTGTTGTGATTTGATCTGTACTGATTAGTATTAAGTTATTAACTTAGGTTTCTATTACTGTGTAATATATTTGTTTTGGCCTAAATGGCTTTATATTACGGAAATGAATGTATAAATAAATAAAATAAATACATAAATAAATTTGTGAAATTCATTTGAAAATTTCTGAAATTCTTTGGCGTTTTCTGAAATGCATTTGATTAATTCTGTAACATATTTGAAACTTTGTGAAATAAATTTGATAATTTCTGATAATCAACTGATGTTTTCTGAAATACAATTGAATATTTCTTAAAGATAGTTGATGGTTTCCGAAACACAATTGACAAATTCTGGAAATATGTTAATGTTTTCTGAAATACAATTGGGAAAAGAGTAGTTTTTATTTATTGCCATTTAGTTGAACACATTTTTTGTTAACAAAATATCAAAATTTTATACTTTTTATACCCTACAACACTGTCAGGGTATAACATCTGTGGTAATAATTCTAATGCCTGGTTTTCACAAACACAAATTACCTCAACTGACATCTCACAATTTTCTATTCATTACGTATTCATTACATCTTATAAACGAACAAAAAATCCGGCTGTCAAACACAAACAAATTGCCAACATTCTGGCAATTTTATTTCAGATGTCAAATGTTGCCAGGGGTTGTATATGAAAAGACATTAACTGAAAATAATTGACAACAATTGCCTTTGAAAATGACGTAATGAGAACCAGGCATTACAATTAAAAATATATGACCTAGATAAATATTTTGTTATAAGGATCAACTCATAATCACTTTCTGCGTCGCTTTAGCGATGTGCGTCCGTCCCTCCGTCTGTCTGTTTGTCCACATAAACATTTTAATCAAGCTACTGGTTGTAAATATGAATGTATTCTGAAAAAATTTAGTTTATTAATTTCATCGCTCAATGGCATATAAAAAATGTTATCTCGCAGGTCTAATACCATCCATGACCAAAACCAAGCAACTTATGCCGACTAAAGGCTACAATTCTCCTGTATCAGCTTGGAAACAATTTGTTGGAAACTATCTCAAATATAAATATTTATATACCGTTCCTCCCTAATACACAACCACTATTTATGCATGCATTATTTCTGCTTTAATGTTTGTACATTTAGAACACATAATGACTGTGAAATTTTTCAGCGAACGCAAATAGTGCACAACCCGACTACCCTAAACTTGCCTGTACGTTTAGTGTTCTTTTGGCTGCATGAAAGGTGCATATAAAATGGTACTCTATATACATGTACCAAACTTATGGTTTTCAGTGATTAGCGGGACGTGAATCACTCTATGACTAAAATAATCCTTAATTATCTCAGGGTGAGGCTTTGTAAACCATTTCGTTTATTATATGTTTACTCTTCTTTTTTATTTGCCTATTCGATTTTCGAATGTTAGTGACCAATACAATTACATTTCAATAAATTCATAAGGTTTTTAAAATTTCAGCATAACCGTCTCTATTTCTCGACTCGCTTAGAAGATACCATTCCACGCCTGAATATTTTGAAGCCATGTTGTTTCCTTTCTGCCTCTAGTGGGTGTTCCTTCAATATTTGCTCTCGTAATAACTTGTAGCATCTTATATTTTTGGTTTCTCATAATATGGCCTAAATATGCTGTCTTTCGTCTTTTTATAGTGGGGACAAGTTCTCTTACAAGTTCTCTTTCTTAAAACTTCGCTATTCGATATAAAATGGGTCCATGGTATTTAGAGTATCATTCGATAAATCCACATTTCGAAGGCCTCCAGTCTCTTTATGTCCACTGCTTTAATGGTCCATGCCTCCATCGCATATAGCAGGACTGACCATACATATGACTTGATAAATCTTAACTTCGTTTCAAGATTAATATCATGGCTGGTGAAAACTTTTTTATATTTGAAAAATGCGTCTCTTGCCATTTCGATACGGTATCTTATTTCATTTGAACCATCCCATTTGTCATTCAGCGTAACGCCGAGATATTTAAAACTATGTACTCTGTCGACGTAGGAGTCTTGTATTTTTAAGGTGGTTATGTTGTGGTTATTTTTAATGATCATGTATTTTGTTTTTCGTATATTAATCTTCAGACCGTATGCTTCACTGTATGTCGTCAGTTTGTCCACTCGATCTTGAAGCCCCGATATACTATCAGCTAGTAAGGTAGTGTCATCAGCATATCTAATGTTGTTAAGAAATGTGCCGTTTATATATATGCCCTTTCGAACGTTGCTGATGGATTCATGAACAATTTTTTCGGAGTAGATATTGAATAATAATGGAGACAATATACAGCCTTGTCTGACTCCTCTGGAAATTATTGTATTTTCCGTCAGCTCACCGTGGATAACTACTTGCGCTGTTTGATGCCAATACAGGCTCCTAATGCATCTAATTTCCTTGTCGTCTATATCTATGGACATAAGAATTTCCATAATTTTATCATGTCGCACTGTGTCGAAAGCTTTTTCGTAATCAATAAAGCACAAGAAAACATCCTTCTGTACATTTCTGCATTTCTGAACCAATATCTGTATAGAAAATAGTGCTTCGCGGGTGCCCATTCCTTCTTTAAAGCCAAACTGAGATGCATCCATTGCCTTCTCGCATTTTTCATAAATTCTGGAGTGAATAATTCTGAGGAATATTTTTAGGGCATGGCTCATTAGGCTGATAAGCCTATAATCATTACAATATTTTGGGTGGTTTTTCTTAGGAATGGTTATAAGTGTTGATCTAAGCCAATCTTGTGGGTATTGACCCGTATCATAGATGTAGTTAAACAAATCTATTAATAGTTGGATATTGTCGTCGTCTATCAAATTCAGTGTTTCAGAAGGAATTTCATCAGGACCACAGGCTTTTTTGTCTCTTATAGACCTTACTGCATGTTCCACCTCCGTTTTAGTGATAAAAGATCCTGTTAGTGGTTGTTGCATCTGCGCTTCATAATTTGATCGGGTTCTATCAGTAAACATTTGTCTAATATATTCAGTCCATATAGTCTTCTTTTCTGTAATATCGAAAACAGCTTCGTTGTTGTTGTTGTATACTACAGCTGTGGTTGATTTGCGGTATATCCCTGCGGCTTCGTTTAGTTTTTTTGTGGAGATTATTCTATTCAGGTGTTCGTTCTTTGCTATCCGTATTGCCGTTTGAATCTCCCTATTTAATTCATAATATAGCTCATAATTTGAGTTTTTGTATTTGCTACGTTCTTTCATTATTTCTTGTATTTCCATTGTCATCCATTCCTTTCTTTGAGCTCTTTCGCTGTTTCCCAGTGTATTGTCTGCTATTGATTTTAATGTGTTTTTAACAGAACTCCATACATTTTCAGTCTCTTCTCTACTAACGATATTTAGTTCTCGATTTATTCGCTCCTTTACATTTGTTCGAATAGCGGGTACTTCGAGTTTTCCCAAATCTAGTTTCCTGCGTACCTTTCTCCTTTTGGTTAAGGAGAGTTTTAGGTACAAGTTTGCCATTAGGAGATTGTGGTCCGATGGTACGTCCGGCCCTGGCTACGTTGAAGTTTTTGCTATAGTTAGCACGTTTATTTATAAGTATGTAATCAATTTGATTCCTCACAATGTTACCTCTTCTATCCTGTGGGGATTTCCAGGTATAGAATCGTCTTGGCGGAAGGCAGAACAGTGTGTTAGTTATTGCCATTTTGTATTCCTGACAGAATTGGATTAGTCTGTCGCCTCTTTCATTTCTTTTTCCTATTCCGTAATTTCCTGTTGTACCAGGTACTTTATCTTCTCCTACTTTTGCGTTGAAATCTCTTTGAATGATGGTTATCTCGTGAGGTTTCGTCATTTTCATAACATCTTTAATTTCATCATAAAAAAATTTAATTTCTTCGTCACTTTTATCAGCAGTTGGTGCACATATTTGAATAATATTTATATTTATTGGTCTGGCGTCTAGCTTTATAAGCATGACTCTGTCTGATTTTGGGATAAATCCGGATACGCATTTCGCTATGTTATTTTTTACGATAATTCCCATGCCATTTCTGCGGTTATTGTTAAGGTTGCCTGAATAGTGATTTTCGTATTTTTGGAAGCAAATTCTCCACTATCTCGCCACCACGTTTCACTTACACCGAGTAGGTCAATTTTGAGCCTGTTCATTTCGGCTATGGTATTAGCTAGGTTTCCAGCTTCATAAAGTCTTCGTACATTCCATGTACCGATGTTGAGTTTTTGTTTTGTTTTACCTCCGGGGATTCTTAGCACCCTCGTGTTTCCAGAGATTGAGGGCCGTTATTTTTATTGTTCATTGTATGGTTTTCAAGGGACATTATTTCAGTGGTTTCCCGTTACCTTCTGAAGGGTTTAAGTTTTCCTTCTGTGTATTCAGCCGCTCCTCTGGAGTACAGACGTTGTTTGCTGCCACCCAATATAAGACAGACGCAGCGGTGGGGTAGTTGGTTCATTCGCCTTAGTTGTGATACATCAATCACTTCTTCGCCGTTGACTTTCCACGTTGCTCACATTAGCTAGTATTTTAACGGTTGTTATAATACCATTGCCCGGTGTCCACCTGCCCTGAAGGGTCGGAGGTCGTGAGTCTTCTTAGCTGTTTACAAGGTGTATATTTTTACTAGGTATGTACTATTCTATTTCCGCTGTTTTAAAGTTGCGTCGTTTAAAATTTTTAGGCCGCTTCGAAGTTGAATTGCTTTTGCATCAGTCTGCGCCACATGCTTCGAAGTTGCGTCGTTATTGCTTCGATTTACATAAACATGAAATTGTTTTTAATTTATAGCACAACTATAAAGTAAGTATGTGTGCACAAATATCAAAGAGAAAAAGGGGATTACCCGTTTAAGTTTATTTTGCGCGAAGATCATCTACTGGCTACCAGTTGAAAGCCATTAGTAATTATACCCTATACCACAATGTGGTTTGAGTATAATGACTTTGTGCTGCTGTTTGTAACTACCACAAATATTTGACCTAGCCCTATCCTTTGTTGTACCGATTGAGTCAGAATGACTTTCTGGGTTGATTTAGCGACGTCCGTCTGTCTGTCCGTGTCCATGTAAACAATATTATCAAACTACCGGTCGCAAATATGAATACATTATCATGAAATTTGGTATGTAAGCTTTGATTGGTCATAGGATGGCCGCTGTTGAAATTGGTGAAATTCAGTCCATGTTCAGACCTAGTGCTCATACAAATGACCCCTATGAAATCGATATAAATCGCCATAAAATCCAAATTATCATAGAGATCTCAGTCAAATAGGGTTTGTGTGTGTTTATTATATCCATTAATCAGTATTCGAAAAATAATGCCTATAGGACAATCCTTGTTTATAGGCATCATATAGAGCTGCTTTCCGATCTTCACATAAATCTATCAAACAACAAAAATATTGCACAGATTTTTCTCTTTGGTTCAACTATTTAGATATAGAAATTATACATAAACCAAATGAGTGTCAAGTTTTTTCGCTTTCGGATATGAAAAAGTTCATATTGGATGTAATATTTATATGGGGCATAGGACGAAAAATTTACCACTCCTGACCATATTTGGTAAAGTCACTTATTTTTTTTTTTTTTTCAAAAAACATGCACAAACCAAATTTGAGAAAAATCTGTGCAATATTTTTGTTGTTTGATAGTTTTAAGTGAAGACCAGTAATCAGCTTCATATGGGGCTATGACTAAGAATTGGAGTCTAGGGTTTATTTTCAGATGGATGTAGTAGACATAACAAACACAATTTGACCGAGATATTTATGATATGATATTGATATGATGGCAATTTAAGTCGATTTCATGGTGGTCATATATATGGGTACCATGAACCGATTTTCACCAATTTCATTTGAATTCGTGCTATGGCAGAAGTTAGCTTAGATACCGATTTTCATCAAAATAACTTCAAGGTTGTGACCTGTAATTTGATTAAAATGTTTGCATGGCCACACAGACGGATGGACGGATAGACGGACATCGCTATATCGACTCAGAAAGTGATTCTGAGTCAATCGATATAATAAAGTATGAGTCTAGGTCAAATAATTTTGGTAGTTACAAACTTGAACCCAAAGTTATTATGCCCTCAACACATAGTGGTATAGGGTATAAAAATTGTCTTATAAAACAAGCATGCAATAAATTGATAATGGTAATGGTGGCATGTATGCTTGGATGCACCTGGTGGTACTGGCAAAACTTTTTTTTGATAACTTTAGTGTTAGCAACTAGAAGAATTGCTTCGGCACTTGCATCTTCTGAAATTACAGCCACGTACTGGGATGGTAGTTGGAAAAATTTATTTTGAATATGACGATAAGTGAAACAGAGTCATGCTATTTATAAAAAACCTCTGGCATTCCTAGAATTTTAAAACAAATTGAAATTTTTTTATGGGGTGGATTCACAATGGCACACAAGAAATCAGTTGAAGCTTTGGACTGAACAATGAAAGATTTCCGTGGAAATCAAAATTTATGTAGTGGTGCTCTGATATTGTTCGCAGCGACTTCCGAGAAACATTACCTGTTATCTCAAAACCAACTCCAAGTGATGAAATAAATGCGTGTTTAAAAATATCAATTCTATCGAGATACGTTAAAACGTTAGCATTCATCACCAATATACGCGTGCAATTCCAAAATGATCCATCACCTGCAGCATTTTCAAAGAAATTGCTTTTAATGGGGGAAAGCGAAAGGCCAATTGATAATTCACACAAACACAAGAATTAATAGCGACAGTCTTCCCAAATATACAACAGCAATACAACAATCATGCTTGGATACGTGCAAGAGCTATACTAGCAGGAAGCATAAGGATGTCAATGATTTTAATTTCATCATTTAATTTCAAATAGCTGGCGAATTGATCACATATATTTCTGTTGATACTGTGAAGAATAAAGAAGACGTAGTATTTATTCCAACTCAATTTTTGAATTCTCTTGATTCGCGTGGAATGCCACTGCATAATCGGAGCTCCAATGATCATGCTTCGTACTATAAGTCCAACAAATTTACTGAACGGAACAAGACCTGCGGTCAAAAAATTAACGATTTATGTAACTGAAGTAACAATTTTAAAAGGGAAATTCAAAGAAAATGTCAATTCTTTCTAGAAAATTTCATTTTAATATAAACACATAAGCGAATGTTAATGTATTGTCTAGCAACGCTGGCATGGTTACTCTCGTAAATTATATTTCTACAATTTAAAGAATGGCTCAGATTACATATACGCCACTTCCACTTTGCATTTATATATAAAGAAAATTTGTAATTAGTTATTAATTTATTAACGATTTTATAATTTTAAATACAATCAGTTCCATACTGCAAAATAAGACTTTTAGTCTTGTGTATGGAGCAGTTCCAATAAATAAATAAATAAAAAATAAAATAAATATAATAAAATCTGGTCACATACAACACCCACCATGGCCTTTGAATCACTGCATTATAAATACCACCCTACACAACCATAACAAATCCAATTGCAGCTCAGAGCAATACCACATTTTATTCAACGAACTTAAAAATACCTTTTATGTCGACAAATTCTGCTTTACTAATGGTTCAGAAAAGATATGAAATAAATATGACTATCAAATCTGTCATTCTCCCTGAATTTAATACGATATATTCTGCAGAACTAATAGCTGTATATGATTCAATTAAACTTGTGTATCCAAAAAAAGGAAAATTTGCCATATGTTCTGATTCTCTATCTTCATTGCAATCAAAAGCAAACATAAATAACCCACTATATTACCGAAATCAAATCTCTTAATTGACAGACAACCTAATAAACTAATTTGGGTACCTGGTCATTGTGGTATAAAAGAAGCTACCACTTTTCCTTTAGTTACCAACCGAATTACAATCCCCACGATTGGAACAATTATATTGTTAAACAATTTATTAAATACTAGATATAACCCGGTGTGCTTCGCCAGCTCCTCCCCTCCCCAAACTGAAAGGGTTCAAGCAAAGACCCAAGGCACTCACTATTACAGTAATTCAGATATATCACATTCAATATTAAGTTTGTGTGGGGGTGCCACGCGCATCTGTCTAATCCCGCCCATTTCATGTCTGACTACTCACGTTACTAATAGATGACCTGAGAAAAATATGCAAAGCTTTCTCTATTATAGAAGTTAATGTTTATGATATTAAAAATTTACTTTGTATGGGAGGTGCCATGCCCACTAAAAATATTTTAAAAAAATCACAGCCTGTAGCACTTCCCATATACGCAGTAAGACTCTGTGAAAATTTCAGGAAGATCAGATGAGTAGTTACAGAGATTATCTCCTACATACAAACAAACAAAGACACATCTGTAATATTAATAGGGTAGGCGATTTCTTGTGACCGATGGTTTGTTCTACCGTTTTATCCCGATTTTGACCAAACGTATATTATTTGAAAGGTATTTCTTTTTAGCCGTTTGCAGATTTACAGATTTTTAAATTTTTTCCTTTTTTTAAGTAAATTGCATTTGATTTGGGAATTGGCTATAATTGATCAGCATTCCCTTAGGGTCTTTATTTAATGAAAAAATAAAATTTCCTAGAATTTCGCCTCGAATTCCCAGGCCTTGAATTTGCTAGTTAACTCTATTACGTTAGTATAGATTTTTTATTTCAGTGGTTGCTGATATACAATGCTTTTGTTGTTTCATTCGGTACAACAATTATCAGATTTTTCGGCGTTCCTACCCAGGCGCAAGGTACATACATGTAGCTGCCCATGAGAAGAACATGAATTTTCCAAATAAGATCTGGCAACACGTAACTATTGGCCTTGGATTTAGAATATCGTTTGACAATTTTACTTTTTAGCGATTTTTGATTTTACCCATATTTGATTTAGAAGATTTTTGCTTTTTGGGCGATTTTTATTTTTCGAGATTTTTTGGCTTTGGCGATTTTTGATTTTGGCGATATATTTTCCACGACAAATCACAGTGATAACTAATGAACTTGTCAAAAGACTGTCGCTTTCGTAGTACTTCATATTTTTTACATAGGTGGTGCCACGCCCACTAATCCCATCTGATGGACTCGTGCAAAATGTCGAGTCTTTCTCTTTTATAGTACACCAGTTATATGATATTAGATATCTACCTTGCATGGGCGGTGCTACTCACTCTTCCGATCACGCCCATGTTTCTGTTTGACTAATCACACAAAGAACGTATGGGCTCACGCTAAGCCACAAAGCTCTCTCTTTTACATTACTCAAGATATATGACATTAAATAGTTTCTTTGCATGGGTAGTGCCACACCCATTGGTGTGAACCCGACAATTTTTTGTTCGACTACTCACCCTAAGAACTGATAGGCTCGTGCAAAGTGTCAAAGTTTCCCTTGTTAGCACACCAGTTATACGATAGCATAAATTAACTTTGTATGGGCGGTGCCATGCCCATTGCTCCGATTACGCCCATTTTTTGCCTAAGTAATCACCTGAATAACTTATGGGCTCACACAAAGACTCCGAAGACTCTCACTATTACAGTACTCCAGACACATGGCATTTTAAATTTACTTTGTATGGCAGGTGCCATGCCTATTGGTCCGATACTGCCCATTTTGTGTTCGACTAATCACATTAATAATAGGTGACATCAGACAAATTGAAAAGCTCTCTCTGTCACAGTACTCGAGATATATAATATTGAACTATTACTTGCTTGGGAGGTACCACGCCCACTTATCGGATCCCGTCCATTTCCGGCGTAGCTACTAATATTAACAATAGGTGACCTCACACAAATTTGCAAAGCTCTCCCTATCATAGTACTCAATATATATATGATATTAAAAATTTTCTGTGTGTGGAAGGTGCCACGCCCACTAAAAATATTTAAAAAAGTATAGCCTATAGCAATTCCCATATATGCAGTAAGACTTTGTGAAATTTTCAGGGGGATCAGATGAGTAGTTACGGAGATTACCTCCTACAAACAAACAAACAAACACACATTACCTCTTTATTATATTAAGTATAGATTACAAAATTAATTTATTCAACACCACCCCAATTTGGTACAAAAATCTAAACCAACAAATGACTAAAATACATGCATTCTTAAGAAACAAAATTGCTTGCAAAAGAATTGAAATTGTCAAATTTGAACGACTAAGACTCGAACATTCCAGACTAACACATGAACATTTGATGAACATTCCTGCTCAGCAAATCTGGATATTGCCACACGTTCAATAAGCATAGACAATTCATATTTGGCGAAATGGATCCAGCTAGAACTTTTTCTAACCCATCTCCTTAAAGTATTACAAAATTAATATAAATTTCTTAAAGCAACAAATACTTATAATTATATATAAACTTCTTCCACAAAACTATGATAGCCTTCTGACGGGTTTATGGAGCAGATCTGTTCTGTGGACCTGTTATCGAACTTTCATATTCTCTATAAGCAAATATTCATTAGTATCCTAAATCTGTTATATTATATCGAGCTGAAGGCCATAATAGGTATTGCAGTAACCCTTATATTTTAATTGTAAGTTAATAAAATAATAAATAAATAAGTAAAATATATACGCCACACTTTTATAAAAACACTAGCTGCTTTTACCCGGTCTTGCCCGGGACCCAAAGGCCTTTGGCTTGCAAAATGGTTCACTATTCTTACCAGGCGCTGAGTACTTAGTGCCCAATGAACAAATTTCTCAAAAAAATTAACTTTCTCCCCAAAAATTTGTATGGGAATAAAAAAAAAATTTTTTAATTGAAATAAAAATTGAATTAACCCCCAAAAAACGTAAACATTGGGGAATTTTTTCATCACGAAATTTTTTTTTTGTTTTTATACCCTATACCACTATGTGGTTTGGGTATAATGACTTTGTGCTGCTGTTTGTAACATCCAAAAATATTTGACCTACACCCATCTTTAATTATACCGATCG
This sequence comes from Cordilura impudica, assembly GCA_963682025.1. NCBI lineage: Eukaryota > Metazoa > Arthropoda > Insecta > Diptera > Scathophagidae > Cordilura > Cordilura impudica. The sequence continues at coordinate 261,300,228 of OY821518.1, read as the reverse complement.
AATCAGAATCACTATCTGATTCGATTTAACGATGTCCGTCCGTCCGTCCGTCCGTCCGCCTGTGTGTCCATGTAAAGCTTGTAATCAAACTGCAGGTCGCAAATATGAATATATTTTGATGAAATTTGGTATGTGAGCTTTTATCAGCCATGGGATGAACGCTATTGAAATTGGTGAGAATCGGTCCATGTTCAGGTATAGCCCCCATACAAGTGACCCCTATGAAATCGACTTAAATTGCCATAAGATACAAATTATCATATAAATCTTATTCAAATTGGGTTTGTATGTGTTTATTACATCCATTAATCAGAAGTCCAAAAATGATCCCTATTGGACAACTCTTAGTCATAGGCCCCATATAGAGCTGCTTCCCGATCTTCACTTAAATCTATCAAAAAAAACAAAAATATTGCACTGATTCTTCTCAAATTTTGTTTGTATATATTTTCGCAAAATACAAGAGACCTTACCAAACATGGTCAGGATCGGTCCATTTTTGGGCCTAGTCCCCATATAGATTTAGCATCCGATATGAAATTTTTCATATCTGCAGCCAAAAAAATTAAGAAAAATCCCACTCAAATTTGGTTTATGCTTATTTTCTATATCCAGTTAGTTGGGTCTGAGAGATAGGGTCTCTAAACGCATGGTATAGGGTATCATATAGTCGGTCTAGACCGACTATAATTTTCTTACTTGTTTTATGTTAATTTATTTTGCAAACATCAAATATAACGGAATCATTTGCAAATTAAGAAATCAGAAGTTTTAAAAATTGAATTACTTCATTCAATAAATGATCATCATTGAGCAGACACGTCAAATTTATAGAAGTTTCAAAAATGGAAAATTAATGCGACGTTAAAATTGTGCAGAAAGGATTGCTTTAAGCAACTCCTTATAGTATATGTTTGGCCTACTTTGATCAACAGGTAATTATTGCCCATACGTAGATAAAATTGATCATAAGACTTTTCACTGAGCTGTACTCCGCGAGCGAGTTGCGTGAGCGTCAGCGCGTTTGGCGCGTTTGTGTTCGCGAGCCGCTTCCGCGCGTTTGTCAGCCACACCATTTCTGCCGCGCAGTTTTTGTCAAGTTATTGTAGTTGCCAAATCATATTTTTCAGATCATTCTGATATTTTAGCTACGCTCAGTTCCGCGAGAAAGTCGCGCCGCGTCGCGTCCGCGAGCCGCTTCCGCGCGTTTGACAGCCACACCCGTGCTGCCGCGCAGTTGTCGCTAAAACATATTTTTCAGATCATTCCGATATTTTAGCTAAGCTGTGTTCCGAGAGCGCGTCGCGTCGCGTCCGCGTGCCGCTTCCGCGCACCCAAATGATACTATTGAAAAGAATACAGATTTTAAGTATGTACGTTTACTGCAGGACAGATATTGAGAGCAGTATGGGGAATTTATTCATTTCTTTTGGGGACCTTTTTTAAAAAATTTGGGGAATTTGTTTATCATGAAGTTTTCGCCAATTTTTTGGGTAATAAGTTTATTTTTATGGGAATTTGTTCATTGGGGACTAAGTACTCAGCGCCTGCTTACCATTACAACTAACTTTGTTTATGCATGAAAGTTACGAATTTTAGTTATTCCAGAGCTTTCTGATATACAACATTTCTGGTTTTTCCTTCTGGTGCATATACGAAAATATTATACTCTGGAGCAGGCGACATAAAATTTTCTATGAGAAAAACAGTCGTTTAAGGAGTTTCAGATGCCCTAGATTAAGTTTGCCTTAGCCGCTGGATTTCTAGACGCACTTGAGTCGATTCAGGCATTTCCGCTTCTCTTAACAAAGCTTTCTGAGTTGCGTTCTGCAAGCGCGTCGAAAAGATGCTATTGAAAAGAATACTGATTTTAAGTGGGTATATTGCAGGACAGATATTGAGATCAGTATGCAAATTTTCACTTAAATAAATATTTAACAAAATTTATTAAATAAAAACATGAAAAAATTTAAGAACGAATTTGGGGAGTAAGTTCATTTTTTTATTTCGTTTAAAAATAAATGGGGAATTTGTCCATTTCTTTTGGGGACCTTTTTTAAATTTAAGGAATTTGTTCATCCTAAAGTTATTCTCGTGTGTACCCGTTGAAAAATACAAATTTGTATAGCGAACAAATGTACCAAAAAACAAAAATGAGTTTTATAAAAAAGTAGGCGTAAAGGTAGACGTGGCCAGAAAGATATATAATCTGAACTTCGCTGGACTACAGAGATCACGTGTACCAAATTTCAGGGAAAGCCGTTGAAAAAAAGTTTGTATAGAAGTCAAACAAAGAAACAAATAAGAAGAAAAAAATAAATTTAATATACATCTAGAAGTAGGCGCAAAATTAGGCGTGGCCGGTAAGAAGCATATCACAACCTTGCCTGGAGTACAGAGATTATTCGCACCAAATTTCAGAGAAATCCGTTGAAAAATAAAAATTTGTATAGCGAACAAAAATACCAAAAAATACAAAGTGAATCTTCTATAAAAAGTGGGCGTAAAAGTAGGCGTGGACGTAGGAATCGTGTGTACCAAATTTCAGAGAAATCCGTTGAAAAATAAAAATTTATATAGCGGTCAAACAAACAAACAAACAAACAGAAAATGAATTTTATATATCTGTGGTCATAAGCAATAACCGCCTAACTCGAAAATCATGCTTTCGAGAAAAATAGCTTTTTATATAAATGTAATGAGGCTTTATTATGACTTAGGTCAGAATATTTGTATTAATATCTTTTTAAAAAATAGTGTTAGAGAATCGGGGATTTCGCGTAAATATATAGCGTTTTTAGTAGAATATGATTATGCTATCATAGCTCAAAGCGGCGAAAATCATTCTTTCGAGAAAAATAACTGTTTATATCAATGTAATGGGGCCTTATTATGACTTAGGTCAGTATGTTTTATTAATAACTTTTTAAATAAGAGTGTTAGAAAAATTGGGATTTCACGTAAATATAAAGCGTTTTTAGTAGAATATGATAGCATACATAACTCAAATTGTTATTAAGTCGACTTAGGCGATTATCGCTTGTGACCACAGATATATAGATTTAATGTTATTTTCTGATTTAAGTAAATTTTTGCAGTAAGCCAACTAGAGGAATCCCCTAACTAACACTCTGCAAATTTTAAGGAATGTACTCGTACATACCTTTATAAAATTAAAACCACACAGATGTTTAAAAGATAAAACAGATTTCGTTTTTTTTCCAATTGTGTACGTTTTTTGCTTTTGTTGTAGACAATTTTCTAGCGCAAATAGTTTTGCCAAATAAACTTCCATTTTATAGTGGTATATCGCATGCACATGCATACTTATAGTGTAAAACCATACCATTCATTCGCTATTTCCTTGTTAAATGACATCATTTATCTGCTTAATTTTTTTCTTCTTTCTATCTATTACTTTTTATCTATTGGTTTTAATACTTAATTTGGTATTTTTTTTTTCCAACAATAGAAAATTTAGAGCGGGAAAAGTCTTCGCATTATTTGCTCTAAATATATTTTTTTCTCCTTAGATACAATGTTTAAATTAAGAAGGGTGATTACCGCAGCAATAAACAAACTTATTGAAAGGAAAATAAACGAATTTGTAGTAAAAATATATGTTTGTTTTTGTAATGGAGTTTATGTGTATAGATCTAAAATAATTGCAGGTATTAATAGCTGGAGAAAAGTAAAATTACGTTGACCACCAATTTAAGGTAGATGATTTAAAAAAAGAACTAGAAGTATGATAGAATTAATTTAAAAATATGGGGAGAACAATTGTCTTTACTTTAATATTTTTGTCGAGAATTACGTCACATTTTGTTTGCTTTGTGGTTTGGTATTACTTGAGTAAGACCATTATAAAGATTATATGGTGTTAAAAAAAATTTAACTGAGGTTTAGCGACTTACTAGCAATTAGCAAATATTGTATACAAAAGTAGAGTTCTTTGAATTTTTATTATAATTCTTAAATAAGAGAAAATGCCATAGATATGTAACTTTAATCACAAATCAGATTCTTTAGAAAAATTATTAATTTCTATTTATTAATTGACGCAGCTAGATTAAAAATAATATATTAAAATAGAAAATAGTAGTATACTCAAACCGACGCGCAGTTTTTGAGCCATAATTCGTATAAGCCTTTACTTGACGATATTGTGGCTGTTTCTCACAAAATACTTGAAACAAGAAAAAAAAAAACACGTTTTGTAGATATGTTTCAGTGGAAAAATTGTTTTTAATGATTTATTTAAGAAAAACAAAACTGACTTTATATGTACATGCTATGAAAATAAACAGCTATTTTAACATTATATGTTGATCTGGTAAGTGAATAAATGAATTTTGGATCGCTAAATTCGAATCCGGGGTAAAAATTAACTTAACGGGTCTTGGATGGGCCCTAACCTCAAAAAACATAATTTTAAGGGAGCTTTTTGCATTTATATTATTCTAATCATAAAACTCGATCTCTCAGTTAAAAAAATCGCATTAATTAGAATATTCATATTAATCTTCATATTCATTATCATCTTAATCTTCATGTTCATAGCCATCACTAGCATCATCATGTACATCATCATCTTCATCTACCTTGTCATCGTCAGGGTTTTCCTTCTGCAATATTGGGACTTTAAATAGCTCCAATGTCATTTTTGTTAAGCTCTTTTTTTTAGCAACTTTCTCTTGCTTGAAATCAAAAGATCAGAAGTAATGAAAGACATTTGCAAAATGTCTCTATTCGTTTGCTCTGGACTGACTATTTGCGAAAATTTCTCTCTATCTTTTTTAAAATCTTTGTTACGCGCTTCCTGTGCTTCTTCGGCTTGTGCTTTGGCAGCAAAGCGTTTGTTATTATTTCTGGCCCATGAATAAAAAATGTGTGCAAAGTAGGAGGCATGTAATACCACGGTTAATTTTATACAAAATATTTGGCTGTGTGGTGAGAAATTCTTTAAATTTTGTTGCATCCACTTCATGACCACAAGATTGATGATCATGATTGATCAGTAGACCAGCATAAAACACACATTTCATTAATGTGTTAAGGGAATTTCCGACTTGCCATGAAAACTTTTCTACGTGGTAGACAAATTTGAAAAATTAAATAGAATCCATTTTTGAAAAGCACAAATTTTCTACACATTAGTTTTTCGCTATACGCTTGGTCGGCAAAAAATTTGACCCACACCACAATATCAGAACTTCACATTTCAGGGGAATTTAATTGATTATACCCTATACCACTATGTGGTTTGGGTATAATGACTTTGTGCTGCTGTTTGTAACAACCAAAAATATTTGACCTAGACCCATCTTTAATTATGCCGATCGAATCAGAATCACTTTCTGAGTTGATTTAACAATGTCCGTCCGCCCGTCCGTCCGTCTGTGTGTCCATGTAAAGCTTGTAATCAAACTGCAGGTCGCAAATATGAACATATTTTGATGAAATTTGGTATATAAGCTTTTATCGGCCATGGGATGAACGCTGTTGAAATTGGTGAGAATCGGTCCATGTTCAGACCTAGCCCCCATACAAATTACCCATATGAAATCGACATAAATTGCCATAAGATCCAAATTGTCATACAGATCTTACTCAAATTGGGTTTGTATGCGTTCATTATATCCACTAATGAGTAGTCCAAAAATGATCCCTTTGGCCCCATATAGAGCTGCTTCCCGATCTTCACTTAAATCTGTTAAAAAACAAAAATATTGCACTGATTCTTCTCAAATTTTGTTTGTACAAATTTTTGCAAAATACAAGAGACTTTACCAAACATGATCAGGATCGGTCCATTTTTGGACCTAGTCCCTTTATAGATATAGCATCCGATATGAACTTTTTCATATCTGCAGCCAAAAAAATAAATAAAAATCCCACTCAAATTTGGTTTTTGCTTATTTTCAATGTCCAGTTAGTTGGGCCTAAGAGATAGGGTTTCTAAACGCATGGTATAGGGTATCGTATAGTCGGTCTAGACCGACTATAATTTTCTTACTTGTTTTTTTTCATACTTTGCTAAGCAGTTTTTTATTAAAACTTTAGTTTAAAACACTGATATCATAAAAAAAACTAAAAATAAGAGAAATGTAAACAATAAAAATTTAACGGTATCCCAAACTGATACCTGTTGGTGACAGTCAAATTTCTTTAAAATTGTTGGGGAAAGTAGTTAATCTTTGAAGACATCTAGTTTTGTGGTTGTTTGCTATTTTTTCTCAATTCTCCCTGCATAATATTCGTCGATACATTAAATAAATATCTATATATATAAAATTCATTTTGTTTGTTTGTTGCTACAAAAAATTTTATTTTTCAACATATTTCTCTGAAATTTGGTGCAAACGATCTTCTTACCGGCCACGCCTACTTTTACTCCTATTTTTTGTATTCAGTTCATTTTCTGTTTTTTTGGTATAATTGTTCGCTATACAAATTTTTTATTGTTCAACGGATTTCTCTAAAATTTGGTACAAACGATCTCTCTACTCCAAGGAAGGTCGCCATATTATTCCTACGGCCACGCCTACTTTTACGCCCACTTTTTATATAAGATTCACTTTCTATTTTTTGGTATATATGTTCGCTATACAAATTTTTATTTTTCAACGGATTTCTCTAAAATTTGGTACGCATAATCTCTGTACTCCAGGCAAGGCCGCCATATTATTCCTACGGCAACGCCTACTTTTACGCCCACTTTTTATATAAGATTCACTTTCTATTTTTTGGTATATTTGTTCGCTATACAAATTTTTATTTTTCAACGGATTTCTCTGAAATTTGAACGCATAATCTCTGTACTCCAGGCAAGGTTGTCATATGCTTCTTACCGGCCACGCCTAATTTTGCGCCTACTTCTAGATGTATATTAAATTTATTTTATCTTTTATTTGTTTCTTTGCTTGACTACTATACAAATTTTTTTTTAACTGCTTTCCCTGAAATTTTGTACACGTGATGTCTGTAGTCCAGCGAAGGTCAGATTATATATCTTTCTGGCCACGCCTACCATTACGCCCAATTTTTTTCAAAACTCTTTTTCTGTTTTCTGGTACATTTGTTCGCTATACAAATTTGTATTTTTCATCGGGTTTCTCTGATATTTGGTACACACTGGAAAAACTTTACGATGAACAAATTCCCCATATATAAAAAAAGGTCCCCAAAAGAAATGAACAAATTCCCCATTTATTTTTAAACGAAATAAAAAAACTAACTTACTCCCCAAATTCGTTCTTAAAATTTTTCATGTTTTTATTTAATAAATTTTGTTAAAAATTTATTTAAGTGAAAATTTGCATACTGATCTCAATATCTGTCCTGCAATATACGCATTCAAAATCTGTATTCTTTTCAATAGCATAATTTCGACGCGCTCGCGGAACGCAGTTCAGCAAGCTTTGTTAAGAGAAGCGGAAACGCCTGAATCGATTCAAGTGCATCTAGAATTCCAGGGGCTAAGACAAGCTGAATCCAGGGAATCTGAAAATCCTTAAACGACTGTTTTTATCAATTTTATGTCGCCTGCTCCAGAGTATAATATTTTCGTATATGCACCAGAAGGAAAAACCAGAAGTGCTGTATATCATACAGCTCTATAGTAACTAAAATTCGTAACTTTTGGACGCAATACGCTCAAAAAACTCCATGCTTAAACATAGTTAGTTGCAACAGTAAGCAGGCGCCGAGTAGTTAGTCACCAATTAATAAATTCCCAAAAAAAAAATTAACTTATACCCCAAAAAATTGGGGAATAACTTCACGATGAACAAATTCCCAAAATTTAAAAAAAAAGTCCCTGAAAGGAATGAAAAAATTCCACATACTGCTCTGTCCTACAACAAATGTATTTAATATCTGTATTCCTTTCAATAGCATCATTGCGGTGCGCGGACGCGAACGCGACGCGATGGGCTCGCGGAACACAGCATAGCTAAAATGATCTGAAAAATCTATTTTGGCGACTAAAATAAGTTGACGACAACTACGCGGCAGCACTGGTGTGCCTTAGAAACACGCGGACCCGGCTCGTGGTCGCGACGCGACGGGACGCGCTCGCAGAACTGGCTTAGCTAAAATATCGGAATGATCTTAAAAATATAATTTGGCGATTGAAATAAGTTGACGACAATTGCGCGGCAGCACTGGTGTGGCTGCCAAATCCGCGGAAGCGGCTCGCGGACGCGGACGCTCAGCTAAAATATCGGAATAATCCGAAATATATATTTTGGCGATTAAAATTAGTTGACCCTTACTGCGCGGCAGCACGGGTGAGCTGCCAAACGTGCGGATGCGTACGCGACTCGCTCGCGGATCATAGCTCATCTATGTATGTGCATTAATTACCTGTTGATCAAAATAAGTCAAACATAAGTCAAACGTGCGGACGCGTACGCGACCCGCTCGCGGATCATAGCTCATCTACGTATGTGCATTAATTACGTGTTGATCAAAATAAGTCAAACATATACTATAAGCAGTTGCCTAAAGATACCTTGCGGCACAATTTTAAACGTCGCTTTAATTTTCCATTTTTAAACTTCTAAAAATTTGGCGTCTCTGCTCAATGGTGATCATTTATTGAATGAATTAATTCAATTTTTAAAACTTCTGATTCCATTAATTTGCAAACGATTCCGTTATATTTGATGTTTACAGTATAAATAAATTTCAAAAAAAAAAAACAAGTAAGAAAATTACAGTCGGTCTAGACCGACTATATGATACCCTATACCATGCGTTTAGAAACCCTATCTCATAGGCCCAACTAACTGGACATAGAAAATAAGCATAAACCAAATTTGAGTGGGATTTTTATTAATTTTTTTGGCTGCAGATATCAAGAAGTTCATATCGGATGCTATATCTATATGGGGATTAGGCCCATAAATGGACCGATCCTGACTTTGTTTGGTAAAGTCTCTTGTATACAAACAAAATTTGAGACGTGCAATATTTTAGTTTTTTGATAGATTTAAGTGAAAATCGGGAAGCAGCTCTATATGGGGCCTACGACTAAGTGGGATAATTTTTGGACTACTCATTGGTGGATGTAATAAATGCATACAAACCCAATTTGAGTAAGATTTATATGATAATTTGGATCTTATGGTAATTTATGTTGATTTCATAGGGGTCATTTGTATTGGGGCTAGGTCTGAACATGGACCAATTCTCACCAATTTCAATAGAGTTCATCCCACTACTGATGAAAGCTCATATACCAAATTTCATCAAAATATATTCATATTTGCGACCTGAAGTTTGATTAAAAAGTTTACATGGACACACAGACGGACGGACGGGCGGACGGACATCGTTAAGTCGAATCAGTTAGTGATTCTGATTCGATCAGCATAATAAAATATGGGTCTAGGTCAAATATTTTTGGTAGTTAAAACAGCAGCACAAAGTCATTATACCCAAACCACATAGTGGTTTACAAATTTCGCACCGACAAATATTTGATGTCTGGTTGTTAACAATACATAAAGATAGGTGTGAGCATGTTTTTGATTTTATGAGTGGAGATATTGGTAACTCTTCCAATCAAAATATAGATTTTTATAAATTACATAAATGTGCATACAGAGTTTGCCATGAACTAAGCATGAAATGGAAGGAAGCAAACGCAACTAAGTTAAGATTTTTGATATGGAATAGTGATTGGCTTGAAAATAAAATTGTTATATCATGAGTTATTTAAAATGCAACTCATTTTACATTTGGAAGACCAGAAAAATATTTTGTTGGTTATTGTCAAAACACCAAAAAAAAAGCTGTGCACTTTTTTAAAGGTATCAGAACACGAAAAGTTATTAATGGCAGCTGAAATTAAAATTCGTTCACCTGGAAAGCGCTCATCGGCAGCAGTTGTTAATGAGCTAATAAATGCTTCCCCCAAAAGGGGCAGCACTATTAAAAAGGCTAGAATTTCTAGAAAAAATCAAGAAGGCCTCCCTACCGATGAAGCACTAGCATTGCTGATCGATTGCGATTTGTCAACTCATGATTATCGAATGTTAGGACTACATAGAATGCATTTTAAATCCAAGGTATTACATGCTATGATCTAGTAAGTAAATCAAGTTTGTTTAGTATTTCAATGGTTCCTATTGAAATGGATATAAATCCTACTAATTCGAAGTCGAAAATTATTATTTGGAAAAACTCTGCAACTTCGTCTAGGAGATATTATCATCCAATAAAAATTTTATATGACAAGGAGGCTAAAGAATTCATTTCAAATGAAGTTGCGCTTATGAGTTATCAAATCTCGTCACTCGTACCTACAACCGTAAATTTGTCAAATAGGAATTTTAGAGTGCTTTCCAAACTAATATTATGTATGATTGATGGGGTAGTTTGTAGTGCTCTATCAAATTATTCGTCTTCCCAAACATGTTAACCCTGGAAGGTTACTCTTCATTTTAGTACATTAAAGTTACTCTTCGTCGAATCGACGAACAATTTTTAAAAAAAATTTCTAGCTGAACGATTTTTAAAGTAAAAATAAACAAAAATTTTTTTAGTAAAACATTTTATTAAAAAATAAAGAAAAAAATAAAATAAAAAAATAATTATTTTTCAGTCTTAAAATTCGATACATTTGGCCCCTTTTTTTGATTTATATGATAAAGGGTAAATAAGCTTCGTCAATTCGACGAACAGGGTTATATATGTGAAGCTACACCGAAAAATATGAATACTCCAGCTTTGGTTAAGTCTGTAGATAAGAATATGATTGCTTTGGGTCTCTCATGCTTGGATTCGTTTCATGGAATGCCTGCTACACATTTCATATAGACTAGATATCAAAAAATAGTAAGTAGGAGGAACCGAGAATACAGAAAAACTATTGAAACAAAAAATATATATTATATTATAAAAAACAGATTTAAGGTCGTAACAGATTTGCTGATAGATCTGCCAACTCAAATAATGGCAACACGGCACGACGTTTTTTTCGAAATTATGAAAAATCCGCAGACATAACAGGTCCAGATGTGGAACTAATTAAATGTTTTCACATTATATTGTAATACATAAGTTCTGATTATCCAATAAATGCTACTACTTTTGAACAATTTACAAAAACTCCCACAAGAATTTACTTAGAACGGGGCATAGACAGAAGCTCAGGAAGCAAGAAATAAATATAATAGAAAATATCGTCAAAACTTTACGAGAAAAAATCAAGAGTTGCTTCAAATGCTGGTTTGTTACATAGGCTTTTAACATCATAAGATCCTTTAATATGCAGTTTACGCCAGCCGCCTAAAACTACAAAAGAACTTTAACAACTGAATTTTTAACCTTGTTAAAATATTCAGAAATATATATTAACGATTTTGATGAAGAATAATAAAAATAGTTTTTGTTCAGTATATGCATTTGTTTTTATATGCATGTAAATAAAATATGTTATTTTTTATTATAAAATATTTTTTTTATGGATTAAATATTTTTTTTACACAAATTTCTATCTTAAAAGTTTAAAATAAGCCTCTAAATTTTGAGGTTTGTATGGAAGGTGGGTATAATACTACCACGCCCACTTTAATTTTTAGACAAAGATTGCGTAAAGGCAATAGAATTACATGTTTCAAAATTCATAAAGTTTTCTTTATTAGTTTTTGAAATACAGAGTTTAGTTCTGCTAAATCATGAAAATCTATCACTGTGCGCCCTAATGTATGCCCATTAGGGTGGCCCTTAATAAAAAAAAGTGTTCAAACTGTCGGTCTCACCCCCTAGAAATATGCGAATAGCAGAAAAACTGAGAAATACAAAGTTTTGGGCCATTCAGAAAACGTTTAGTCGTGGCGTAAAACGATTGAAAATTTCAAGTGTGTTTATATGGGGAAAATATGACTTTTTTTCAGATTTTACGAAAATTTCGTTCTAAAGTTAAATTTTTCCGACAACCTGTTATATAATTCAGGATCAGTATTAACTTATCCCTTCAAAAGGCTATAAAACTTCAAAATCGAATAAAACATCGCCAAGACATAGCAAATGCCCGAGACCACTTTTGTGCCAAAAAAAAACTAGGTCATGAAATTTGATGGCATTTTTTTCAACTTTGAGAAATTGATTAAAGCCATCATTCTTTTTTGGTCTAAATACTTATAAGTACTCAGTTGTGAAGTACTGTTTTATTACCACGTTGTTAACCTATTGCGCATTGAGGCCGAAAATTGGAAATTTTTTTGATAAAATTTTTAAAACTCCTTTTTCAAGTTTGAATAAATTTTCTTAAACAAAATTTCAAAAAATTCATCTATCACTTTAAGATTTTCTGAAATACATGTTGCAGATTAACTGTGCGATTTTTTAAGTAAATCCCTCTGCCAGAACTTTTTTGACAAGGATTTTATTTTTGCGGATTTCGAGAAAAATTGGATTTTTGTGAAATATTCTGTAAATGTACTCTTTCTAAATACTTGGTATCAAAAATTCATCCTTTTTCTACTTTTATCTTAATAGCCTAGGGTTTTGGAAAAAAGTAATATGACTCCATTAACCCTTTTGGAATTGGGGTCACATATGACCCCAAACTAATAAAAGACAATTTATGCAAAAAATTCAAATATTTTGTAAGTGCTGTCCAATTTTTAGATGCGACGCTTAAAATATAATAACCAAAGGTGTAGGAGTTTCGTCCCAAAAACTTGGGATAAATCCGAGAACGTTAACCCATCATTTGCCAAGGCCGGCTTTGGATTTTAAGATATTTTAAAATAAATATGACCTAAAACGAGTTTTTCTATTAAACTCGTTGATACCACTATTTGGAATTTAAGGAAAATTATTCGGTTAGTTTTTATTTGTTTAACCCTTCAGTGCTCCTGAGATCAAAATTATCCATTGCGATATACCTTTGGTGCAATTATCTGCTTATTGCTCGCGAATATAGATTAAAACAACTTTTAACCAATTTTATTATAAAATTATTTTATGTATAAAAACTATCTATGTCTAACTATATATTTCTAAAAAATAGGACGTTTTTTGAATTCACTTTTTTTTTATATATACTACTAGCTGAGTCCGGTCCGCGTTGCTGGCCCGAAGAAAACATCTCTATTTTATATTGCATCTAAATTTTAATACCGAGTGTCGGGCAAAAGTAAAGCACGAACTCCCTCGAAAATTTTAGCAAATATCTAGGTACAATACTAAAATTTGATTTCGCCATGCCCCTCCGCCCACAGATCAAAAATCAAATATCAGACTACAGTGTCACCCGAAAAGCTATTCAGAAGATTCTGTGCTTAAACACATTGCATTTAATAATATTATGAATATGATTGAAAAAAAATATACGTTTTCTTGAATATTTTAACACTAGCGCCACCTACAGGTGAAAAACTTTGTCAGCAACTTTAGTTTTATGTACATAATATATGTTGCGAATTTGAGCTAAATTGGACCGTAAATAAATTTTTTGGGAAAATCTCGACCCCAGCGCCACCTATCGGGTACAAAAAAAGTTATGCAAATCGGAGAACCAAAGGAACATATGGTATGAATACGAAGTCGCTAGCATTAGTGGTTCAACAGTTATTAGAGTACCAACATACGCACCAACGTTTTTATATATTAAAGATTATTATATTTGAAATTTACTTTTATTTAATAAACTATTTAAAACTGGGAAATAAAATGGTAGAAGTTTCAAAACATGTAGGTGACTTTGAAGATAATATAAAGCGACCGATTATAAAAAATCAAAAAATGTCAACCATTATAAGTAATGGCATCTTCACCGAATGACCAGAAATTTTTTTTTTGGCGTTTTTTATCAATATCCACCAAATTGGTGAGTGGTACAGCAATGAATTCAACTATTACTTTATTACATAAAGTAATTTTATAACAAAATTGGTTAAAAGTTGTTTTAATTTATATTCGCGAGCAATAAGCAGATAATTGCACCAATGTTCATACATTGATAGCTCAGATTCTGAATAAATTAAAATAAAAAAGTTTTAAAATAAAAATACAAATAAAACCAGTAAGAAAATTATAGTCGGTCTAGACCGACTACACGATACACTATACCATGCGTTTAGAGACCCTATCTCTCATGCCCAACTAACTGGATATAGAAAATAAGCATAAAGCAAATTTGAGTGGGATTTTTATACCCTATACCACTATGTGGTTTGGGTATAATGACTTTGTGCTGCTGTTTGTAACAACAAAAATATTTGACCTAAACCCATCTTTAATTATACCGATCAAATCAGAATCACTTTCTGAGTTGATTTAACAATGTCCGTCCGTCCGTCCGTCCGTCCGTCCGTCTGTGTGTCCATGTAAAGTTTGTAATCAAACTGCAGGTCGCAAATATGAATATCTTTTGATGAAATTTGGTATATAAGCTTTTATCTGCTATAGGATGAACGCTGTTGAAATTGGTGAGAATCGGTCCATGTTCAGACCTAGCCCCCATACAAATTACCCCTATGAAATCGACATAAATTGCCATAAGATCCAAATTGTCATATAGATCTTACTCAAATTGGGTTTTGTATGCGTTTATTACGTCCATTAATGAGTAGTCAAAAAATGATCCCTTTGGCCCCATATAGAGCTGCTTCCCGATCTTCACTTAAATCTATTAAAAAACAAAAATGTTGCACTGATTCTTCTCAGAATTTGTTTTTATATATTTTTGCAAAATACAAGATACTTTAGCAAACATGATCAGGATCGGTCCATTTTTGGACCTAGTCCCCATATAGATATAGCATCCGATATGAACTTTTTCATAGTTAAATCGATTCAAAAAGTGATTCTGATTCGATCGGTATAACAAAAGATGGGTCTAGGTCAAATATTTTTGGTTGTTACAAACAGCAGCACAAAGTCATTATACTCAAACCATATAGTACCACTAAAGATTAAAAATATACAAATATGAGTATAATTTATTTTAGTTTAAATCATTTCAAAACATCAAAATTTTAGATTACAGTGTTCCGATTTGTCCGATAAGATCGGATAAGAAACAGCCGAGATATTAATTTAAATCCGCTAGATTGAGTGTTTCACCCACTGTGAGATGGACGGAAGGACTGATGGATGGACGGACTGACGGACGAACAAACATAGATGAATGGATTCAGAAAAATATTGTGAGCCGACCGGTGTTACAACAGGTGGATCTTGGTCAGATTTCTATTGTAGTCGACACTCATTACACCCAGACCGCAGTGTGCTATAGTGTTTTTCTTCAAGCATTTTCTAACTAGATGGGGTGACTTGTGGTGTAAAATTGTGTTCAGAGATGGCTTAGCGGCGCTTTTAACAAACAAAATTGCCACATATAGAGTGAAACCAATCTAAAACAGACCCTACAGACTCTATTACTTCCCAAAAATACACCGCTTGGTTCGGTTCATACGCTGGTGGCATAATCGGAGATTATTTATTACATTCATTCGATTGCGGTGTGGTTTTAACATGATGTCGCTACATACCAGACGGCAACCGCAATCATCGACTTACTGAAGTCAAGTTAATTTCGAAAAATGGACTTGTATTGTGGCACTAAATAAAGTCACTGGTTCATGCTGACAAACCCGCAACAACGTCTTATTCCTGACAATGGACCAAAAAAAAAAATGGATGTCGAGAATGTGCTTCTTCAAGGACAGTCGTGGGCCATATATCCGAAATAATTTTCAAATGTGTGGCATTAACATTGATTCTTGGGACAAAATAAATATTTTCTTAAATTTAATTTTTGTTGTTGTTTTTTAAAATTTCAATTTCTGTCGGTTTAAAAAATACTCTACTTTCTGTGCTGTGGCGCCATCTTAGATTTACATTTGAAATTCGGTCTCTTAAATCTAAGCTATTCTTCCAAAATTTCGATCATATAATCAATTAACTGATGAAGATATAAATAAATATATTATAATTAATCTTAATATCGCCCAACAACTAATTTTGAGCTAGAACAGAAATCTTATTAACTTCACTTTATTTATGGGTTAAATGCAAAGTTTTCTTTTGACATTTTAATGCATTTTGTAGCGGATGCTTTTATCTGTATATACTAATATTATTAATTTCTGTACATAGTTATTATATTTTTACATTACATGCAATTGAATTTAGCTCATATCATTTATTTGTTTATATTTCACTAACTCTTTCATTTCATTTATTCTTTCAAATGTGAATATTATAAATTTTAGTAACCATGTAATTATAACGAGTATTCGTGAAGTGTGCGACACTATTTCGTATCAACTTTGTTGCTGTAAAGCTCTCTTGTTTGTTCCTTCTTCATTTTAGAAGCTCTGCTACAATTGGCTGATGACCTTTGCATTTTTAGAAGCTTTGTTTTGATTGGTCGATTAGATTCATTCTGAAAAGTATAAAAGGAGACGCACAAGACCAGAGAGCTCATTCTATTTCAACAGGTTGGTATGAACGGTTGCGTGGTTAAGCATATTTACATTAACAGACTAGTGGTAGCGATGGTTGCCCAAGCATGTTACTGTGCCTATGTTTAACTATAGCAGAGGCCGTGAGTGTGCATAATTCGCGATGGTGAAAGCGCACACTCCTGTTTCATAGTAAACGTACATGTCAACTTGTTTTTATGTTTTATTCATTCTATTTCAACAGAATAATTGTTAATTGAATCAACGTGAGGAAAAATTATTAATAAACGCAAAATTATAACGTTTTAAGTTATTTCTACGCCTTTTATTTGAAAACCCCCTTACAAATTGGCGCCCAACTAAGTGGCTCGAAAAACGTCCCGTGACTATTGGATGCAGATGTGGCTGTGGGAAAAACCCGTGCACTGTAACAATTAAAGGTATTGTGACGTAATATTGGAGCTTTTTCGTCGATTTTGGATACCGTGGCAGAATATATTGGATTTTTGAGGAGAAGCGAACGAATTGCGGGTAAGTCAACTATGGTTACGCTATCTACGGAGCAGTTTGAGCGGCTTCTAGGCGCAGTAAATCAGCCAAGCGAGAAATGTGGCTCGTTCAGTGGTTGTACGGTCCGCTATAATGGAGAACGCAGTCCGTCAAAAGTCGAAGAATTCATTGCGGCCATTTCGACTTATAAAGTTGTTGAGAATATTAACGATACGAGTGCTGTAAACGGTATGCCTATGCTATTAGAAGGAGATGCCGCGGAATGGTGGCGTGGTGTGAAAGGAAAAGCTGCAGTTTTCGACGACGTTGTTCGAATGATTCGAGAATCGTTTTCGCCTCCAAAGCCGGCTTGGCGTGTGTATGCGGAAATCAACGATGTGAAACAACATAAAAGCGAACCTACGGACACGTTTATTCGAAAGAAAAGGGCTTTATTCTCGCAACTGACAAAGTGCCCATCTGAATCAGATCAGATTGATATGCTTTTTGGCATGTTACATTCACAAATTCGTGAGCGAATTTCTCGTGGCAAGATCAATAATTTTGAAGATTTGCTGTCTGAAGCCAGAGAGGCTGAGCAAGTAATCAACGAAAGAAGTAATGGAAACGCCGATGTAGCTGTTGCCAGTGGTTCGACGCGCTGTTCATTCTGCCGTAAGAAAGGTCATACGATGGAAACGTGTTTTAAGAGGCAAGATGTCATTGCAAAGCAAGTGCCAGTGAAAACTGAAGTATCAGCAAAACCTAAATTTGCATGTTATGGCTGTAATGCACCTGGAGTTGTGCGCAGCAATTGTCCAAACTGCAGTAAAAAACACAGTGGCAGTACCCCGGTCAGCGTAAGTTTTAATTCTTTGGGTTTGTGTGTTGGTAGTGCGATACCTACGGTGAATGTCGAACTATTTGGTGTCCCTGGACAGGCCTATTTTGATTCTGGAGCCAAGACGAGCATTGCAAGCGCCAACCTAAAGCAAATTATGGAGTTCAAAGGCTGCAATTTTGAAACCGTCGATTGTCAGACTTCATTAGCTGATGGCAGTTCCAGCATTACGAAATTTTTGAAGACTACGTGCAAGATGGTGATCGGTGGCAGATGTTTAAATATCGATTTTTTGGTATTTCCTGACGCAAGGAATAATCGCACGCTCATTGGTACGGACTTTATGGAAAAAGCAGGTATTGTACTGAATATGGGTCAACAGTACTGGTACTATGAGAATTGTCCAACACAAGTGTTTGACTTTGCCGAATCTTGGCCATTGAATTTGAATCTTTTGGAAACAATAAAAGTTGCGAAACGCCAGCCTACTGAGGTCGCTGCAAGGGAAGAAGAGTCGAAATTTGTTACCCCTAAGCGAACGTGCAGAACTTATGTGTCAGAGTTTGAAAATTATGGCCCAGACTATATTAAAGTATCCGACTATTCACCACACTCGATTCAGGCAATTTTTAAGGACTCTATACCAACGGATATGAGTACTCCTGATAAGAGTCATGATGTGGGACTTTTTGATGGTGTTATGTATGACAAACAAGCTGAAGAAAGCGGCGAACCATTTTTTGTACCACTGTATGCTTTTGACTGTAAGATGTTGAAACCCTCTGATGCAGAATATTTAAAAGAGGAAGAAAGGCTGCAGCTTGACGAAATTTTAGTAAATCATAGCGCTGTGTTTGATGCCTCTAAAGAACCCACACCATACGCGACTCATAAGATTGACACTGGGGACCACGCACCTATTTTCTCACCACCCTACCGCCTATCTTTTGCGAAAGCCCGTGAGCTGAAAATCGAAATAGATGTCATGCTTGAGAATGACATAATAGAGGAATGTGAATCAGCGTGGGCATCACCAGTGGTAATGGTTCCTAAGCGTGATGGGTCAATTCGCGTTTGTGTTGATTATCGGAAATTGAATGCCATTACCGTCCCGGATCGTTATCCGCTGCCCCGTATGGATGATTTGATGCACGCCGCCAAAAGTACCAATTATATGACAACGTTAGATCTGGAAAGTGGATACTACCAGGTAAATATGGCTAATGAAGATCGCGATAAAACGTGTTTGATAACTCCATTTGGTACGTTTAGGTTCAAACGAATGCCATTTGGACTCAGAAACGCGCCAGCTACATTTCAACGCTTGATAAACCGTTTCAAAACCGGTATCCCTAATGTCACGATATTAGCTTATTTGGATGATATTATCATTTGTTCAGAAACATTCCAACAGCATCTAGACGACCTCAACACGGTATTTGAACGTCTGCTTTTGTTCCGTCTGCGGCTAAATAATCGGAAATGCCGTTTTTGTTGCTCTAAAGTTTTATTTCTTGGTTTTGTTTTGACTCCCGATGGAATTTCTGTCAACCAGGATAAAATCGGGGCAATAGTCAATCGCAAGGAGCCCAGCAACATCCGTGAATTAATATCATTTATCCAGACTTGCTCTTGGTACCGCAGATTCATCGACCATTATGCTGAAATCGCTAGACCACTGACGAATCTGACTAAGAAGTCAGCGATATGGAAGTGGGGAAAGTTGGAAAAAGATGCGTATAACACCCTTAAGATTGCTCTAACTATGCCACCAATTTTGAAACAAGCTGTGGATGGAAATCCGTTTTCTATAAAAACCGACGCCAGCGCGTACGCTTTGGGAGCAGTTTTACTCCAGGGGGAGAGGCATGATGAACACCCTATAGAATACGCTAGCCGCCTGTTGAATAATGCGGAGAGAAACTATTCCACCACCGAGCGAGAGGCATTAGCGATTGTGTGGGCATGCAATAAGTTCCGAGGGTATATCGAAGGAGGTGAGGTAAAACTACTGACGGATCATCAACCATTAAAGTGGCTGTTAACATTAAAATCGCCAACTGGAAAACTGGCAAGATGGGGTCTCCAGATTCAACATTATAATTTAAGTATTGAATACCTACCCGGCAAGACAAACGCAATAGCGGATATGCTATCTAGACCACCGTGCGCCTCTGATGATCATGGCAAAGAAGAAAACTGCATTTGCGCTTTCTTTATTAATATGCCTAACAAGAGTTCCGGTGATACTCGAAAGGAACAAATGGATGACGAATACCTAAAGGATGTGATCAATTCTTTGGAAAGCAATGATGAAAATTCTCTGAAATGGCTGAATAGAGGTTATATTCTCAACGAAGGAATTTTGTACTGCTACGGTAATGATGACAGCGAAGATGCGCAGCTTGTTATTCCAATTCATGAACGCCCGGCTATACTACGAACATATCACGACGAGAATACTGCGGGCCACTATGGGTCTGAAAGGACAATACAAAGAATAACTAGCCGATACTTTTGGCCTGGAATGCGCAGCGAAATCTCGAAGTATGTCAAAGGCTGTATCGAGTGCCAACGTTATAAGGCAAGCAACATGAAACCGGCTGGACTGCTACAGACGACAAGTAGCAAACAAAGATTTGAAGTGCTGTCAGTGGACTTGTTTGGCCCTTTGCCTCAAACGGAAGAAGGCTATAGATGGATCCTTATAGCCGAGGATGTCGCTAGCCGCTGGACCGAACTATTTAAATTGAAAGATGCCACAGCAGAAGCATGCACGAAGCTATTGATAGAGGAAATATTTTTTCGTTTTGGTGTTCCTCGGAGAATCAAGTCTGACAATGGTGTCCAATTCGTGTCAGCGATTATGCAGAAGGTCACATACTGCCTTGGTATAAAACAGCAGTTCACACCCGTCTACCACCCAGAAGCAAATCCCGTCGAGCGAAAGAACCGCGACCTGAAGAGTCAATTGGCGATCATCGTACAAGACCATCATGACAACTGGCATCAATGCTTACCTGCAATTCGTTTCGCAATGAACACCGCACGATGTCACACCACAGGATATACCGCCGCATATTTAACCTACGGTAGAGAATTGCGCACCATAGACGACGTACAACATGACGTCAGAACTGTCGTCGAGTCAGAAAATTTCTTACCCGAAATATCATCCTACCTTCGGAACATGGTGAATATTTTAAAAGACGCAAGGGAATCTGAAATCAAGACACAAGACAGGAATAAAACATATGTCGATAAACGCAGACGTCCGCAACCCAATTTTGAAACTGGTATGGAAGTACTAGTCAACACTCATGTCCTGAGCAACGCGCACAAGGGTATAACATCGAAGTTCGTACCCAAAAGAGATGGTCCATATGTTATTATACGCAAAATTGGCGCGTCTACGTATGAAGTTGCATCCCCGGACAACCTGAAAATTTCGCTCGGAAGCTATCATTCTTCAGCCCTTACACCTTACGGGGGAACTAATGCTGCAGTTACACCTACACCTGCACATCCAATTAAAAAGCGTGGAAGGCCGAAGAAGACGCAAGCAAATCAAGATGCCTAAAGGCATCACACTATAAATTGAGCAAGACGCCTAGTTGATGAAGATGCATATAGAAGAACCCTTTGATGAGACATTGTTGACGCACAGCTCGGGGCGAGCCCTGTACGTCAAAGGGGGAGTCTGTAGCGGATGCTTTTATCTGTATATACTAATATTATTAATTTCTGTACATAGTTATTATATTTTTACATTACATGCAATTGAATTTAGCTCATATCATTTATTTGTTTATATTTCACTAACTCTTTCATTTCATTTATTCTTTCAAATGTGAATATTATAAATTTTAGTAACCATGTAATTATAACGAGTATTCGTGAAGTGTGCGACACTATTTCGTATCAACTTTGTTGCTGTAAAGCTCTCTTGTTTGTTCCTTCTTCATTTTAGAAGCTCTGCTACAATTGGCTGATGACCTTTGCATTTTTAGAAGCTTTGTTTTGATTGGTCGATTAGATTCATTCTGAAAAGTATAAAAGGAGACGCACAAGACCAGAGAGCTCATTCTATTTCAACAGGTTGGTATGAACGGTTGCGTGGTTAAGCATATTTACATTAACAGACTAGTGGTAGCGATGGTTGCCCAAGCATGTTACTGTGCCTATGTTTAACTATAGCAGAGGCCGTGAGTGTGCATAATTCGCGATGGTGAAAGCGCACACTCCTGTTTCATAGTAAACGTACATGTCAACTTGTTTTTATGTTTTATTCATTCTATTTCAACAGAATAATTGTTAATTGAATCAACGTGAGGAAAAATTATTAATAAACGCAAAATTATAACGTTTTAAGTTATTTCTACGCCTTTTATTTGAAAACCCCCTTACAATTTGTTTTATATAGTTTTTGTTTTCTAATAGTTTTTTCTTTCATTCCCCAAAATAGTTCATTTGCGGTAAGTAATTAAAATTGAGTACATAAAATAGTAGAAAACTTAAAACTCTAATGCTGCAAATAGAAAGTTTTTAATTTAGGAAAAGTATTAAAGAAAAGCAAAATGAACTCTGTGCACAATTCTTAATAGGCAACCTATCTTTTCTACTTCAAAACTAATTTAAAAAGGTAAAACTTTATGAAATTAGTTTTTGAAGTGTTAACATTACGAAGAAATATTTTTGTAAATATGCTACGTAAAAGTCATTTTACAGAAATAAATTAACTAACAGCAACGCAATGAGTTGATATTTTAATACTTATATGAATGTATGTCCTACATCGCTAAGTTGTACTGTGCTGGTATTTGCAATTATATTTTATTCTAGTATGCCTTGTCGCGCATCACTATATTTCAAAAAGTGTTGTTGTTTTCACAGATCATAGAAGCAAAAGTTATGCACATCTGACCGCTCCAGGTTAAATTGTTTTTCATCCAAAAATACGAGACGCTTGCCATTTAGATTTTTATGCCATACAAAAACCTGATTTTCAATGATGTTTTTTTTTTAATTTATAAATTTTCAGGTGCTTCGCACCATGAAGAATATGTGTCATAGCTGAAAGGTTAGCTGTTATGGCCAAAATAGATTTAATATTCGCTGCTGACTGGTCTGAGTTTTATGCTGATCTATTTACCGATTTTTAATTTTTCAGCGGCCTCGGGAAGAAGAAACTGTGGCCTTTCCAAGATATGAACATGATATATAAGTAATACTAGAGTAACCCTGCCCACGTTGCTGGGCAATGCAATAATATACATATACGCCTCTGTATTAAAAATGAAATCTTCTAGAAATAATTGACATTTTCCTGAAAAAGAACTAAGTACACAAATTTTGTAAAGCGAAAACATCAAAATAGAACAAAAAAAATATTGTAGTGCTTGGTGGTAAACAACATTTTTAGGATTGCCATTTTCACAGAAAATGAACAAAGACGACAGGTTCCCAACACGTGAATATGCCACGTTCAGTTGACCGTGTGAAGTTACATGAACTTCTAAAGTTATGCCACAAACTTCCATAACTTGCAAAAACCAAACGAACGGGAAACTGTAATCACTGAAATTCAAATGGCATCTTCAAAACATCTTCGCCTTTCAATTTTCCATTTAAAATTATTGCTTCAGTTACACAATCCATTAATTTTTTGACCGCAAGTATTTTTCCGATGCATAATTCGGGTGGATTTATATTAGGAAGCATAACGTTTGGCGATCCAATTTTCAATTGCAAATTATGCGGTGTTATTCTTGCTAAATCAAGAGAATTCAAAAATTCAGTTGAATAATATAATATGTCTTGTTTATTCATCACAGTATCAACAGATTTATAGGTGATCAATTCTCCAACTATTTGAGTTTGAATGACGAAATTCAAATCAGTGACAGCCTTATTTTTTCCTGGCAATATATGTAGCTCTTTCACTAAACGAAGCATGATTTTTGTATTGTTGTTGTATATTTGCGAAGTATTTCTTTTCATTGTACGAATATGCTAACACCTCTTGCAATTTTAATGAAACCATCACTATAAATTGATATTTTAACATAACCGATTAAAAGCAATTGCTTTGAAAATATTGCAGCTGATGGATCATTTTGCATTCGCACGCATACATTGGTGGTGAGTCTTCACATTTTAACTCAATCCATGCCAGAGGTTTTTGATAAATTGGTGGTCTTCATTTATCGTCATATTCAAAGGTTTTAGCGCTAAATGCGCTGTACTACCACCATTCAATAAAGTTGCTACAACTCCAAAAGATGTAGAAATTCTTCCAAGTGCTCTTACAGTTGCTAAAATTAGAGGTATCAAAATTTTTTGCCAGTACCACTATGTGAATCTAAAACGTACTTGCCACCATTACAATTGTCAGTGTCTTGTATGATGTAGTTTAGGATTATTTTCGTGAACATAATTTGTCAATACATTTAGATCGAAATTCTGTTCTCGAACAAAATTTTAATTAAAACAAGTAAGAAAATTATAGTCGGTCTAGACCGATTATACGATACCCTATACCATGCGTTTAGAAACCCTATCTCTTAGGCCCAACTAACTGGACATAGAAAATAAGCAAAAACCAAATCTGAGTGGGATTTTTTCTGGCTACAGGGATCATTTTTGGACTACTCATTAAAGGATGTAATAAACGCATACAAACTCAATTTCAGTAAGATCTATATGACAATTTGGATCTTATTGCAATTTATGTCGATTTCATCGGGGTAATTTGTATTGGCCTAGGTCTGAAAATGGACCGATTCTCACCAATTTCAATAGCGTTCATCCCATGGCCGATAAAAGCTTATATACCACATTTCATCAAATATATTCATATTTGCGACCTGCAGTTTGATTACAAGGTTTACATGGACACACAGACGGACGGACGGACATTGTTAAAACAACTCAAAAAGTGATTCTGATTCGATCGGTATAATTAAAGATGGGTCTAGGTCAAATATTTTTGGTTGTTACAAACAGCAGCACAAAGTCATTATACCCAAACCACATAGTGATATAGGGTGTAAATATAATTTCTTGCACGATTGGTGATGGCATACACGACTGAGCCAAAGCTTCACCCGTCATTCCTAAACATATATCCTCAATCAGTATCAATGTATCTTTATTCATTTCATCTGTATAATTCAATTGATTAGCTGCATTGCAAGTTAAGATAATGATTGCAAATAAAATTGCAATTTCTTGTGGATATGCTGGTACCAACGCATCAATTATTGTGTTTTACCAATGTATGTCGTGTTCAAGAAGCATTATTTTTGACATACTTCACGACAAGTAGCACGATAAGTAGCGCACAATTGTCCAGCAAGAGTTCTAAAATGATAAAATCATGTAGGACCATAAACATTAATCAAAAGCAAACGCAAACGAAAATACTTTTTAATTGGGTGAGCTGTGTAAATTCGACCTAAATCATCAGTTTCAAATATATTTGGCTGACTTTTAGTAGGTTAGCCTTGCTTGTAGACCTCGATTTGTTATGCTCCCACTTTGACAGTTGTTGATCTACCATAATCTTGTGTTGATCTTTGACGATATTTTGGATACCCTTCATTTCCAGTAGTAATTTGAAAAACTATTGCTTGTGGATAATTTTTTGTACACTTTCTATTTTGTATACATACTGAATTCATATTCAAAGTACCGCATGTTCCATGAATCATATTTTTGGTAACAATTTCATGCAATTCAATTTCAATTTCAGGATCAGGAATTTGTGCTGATATAATGCTATCAATTTGTTCTGGTGTTATGTTGTCAACCATACAAATTAAAATGTGAGCGTGTGGTAGTCCTTTTTTTGCTATTCCATCGAATACATCCAGCAACGTAGTTCACCAAATATTTTTAACTTTGTCAACACGTCCTTGCTTAAATACAAAATAAGTATTCATTCCATTGCAGATTGAACGTGAAAGTTATAAAAAATCATGCATATATCCTGGTCCACATAAGACGATGGTAAAATCATCATATTTCCGATATCAATAGGATCCCCATCATTGTTTAGAGCATCACGGGAATGAATGTAGTTTTCTGAACGTAGTTTTGTTTGGTTATTGTATATATACCAAAAATGTATTTATGCAAAAACTTATGGCAATGCAAAATGTGATCACATTAATCGATACGCGTAATAAGTCTTAGCTTTAACCTTATTATAAGTTACCGCTCCTGCCATAAAAGGAAACAAAAATAAATTCCATTATGAGTTCACACATTTTATATGAGAAAAATACACTATCAGAAAAGTGTGCATAAAAAGCACATGCGTAGATATTTTTTGATGTTCTTTCCTTTTAAACCATCAGTTAAAGTAGGCCTTTCCGCATACATTGGTCTGTAAGTCGCTGAATCAGTTCTCGAGTTTTAGATGGTGTAACACACAGTGTTTGATTTATATATATATAGATCATAACATATGTGCGTATTCCAGCAGCAAAGCTTTATAGACTGTACTTAAAACATAAAAAGAGAAATAAATAATTCTGATTAAGGGAAAATAGTTAAAATACAATTGTTCCTAATCATGTGAACTACAGTGTATATTTCAATCTAAGCATATAATGCTTTTTTCCGTTATTATAGTATGAAAAAACTTAAGTACTATAATTTCTTTACATTTAAATGGAAATCTATTAGAGTGTACAATGAACTGATATAATACACCTTTTTTTAAGGAACAGCTATTTATTTGTACATATTACTCCTTCCAAACTTCCAGATGTTAGCACTTTTATATAATTTTTATTGACGATCATTATAGAATATTTTATCAAAATTTTTTCTTTCACTCACCTCTATTTCTGTCATCAGTTTTTTGTTATATGAACTTAAATATCTTATTATTGCACTAGATGTGTTTTTTTTTTTTTTGGTGTTAGTGACAACCGTTGGAGAATATGGAAAATATGACACGCTCATTTGCATGTCTGGAAATTATACAAAGAAAACTCTCTAATTCATTCAAAAATTCAAAATGGCAAAATTAAACTTATACAACACATTTTTTTGTGTTAATATCTTATAGTTATGTGCACTCAGCTGCAGTCAAGAAAAGCGTTAAAGCTACACTTAAATTTTTAGTAGTAAAAGTCATTTCGAATCGTAGTAGCGTATGAGTGATGTTTATTTAAAATAAAAATAACGAGTGCGGCATGCGGTTGAATTGATATAGTATGTGTATTAGGGATATAATTATTTACATATTTTGCAAATATAAAAATTTGCCTAGCATGCTGAATAGTCCATGGAAAAATCAATAATATTTATAGGCTAAGCGATTTCTTTTGATCAATATAAAACTTTTAGTTACCAACCGATTTTTACCAAAAATACCACATTTGAAATGTATTTCTTTTTGCCTGTCCACCAGATTTACAGATTTGCACCGTCTGGATATTTTTTTGGAGTAATGCTAATTTAAAGCTATTACAGAATACATACAGTGTGTGTGTGTTTATTATATATATCAAAATCCCTGTGTTGAATTGTGAATTGGCTAAAATTTATAAGCCTATTTTTAGGCTCTTATATAATTATTTATTAACAAACCCACTCATATACCTTCTACGTTTTAACAAATGTTTATAACGGAATTTAATGAATTTCATTTAAAAAGTTTTGAATAGTGATTTATATATTAAAGGAAAAAATAAAATTTCCTGAAAGTTGCGCTCGAATTACGATCGTTGGGCTCTGCTAGATTGAATAGTAGCCTTTTTTATTTTTCACGATCGTTAAATAAGATTCCGCACTAAATGCGATGAAGACTGCAATTAGGGTTTTTTTCTGAAACCGCTATTTAAAATAGTTTTTTAGGATTTAGTTGCTCTTTGTCCCAATACCAGGAAGTAAAATTCATAACCTGAATGAAAATTTTACTTTAATATCTAGAGAGGGGCTGAAATGAATATAGTTTTTACACCATTATATTTTTTTTATAGAATTGCAAAAAAAAAAAAAAAGAATATTTGTTGAATACACACAGAAGATATATAACTGGGTTTGTTATAAAATAACTTTATAATAGGCAATTCACAATTAAACACATATCTAGTAAACGCACATACACCATTCTATAATTTTTTGTATATGTTAGTAACAAATTTGATTATGGTGCAGTTCTGTAAAAATGGTGCATATGTAAAGGGTCCGCTATCTATCGTTTTTTTTTCAACTACTGCTTATTTCGTGAATGGTAACACTTAGCTCAAGTCTGATTTGACAGATAATTAGTTTTATCCTTCCGCTGAACGAATATGGTTGTGTATACGCTTGAACAACGCTGAGAAATATTGCGACATTACTTTGAAAATCATGGTAATGTTGCAGAATATGTGCGAAAATTGCGTACGGATTTTGGAAGAAGAGAAGCACCGCCAAAAACAGTGCGTACACCCGAGAATATTGCTGCTGTGGCAGAAAGTGTGCGTGAAGCGCCATCAACATCAATTCACCGTCGTTCTCAAGAATTGAACATTTCGGAGGCATCATTGAGACGAATTTTGCATAAAGACCTTGGTATGACGCCATACAAAGTCCAATTGGTTCAGGAGTTGAAGCCAACTGACCATCCAATGCGTTTTCGCTTCACTAAGTGGGGCTGCGATCGACTTACAGATGATGCCGATTTTGCCAAAAAAAAATCATCTTTTCTGATGAAGCTCATTTTGATCTTGGCGGGTATGTAAACAAGCAAAATTGTCGCATTTGGGGCACAGAAAACCCGCACGCATACATTGAAAAGCCGATACACCCAAAACGAGTCACTGTTTGGTGCGGATTTTGGCATTTTTCTTCGAAAATGAGCAAGGAGTGGCCGTTACAGTCAATGGCGATCGTTATCGGGCCATGTTGAACGAATTTTTGTTCACAAAAATTAAAGAGAATGATATTGGCAACATTTAGTTTCAACAGGACGGCGCTACGTGCCACGCAAACGAAGCTACACTCGATGTTTTGCGCCCTGTTTTTGAAGATCGCATTATCAGCCGCAGAGCTGATGTCGTTTGGCCACCTCTGCGATTTGACACCGATGGACTGTTATTTGTGGGGTGTCCTCAAAGATAAGTGTTACGCCAACAAGCCAGAGACAATTGACGCTTTAAAGGACAATATTCGTGAAGCCATTGGTGAAATACAGCTGCACACAATCGATAATGTGCTTCAAAATTGGACCGATCGTGTAGGCTACTGCATGGCCAGCCGAGGCAGCTGTTTGAATAATATTATTTTCCATTATTAACCGGAGGGATTGTACTTTCAAATAAAAAAAGAAATTTGAGATAATATTCAGTAGTT
This sequence comes from Cordilura impudica, assembly GCA_963682025.1. Taxonomy (NCBI): domain Eukaryota; kingdom Metazoa; phylum Arthropoda; class Insecta; order Diptera; family Scathophagidae; genus Cordilura; species Cordilura impudica. Next base: position 261,271,116 of record OY821518.1, on the reverse strand, counting down.
TTTTTTTTTATAAAGTTATTTGGCGGACTCTTTATAAAGAAATACTTTTCAGATGGTATATTTTTGTCAATTATGGTTGATAACTAAAAGTGTAAAAGGGATCTGAAAGAAAACCTTACCTATTAATATTATAGATCGATGACTTCCTATATCTATTTTTAAAACTTAAATTAAATTAGAGAAAGTAAGAATATTATAGCCGGTCTAGACCGACTACACGATACCCTTTACCATGGTTTTGAGACTCTATAGAAAATAAGCATAAACCAAATTTGAGTGGCACTGTTATTAATTTTTTTGGCTACAGATATGAAAAAGTTCATATCGGATGCTATATTTATATGGGGACTAGGTCGAAAAATGGACCGATCCTGACCATATTTGGTAAGGTCACTTATATTTAGAAAAAATATATACAAACCCAATTTGAGAATAATCTGTGCAATATTTTTGTTTTTTGATAGATTTAAGTGAAGACTAGGAAGCAGCTCTATATGGGGCCTACGACTAAGAATTATCCTATAGCGATTATTTTGTACTACTGATTAATGAATATAATAAACACACACAAACCCAATTTGACTGAAATCTATATGATAATTTGGATCTTATGGAAATTTATGTCGATTTCATTGGGGTCAGTTGTATGGGAAATATGTCTGAACATGGACCGAATTTCGCCAATTTCAATAGCATTTAACTTATGGCCGATAAAGGCTTATATTTGGTAAAATTTTTGGACTACTCATTAATGGATGTAATAAACGCATATAAACCCAATTTGACTAAGATATGTATGACAATTTGGATCTTATGGCAATTTATGCCGATTTCATAGGGGTCATTTGTATGGGGGCTAGGTCTGAACATAGACCGAATCCCACCAATTTCAACAGCGTTCATCGTATGGCCGCTAGAAGCTTATATACCTAATTTCGTCAAAATATATTCACATTTGCGACTTGCAGTTTGATTACAAGGTTTACATGGACACACAGACGGACGGACGGACGGACATCGTTAAATCGAATCAGTTAGTGATTCTGATTGATCAGAATAATAAAGGATGCGTCTAGGTCAAATATTTTTGTTAGTTACAAACAGCAGCACAAAGTCATTATACCCAAACTACATAGTGGTATAGGGCAGCGATGGCGAACCTATGACCCACGGGTCACACACTGACCCACGCAACAATTTTAAGTGACCCACGAGTTGATTTGTTTTTTCAGACCAATTCTAAGTTGTTTCAAACCATATTTTTAAATTCTAAGTTTTTTCAAACTGAGATATTGTTATACTCAATTAACAAATTGTGGTATTGTAGATGTACAAAGAAAACTGTGAAAATTTTGTAGTAGGCTTTGTAAAAATAACACATAAAATGCAAGGAAGAAATTTGTGTGTCTTTTTCTGTGGAAAAAAATAAAAAAAAATTATGTGGAAAAATATGGAACTTAACAGAAGAAGAAAAAAAAAGAATTATTTTCTCAAAAGCTAAAAGAATATAAATCACAAGCTAATGTATTTAAAACATTTCTAGTTCCTAGCACATTGTATCGCACGACATGGAAAACCTCTTTCGTAAGGTGAGTTTTTAAAAGAAGCGGTTTTGGAATGTTGTGCTGTCCAATTTGCTGATTTTAAAGAAAAAGATTTGATAATAAAGCGCATTAATGTGTTGCCTATAAGCCGAAATACAATTAAATAACGAATATTAAGATTAGAAACAAATACCTGTTCTCAAATAAATTACGATTTAAAATGTGTCGAATGTAAAATCAGGAAATATAATGATGGGAGAACTGGTCAAGTAAATAACATTGACATGAAGAGCTACTGGTCCTGAAGTTTTTAAAGAATTTGCTGATACATTTATGACAAGTAAAAAAATTATAGTCGGTCTAGGCCGACTATGCGATACCCTATATCATGGTTTAGAGACCCTATTCCTTCCGCCCAACTAATTGGATATAGAAAATAAGCATAAACCAAATTTGAGTGGCATAATTATTAATTTTTTTTTCTGCAGGTATGAAAAAGTTCATATCGGGTGCTATATTTATATGGGGACTAGGTCGAAAAATGGACCGATCCTGACCGTATTTGGTACAGTGACTTATATTTTGAAAACATGTATACAAACCAAATTTGAGAAAAATCTGTGCAATATTTTTGTTTTCTGATAGATTTAAGTGAAGATCGGGAAGCAGCTCTATATGGGGCCTATGACTAAGTATTGTCCTATAGGCATTATTTTTGGACTAATATTTAATGGATATAATAAACACATACAGACCAAATTTGATTGAGATCTATATGACAATTTGGATCTTATGGCAATTTATGTCGATTTCATAGGGGTAATTTTATAGGGACTAGGTCTAACCATGGATCGAATATCACCAATTTAAATTGCGTTATTCCTTTTGCGGACAAAAGCTTATATGCCTAATTATATCAAAATATATTCATGTTTGCGACCTGTAGTTTGATTACAAGGTTTACATGGACACATAGACGGACGGACGGACGGATGGACGGACGGACGCACATTGCTAAATCGAGTCAGAAATTGATTTTGAGTCGATTGCTATAATAAAAGATGGTCCAGATCAAATATTTTTGGTAGTTACAAACAGCAGCACAAAGTCATTATACCCAAACCACTAGTGGTATAGGGTATAAAAATGAATATTGATTTACAGAAAATTGTTTCTGTAACAACTGATGGTGCTCCTAGCATGATTGGCAAAATCATTGGTTTTTTTCAGCAACTTAAACAAAGTGTCCAGCATCTTTAATTGAATTTCATTTCCTCATTCATCAAGAAGTCTTATGTGCAAAACAAGGATTGAAAACATTTTCCAACGTAATGCCAGTTGTAGCAAAAATATTCAATTTTATAAATGCAAGAGCTCTAAATAAGCGAGAATTTGTCAAATTATTAGAGGAAATTGATTCTCAATACTTTGTGCTTTTAATGTACAATAATGTTCGATGGCTCAGCCGTGGTCAAGTTTTAAATAGGTTTGTAGATTTATTAGAAGAAATAGAACTAATTTTTCATGAAAAAAATAATGTTTTTGACGAATTATCAAATATAGAATGGCTAAATGACCTAATGTTTTGCTGTGATATCACTCAGCATTTTAATGAATTGAATAAAAAACTCCAAGGACCTGGTCAAGTTGTATTAGTCATGTTTGAAAATATTAAAATATTTATGACAAAACTTGATACATTTAGTAATGATTTCAAAATGGAAATATTGAAATATTTTCCATATCTGCAAAAACATTTCCAAGCAACTGAAAATGTTGAAAATAGGAATATTACAGAGGATCATACAATTAAAAAATATTTAACTGTTATTGAGGAAATAAAACAAGCTTTTCTGGATAGACTTAATCAATATAAGGATTTAGAGAAAACATTACGGTTTATATTGTATCCAAAAAAAAATAGAATTTAGTAATTTGGAATTAACCGTGTTACTTGGTTAGGTATTGAAAATTTGGAAATGGAATTAGCAGAATTCCAAAACAGTTTTATGTGGAAAAATAAATTTGAAAATTTAATTACAGATTTGCAAAAACAGGATTTAGAAAATATTTCTGACAATAAGAAAAAAATATTCGAACGAAGAACTGATAATATAATATTAAAAGAATGGGACAGATACATTTAATACAATGAAAAAAATGGCAAATGCTCTTTTAACATTGTTTGGTTTAACATATGTATGCGAAACTTTATTTTCATCAATGAATTTTATAAAATCCACGCAAAGAAATAGACTTGGTAATGAAATGACTGCCGCATGTGTAAAAGTAATGAATTCCAAGTATGAACCAAATATTCATCAATTATCTGAAAATAAACAACAACAAGTATATGTATAATTTTTTTCTATATTAAATTTTCTTTGTTCTTTATTATAAAACTAGATGTAACCCGGTGTGCTTCGCTACACCCTCCCCCTCCCCCGCCCTTCCGAATTGTTATGAAAAGGCTCACGCAAAGTCCCAAGGCTCTCACTAACACAGTTATTCAGATATATCACATTTAATATTAAGTTTGTAAAGGGTGCCATGCGCATTTGTCCAATCCCGCCCACTTTTTTGTCTGACTACTCACGTTAATAATAGATAACCTGAGATAAATTTTCAAAGCTCTCTCTATTATAGTACTTAATATATATGATATTAAAAATTTACTTTGTATGGGAGGTGCCACGTCCACTAAAAATATTAAAAAAATACAGCCTGTAGCACTTCCGATATTCGCAGTAAGAATCAGTTAAAATTTCAGGAAGATCAGATAAGTTGTTACGGAGATTACCTCCTACAAACAAACAAACACATTACCTCTTTATTATGCTAAGTATAGATCATTAATATAGATTCATTTATTTTGATACTTGCTGATATAAAATGTTTTTTGTTTTTTTTAATTCGGTACAACAATTATCAGATTTTTCGGCGTTCCTGCCTTGGAGGTACATGTAGCTGCCCATGAGAAGAACATGGATTTTTCAAATTAGATCTGGCACCACTCAACTATTGGCTTTGAACTTAAAATATCACTTGGCAATTTTTATTTTTTTTAGCGATTTTTGATTTTGCCCATTTTTGATTTTGAAGATTTTTGTTTTTCGGCGATTTTTATTTTTCGCGATTTTTGGGTTTGGCGATTTTTGATTTTGACAATATATTTTCCACGACAAATCACATTGATAACTAATGTACTTGTCAAAAGACTGTTGCTTTCGTAGTACATCATATTTTTGATATAGGAGGTGCCACGCCCACTTATCCCATCCCGCCCATTTGTTGTCTAACTAATCATATGAATAACTTATGGATTTACACAAAGTCCCAAGACTCTCACTATAACAGTACTCCAGATATATGGCATTATATATTTTATTTGTATGGCAGGTACCACGCCTATTGGTCCGATACTGCCCATTTTTGTCCGACTGCTCACATTAATAATAGGTGACATCAGACAAATTTGAAAAACTCTCTCTATCATAGTACTCGAGATATATAATATTGAATTATTACTTGTATGGGAGGTACCACGCCCATTTCTCCGATCCGGCCCATTTCCGGCGTGGCTACTAATATTAACAATAGGTGACCTCACACAAATTTGCAAAGCGCTCCTTATCATAATACTCAATATATGTATATGATATTAAAAATTTACTTTGTGTGGGAGGTGCCACGCCCACTAAAAATATTAAAAAAATTATAGCCTTTAGCACTTCCCATATCCGCAATAAGACTCTGTGAAAATTTCAGGAAGATCAGATGGCTAGTTACGGACATTACCCCCTACAAACAAACAAACAAACAAACAAACACACACTACCTCTTTATTATATTAGTATAGATTAAAAATTTACTTTGTGTGGGAGGTGCCACGCCCACTAAAAATATTAAAAAAATTATAGCCTATAGCACTTCCCATATCCGCAATAAGACTCTGTGAAAATTTCAGGAAGATCAGATGGCTAGTTACGGACATTACCCCCTACAAACAAACAAACAAACAAACAAACAAACACACACTACCTCTTTATTATATTAGTATAGATAATAATCATACCTATAATATCTTCGAATAGAATAAAATCATATATACATGTATTTTTTTAAATCTTTATTTACTAAAATATTACTTGACCCGTATGTTGATATTACAAAAAAAAAATTAAATTTTGACTCACTTGTCAAAAAGGTTCACCATCGCTGGTGTTAGGAAATAACGACGCGAAGGGTTTTAAGAGAACTCACTTTTATTTACAAAATTAACAACTTAAGTACTAAACATGAAAATCTTATTACTAAACTAGGCTATCTGACACTTTAAGTATTGTCAGGATGTTGTGCGCACATGCAGCACATATAAATGTATAAATTAATTATTTTTAGGTTTTATAAATAAAAAAACATTTTTACTTTTTATTACAACTGCTTTATATAAAACCAAAAACCAAACTGAAACTAAACTTAATTTTTATTTCTTATAAAGTTTTACTTAAAACTATTGACACTGCAAAAACGTAAGTATGACAAGCCACCACATCCGCAGCAAACAAAATAATTCTTTGGAATTTTGTCTGCTTCGAATACTGCAAACAAGTAGTTTTTTTTTATTCAGTTGACAACGAATTTGTTGTTAACTCTTCCCCGCTAAAATGAGAGCGTCCTCGATCGATTTAGAAATATGGAATCTGGGAGATTCTGGGTACTTCTCTTGTTGTTACTATCATCCGTGGAGGTGACTCAATAATGGGTGAATGTGAGGATAGAGGGGTAATAACTTCTTTCCTATGTTTTCGTATCTTATTCAATAAGATAATTACAAGGGCTATTATAAAATATAGTAGTAAGTTAGTGGCAGAAACTAATTTATTTTTAATATCTAATAGATTAATAGCTTTAGTATTGTTCATGTGCAATTCATTAAGGGTTTCTAATTTTACCTTGGTTTCAATATATGCACCGGGAAGTCTCGGTTGAAGTACGGCCGGTAAAGGCTGAACATGAACGGTTTGCAAATAATTGTAAGTTTTATTTAAAATCGTTATTGAAGCATTACTATATTGTAAGCTGAAGGTTCCAGTTAAAATTTGTGGTTCACTATCAATGATGATAGTACCATTAAATTGGTTTATTAACAAGGTTCCTGGGAAAATTTCTTCTACAGTAGGAATATCTTCATTGTTTGTGAGAGTGCAGTTGGATGTGCGACTATTTAAAAGATTTGCTAGGCATGTGTCATTTTCAATTTTTTTAACATTTTGCATTTTACATATAGTTAATTTATTATAAGTTTTACATTTTTCTTCTATGTTCAATATTGTATTATTGCATTTTAGTACATTTGAGTAATCAATTTTATTAACAAATTTACCGAACTTTGTCGGTTTAATTAGTATATTAGAACAATAATTATCATTAGCTGTTGGTATGTCTAAGATATAAATTAACGAATTATTGCTAGAGGCAATTTTAACCTCTGAAAATTCAAACACTTCTTCAAAATTTACATATGGTATAGATTCCCTTTCGAATATCTCTTTTACAATATTTACTTCAGAATTTGATAGAATAAATGAGTTTACTACTCCCACTTTTGCCCAATGTATGGCATATTGGATGTTCAATAATTCTTCTTTTAATGTATCAATTTTATATTTAAGTCTTGTAACGAAAGCTTCTTTAACTATTTCATTGCTTCTAATAGTTTTAATTATTTCATTTGTAGTTTTGGTCAACTCATCTATTCTTTCAATGGATAACTTATTGACTATTACTTGATGATTATTGTTTTGTAATACATTGTTAATTTTCTGTTCAACAATCTCGAAATCATTATGGTCTGGGTTCCCAGCAATCCACTTCCATGCTGACCCAATAAAGTTTAGCGACCTTTTAATTCTCGGTTTTAATCTGTTCAAATGGCTTTGAAGTTGAGCTATTTCATATGAGAGGAAAGGATATAGGGGATGTGATTGACTGATGTTACGCTGTATGGAAAGTTGTAATTTGTCTATCAATTCTTGATAATCTTCGGTTTCGATAACGTGTACGAGTTTGAATGTTCCAGTTTGAAGTCTAGCGTAGCCAATATTAATCGTGACAATTTGGGAATTGGTGTAATCGAGAATCTTTACCTCTGCTCCCGCTGAAGCGAGTACTACCCTGTAATGAATGGTAGTTATTAGTTCCTTATATTGTTCTTATGAATAGTCCTACCCGATTCAGTTATGACTACCGAGTTTTTATTTTCCTTAACTATTTCTTCGGTGTATGTTTTGCATTTTCCAAAAAATGCATCCGCTGGCTTCCTGTGAATTGTGGAATGTATGGAATTGTTATATTCATATAGGGACCTGTATAGAAGTTCAGAGAATGTGGAGTGAGCGTTTTCTGACTTTAAACATCGCATTATTTCTGATAGCGTAGAATGGCCTCTTTCGATCTGTCCATTTACAGTACTCGAGTATGGGGGAATTTTGAATATTTTGATATTGTATTGATTTTCCAGCATGAAGGTAATTGCTGCTGAATTAAAGGATTTTTCATTGTCCATTATGACAATCTCGGGCATACCGAATGATAGTAGAATCTCACAAAGTGGTTGTTTTATATCAGCAGTAGCTCGCGATTTTAGCAATCTTGCTTGAACGTACTTAGAAAATTTATCGATAGCTGTTAGTACGAGATTCTTATCCGTAATGTAAATATCTATGTGGACGATCTGTACAGGATATTGCGGAATGGGCCTTTCACTTAGAGTGATCTTGTTCGGATGGCGTTCGTATTTATTCTCCATGCATATTTTACATATCCCCGTCAGTCGTCATATTTTTGCGCTCATCTGTGGAAAGTAATATTTAGTCAAGATTTGTTTCTTATTCTCTTCGCTATTTCTATGTGCCCTATTGTGTTCCCCAATGATCACTTTTTCTTGGTCTTCCTCATCCCGAAGGTCGGTTACCATGGTCCTGGTGTATCTTACCTTGTACCGACTAAAATTCTCCCGGAATATTTCTTGAAGTTTGCCGAGAATATTATCGGTTGTCTTGATGCAATTAATTACGGATGGATTTAAATATGTTTTTAGAATATTCTTTAAGATTTCAGTGGAGGTGTCCGGTTCTACAATCGTGTGTCTATGATACGTTGGAAAGACTATCTCAAATTTATACGATCGTGTATCATTGTCAGAAGAGATAATTATTTGGTTTTTGTAGACGTTCAGAGGGACATTTGTAAATTGAATTAAATTTTGGGATGAGCTCTCGTCGCTATGTTGCGTTGCAGTCATAGAATTTATGTGTGCAACTTCGTTTGGAGGTCTTGACAAAGCATCGGCTACGACATTGGTGCTACCGGGTTTATAAATCAATTCGTATTTAAAGTCCTCTAAGAATGCCTTCCATCTTTTGAGTTTGTGATTGGAGTTTTTATTATTCAGAGTATAAGTTAAAGGAAGATGGTCCGTAAAAATCTTTATCTTTGCCGAACCATAGAGGTAGTTCCGTAATGACTTCAAGGCCCACACTATCGCAAACATTTCTTTTTCATTTGTCGCGTAGTGTTCCTCTGATTTTTGTAGAGTTTTGGACAGGAATACAATTGGTCGGTCGTCTTGGGACAGAACTGCTCCAAGTGCATGGTTAGAAGCGTCCGTCGTCAAATGAAATTCCTTATTAAAGTCGGGATAGGCCAAGAGAACATCCTCTGATATTAGAGTTTGTTTCAACTTGTTAAAGGCATCAATGGCATCTCTGTCAAGATTTATTTTGATTTTGCTTGAAGCATGTTTAGACGCACGTCCTCCTTCCCCTCTTAAAAGATTTGTTAGGGGCTTTGCTATCTTAGCGTAGTCCCTTATAAATCGTCTATAAAAATTTGCAAGACCCAGAAAGGATCTCAAATCCTTTAAGGTTTTCGGTGTCGGAACTTTACTGATTGCCTCTACTCTCTTAGGATTGGTCTTAATTCCAGATTCAGATATTATAAAGCCTAAAAACTCTACTTCGCTTTTCAGAAACTCGCACTTGTCTAATTGGACTTTCATGTTCGCCCGTTCGAGAGTTTTGAAAATAATTTGCATATTCTGTAAGTGTCTTTCTTCATCCTCCGCAAAAATAATAATGTCGTCTATGTAGACGAAACAAATTTTGCCTATATGCTCCCGTAAAATGTCGTCCAACGCTCTTTGGAAAATGGACGGGGCATTCTTCAAACCGAACGGCAATCTGGTGAACTCGTATTTACCGTTGTTCACTGAGAATGCAGTTTTTTGCATATCGCTTTCCCTTAGTGGTATCTGGTGGAAACCAATTTTCAAATCTATTACAGAAAACCATTTGCTCTTAGATAATTGTGGCAAAACTTCATTTATATTTGGGATCGGGTATTTATCGGGTACTGTCACGCTATTGATTTTCCTATAATCGATAACAAGTCGAAACTTCTTTTTGCCAGAAGCGTCGGCCTTTTTTGGCACGATCCATATTGGAGAGTTAAAGGGTGACCGTGATGGTCGAATAATACCCTGATCTAATAGTTCCCTGATTTGACTTTCTACCTCATCTTTAAGGTGCATTGGATATGGATAATACCTTGAATAAACGGCATCTTCATTTTTGGTGTGTATTTCACCAACAACTGAAGTTGTATAGGTTAATCTTTCATTTGGGTCACTAAACAATTGTGCGTATTTTTCAATTATTTTCCCGAGTTTTTTCTTTTGTTCTGTTGTCATGTGATCATTTCGAACATTTATAGTGTTCACAGATTGGGATGGCTGTTGTTTTATGTTAACTTTTATTCTACCTTGAATAATCATATAGTTATCGGCGGTATGAATAGTAGCTGATAATTTCTTCAAGGTATCATTTCCCAATATTCCGTGAAAGGACTTTAAAGTTGGGAGCAGAAAAAATTTGATTTTACTATTATGAAACAGATTGATGAATGTGTGTTGGGATATTTCGGTTCTACAGTTTACAGAATTTGCGTAAAAGTTTTCGTCGTTAGGGATGGGATTTTTAACTAATTGGGGTTGAATATAATTCTTATTTGAACCAGTGTCAATGAGAAATTTTAGAATTTGGCCTGAACTCTTCCTACATTGAAAATATGGGAGGGACGAGTCCCTTAGTCTAAAAAATGGATGTCAACGAACTCTTGTGCATTGTCCTGTTCACTTTCAAAGTTTTCCCTATTTAATTCATTAATGTAATCGTCAAAGGGTGGGAGCTGTTCCTCATTTTCATAGTCTAAAATATCTGAATCGTAGTCGCTATTAGTCATTTCCCGTTCGTTGCCAGTATCCAAATGAAAATTTCTCTGCATCTTCATCGGTTGGCGGACTTGACCAGATGTGATTAATGGTCTTTTGCCTGCAAATCTATCGTCCTGCGCAGGCCTGTTCATATAATTCACTCTTCTAGACTGTATGGATTGGTCAATGTCCATGGGTTCTGGCTGGGTTTGAGGTTTGGGTGCGGTTGGTCTTTGGGGTTGAAAATTCGGTGGTGAAAAAAATTGACGTTGAGGCATTTGATAATTCTGTTGCCGTTGAGGCCACTGGTTAGGAAAACTTTGCCCATGAGGTTGCATTGGCACACCTGTATTTCGGAATGGTTGTGATCTAAATGCCTGTCGAGTATAAGTCGGGGTATAATTCTGAATATTTCTCCGGGGAGGTAACTGAGGAGGCAGTTGGTGAGAAAATTTGTTCACCTTATTCGAATTTATATTAGCATTCGCATATTGGGTTCTGTACTGTTGATTCTCCAACATCAAACACAAGTGGAGAGCCTGTGGCAGGTCTGTAGGTTCTCTTATACCAAGAAGCCTTGGCAAGTCACCTTTTAAACCTCGGACAAAAGTGTCCAGAGCCTTATCTCTGTATGTTTGGGTCAAGAGGTCTAATGCTTCCTTTCCCATTGTCATACTAGAAATCTTGTTCATAATTAAAGACAAATGTGAGTAAACAATTTGATAAAATTCCTGGAATGTGTTGTTGCCCTGCACCAATGTAGTCATCTGGTACTCCAGCGTTGTTAGGTCCCGTTTGTCCGCGTAATGTAAAGTTAAGCATCTTGAGATGCAATCCCAGTTAAGTGGTGTATTATAAGATTCGAGAGCGGCGTCCGCATTACCAACAATTTTGTTCCTAATAACGCTCAAAATCCCGTAATATTTAGGAGATCCCTTGTTTGAATCATAAACCCTCAAAATGCGCTCCACACTCTTTCTCCAAGAACTGTACTCGGATGGATTTCCTGAAAATTCGCGAAGACACCGAACTACATCGGGTATTTTGTCTAAGTCCGCGATATTCCCGTTATCGATTCCCTGATCAACACCCGATATGTCCGCGTTTGGGTTCATAAATTGACGAACGGCTATTTGGCACTGCTGTGTACAAATTCTCAAAACACCGTCAAAATCTACTGGTCTTGCGCCACCCTCCATATGATTGGGATTGGGATTTGGATTTGGATTAATAGGATTAGGAACATTAAGGATGGGAGGTCTGATAAGGTTACTTGGGTTAGCCATTGTAGCTTTTTTCTTTTGACTTGATATATTACAAAAATATAATTATTCTTCTCTCTTTAAACTCACTAAATGCCAGTATTATAAATCTAGTTCGTAAAAATTACTTTAGTTTTTTTCTTTTCCCTTAAAATTATTTGTATAGATCTTAATTCTTAAATTCTGTTTTTTCACACGTTTTCAAATTATTGCAGAATTATTCATACAAATTTAAATTTTTATTTTCTATAATCTTAAAAATTTTAGTTTTCTTTGAATTTCTCGCACAATTTTCTTTTAAATTTTCAAAATTCTGTCATTTTCACACTTTTCCAAAATATTTAAAAATTATTTATATAAATTCAAATTTTATTTTCTATTAAAAAAAAAAATTTTTGTTTTCTTTGAATTTCTCACAAAATTTTTCTTTCAAATTTTTATTTTAAATTTTCCAAAATTCTGTCGTTTTCACACTTTTCTAAAATATTTAAAAATTATTTATATAAATTCAAATTTTTATTTTCTATTAAAAAAAAATTTTTGTTTTCTTTGAATTTCTCACAAAATTTTCCTTTCAAGTTTTTATTTTAAATTTTCCAAAATTCTGTCGTTTTCACACTTTTCTAAAATATTTAGAAATTATTTATATAAATTAAAATTTTTATTTTCAAAAAAAATTCGTTTTCTTTAAAAAGGTCTCACATAGTTTTTTTTCAAATTTTAAATTTTTCTAGATTCTGTCGTTTTCACAATTTTTCAAAATATTTTAAAATTATTCGTATAAATTTAAGTTTCAATTCTTAAAAAAAATTTTCATTTTCTTTGAAGTTCTAACACAGTTTTTTTTTTCAGATTTTATGAATCTACAATTTAAAAGTCACTTTTACTTACAGTAAGATAAGCGGCCACATGAGTCCAAAAATAGGAGTATTTTCCCTTTCCCAGTGTACTAGGGGACTCGATATTTTCTTTCGGCTTATGCGAGTTGCCTCTGTAGACAGCCTCTATTCCACTTATCTGCCAGATGACGACTGTGGTCCTTGTGGTCTCCTCGGTTGGTGTAGCCTTTGGGGTACTTTTAAGCTGATGACCGTCGTATTACAGCCTTCAGTTGTAAACAGCCTTTGGGTTGATAATCTTTTGAATGGCTATAGTTGTATTTCAGTTCTAGCAGCCTTCAATTTGTCCAGCAGCCTATGGGATACTTTTATTTGTCCAGTAGCCTATGGGATACTTTAATTTGTCCAGTAGCCTATGGGATACTTCCAGTTTTTTTTTTTTTTGTAGCTTATGGGGTACTTTCAGTTTTTTGGTAGCCTATGGGGTACTTTTAATTTGTCCAGTAGCCTATGGGATACTTTCGGACTTTAACGTTGGGCGCCAATTAATTATTTTTACGTTTTATAAATAAAAAAAAATTTTTACTTTTTATTACAACTGCTTTATTTAAAACCAAAAACCAAACTGAAACTAAACTTAATTTTTATTTCTTATAAAGTTTTACTTAAAACTATTGACACTGCAAAAGCGTAAGTATGACAAGCCACCACATCCGCAGCAAACAAAATAATTCTTTGGAATTTTGTCTGCTTCGAATACTGCAAACAAGTAGTTTTTTTTTATTCAGTTGACAACGAATTTGTTGTTAACTTATATATTATTATTGACTGTGCGTACCTGCATCACTTACAAAAGGTGAGGATTTTATTATAGTTAAAAATACTTAGAAATACGATAAGGATATTAATTGGGTTTTTCTAACAACTAAAAATCCCTTTTTTACTTACATAAATGTTATTAAAATGTAAGGCGAAATTTTTCATAGTTATTAGATATGGAAAACCAAACTGACAATAAAATAGCTTAAGTACAGTTTATGACAAAATACGTACAGTTTCTATAAAGCTGAACAGCTGGTATAGGGTATAAAAATTAAAAATAATAACTAAATAAATGTGTGGATATACACTACGGTGACAGCGGTTCGTATGAACAAATTTAGTTTTTCGAATCTAAAGGAGCGCCGGGCGGAATTTGGTGGCACTTGGTCTAAAAAGTATTTCCTGCAAGTTTGGCCCAAATCGGACATCGTTAACACAAGCCGCAACGAGGTCAAAGGTCAAGTCATACAGAATATTCGAAAATATATGAAAATTAATAATAAATAGCTTTAATTTATTTCGTGTATCGTGCAAATTGCTAAATATATTATTTTTTTTTTAGAAAATGTATTTAAAATATTTTTTGTAATTAACCCAAAATATACCAGGGGGTCAAATTGACACACTCAAAGTTTTTGACTTTATTGTCATTTTAGACATTTAATTCTTACTAACATATTCTTCGTGTACATAATCTGGACATGAAGAATATAAAAAAAATCCAAAAAATTAAGTTAACACTATTGCCTCCACTAGATCAAAATAACATACAAAATTTATTATTTGAAAGAACTTTTATATTAATTTAAAGGCTGGTTTTTACTTTTATTTATAATAAATTACATATTAAATCACAGTATTAAAAAATTAGAGAATTCATTAGTTTATGACAAGTTTTAAAAACAATTTAAAATTTTTAATAAATTTTAGAAAATTATTTTATAGCCCAAAATCTCTAGTTAAAGACTGTATGTTTGGAATACTGTTTTCTGTAACTTTGTACTACCTGAAAAATTATAACAAAACTAAATATTAGTACAATTAATAACAAAACAAAATAAATTCAAAAATTACTTTTAGTAAGTGTTGCTTTTGGTCCTCATCCTTCGTGATTTTACAATGGTATTCCTGGATAAGTTTAATCCCTCTTTCAGCACAATCGTTGACAACACTTAAACTTTTAATAATTTCTTTTCCTCTTTTAAAAATTCCCATATACGCGGGTTTTCTTTAGAGAAACCAGTGGATATTTTAAATCGCTAAAAGACGTTTTTTGTGTTAAATGAGAATAGCTCTTCTAAAATTACAGAAAATTCTTTGGAAATGAAATCCTTAAAAGTTTCTTTTCTTAGGGGAAGGTTTTTTGGGATTTCTTCTTGCTCATCTCCAGGGTCGCCAATAGATATTTTTGCCAACTGTTCTCTATTACGTTTGGTGACACATTTTTATAATTGTTGAAAAAAATTTTAAAAATTAGTATATAAACTGCTAAATGTGATAGAAAAGTATTTAAAAACTTTTTACTAACACCTTTTTTGAGTGTAAAACTAAAAAATATTGTGTTATATTTAAAGAAAAAATCACCTCTGGCTTGCAGCTCCAAATTTATCAGCAAGTTTTATCGAAATCCTTCAGCAAATATATATTATTTCGATATTTTGTTTCAATAAAATGTGAATCTCCTTAAATTTGACTTTTGACCTTAAAGAAGGACCTTTTATAGTCTTTCGATATAACCTTAACTTCCAAGATTGAGAACTTATATCAAGTAGTATAATATTTTTATAAAAGATATTTGAGATATGAAAACACCAAAAAGATGTAGCCTAAAAGTTGAAAAAATATGAAAAATCACATTTTTCTCCAAATCCGCTGAAATTAAAACACTGCCCTCGCCAAATTGAGAACAGGATACCTACATAATTTGGCTTTTTTAATCACATATATTTTGCTAATAAGACCTTGAGGTCCAATCGTTGATTTCTGTAAATTTGTTGAACAAAATTTTTGAAAAAGTAAAATTTGGGATTTTGAAATAGTGCTAAAAAATACGTACCAATTTGGCATCAATTTAGAACGGCATAACAATAGACGAGATGCAAAATACTTTACGTAAGATCATTTTGGGATCAGGAGAATGCAAAAATGTTGTTGTTGTAAATTATTTCAATGTCTTTAAAAATGTGAGCTCGATTTTCTTAATCAAGTGGTCTGCGGCGCATATATTGCCTGAGGAACTTGATATAATTTGGCTCTTTTTCAACCGATAATAGATTTTGTTATTTTATTACAAAGATAATTTACTCTAGATTATATTTTATTAATTAGTTTAATTGAAGTGCTATTATTAATATCAAAATTTTTGTGAGAAATCGTTTTTATTTGATAATTTTCCCATATAAATGCACTTTTGAACTTTGAACTCAATGCGCGCCCAGAAAGCATTGTCCGATTTGGCTCAAATTTTGCGCACTAAAGTTTTAGATCCAATGTCATAATAATCCGACCGGCTCGTCTTGAAAGTCCAAAAAATGGCTGTCACTAGGAGCATTGAAAATATGACCACCTGTCTTTATACCCTATACCACTATGTGGTTTGGGTATAATGACTTTGTGCTGCTGTTTGTAACTACCAAAAATATTTGACCTAGACCCATCTTTTACTATACCGATCGAATCAGAATCGCTTTCTGATTCGATTTAACGATGTCCGTCCGTCCGTCTGTGTGTCCATGTAAAGTTTGTAATCAAACTGCACGTCGCAAATATGAATATATTTCGATAAAATATGGTATTTAATCTTTTATCGGCCATGGGATGAACCCTGTTGAAATTGGTGAGAATCGGTCCATGTTCAGACCTAGCCCCCATACAAATGACCCCTATGAAATCAACATAAATTGCCATAAGATCCAAATTATCATATAAATCTTAGTCAAATTGGGTTTGTATGTATTTAGTACATCCATTAATCAGTAGTCCAAATATAATCCCTATTGGACAACTCTCAAAACATTCATTTTCAGATCCACTCTCGTCGTCATCCATATACAAGTTATTATTTGTGGAACAAAATGTCGGTGAGTAGTTATTTGCTCATTTTGCTCAATATTGACAATTATATCTGTTGAAACCCAACTTGAATGGGCTTGTTTAAATCTCATCAATTTGTTGTTGTACTTCGGTAAATATTTTTTTTACACGTGATAAGCAATTATACACTAAATGTTTTATATCATTTATTTTGTCAATATTTAGATTTTTATTAATTCTTTGAACAACCCAATCAATTATTACATCGTTTCTACGTCCATTTACTTGCCAAAATGATAGCATTTCGGCACGGATAAACGATAATTGTGCTAAAATAAAATGAAAATTGTGTGAGTTTGCAGAAAAATGCTGGCGTGATCAAAATTTTCACATGTAATACATACTTTGACGAACACATTTGCGTTTGTACAATCACGCAACTTCTTGCCTAAATACAAGTTTTTGTCTACGAAATATATAGGTTATGTTGACTATAACACACATAATTGCAACATTCAAAAATAATGACAAGGACCCAATATATATAAAATTGGAAATATTGCTGTAAAACTACTTACATTGGGCTTAGCTTTCCATTATATATCCTCTTTATAACTTTTCTTACACTTTACTGTTTGAAAAAATTTTAACACTTCATTGTAGGCGATTTCCACGAGGTTAAACGCCCAACTTTGATAGCATAGCAGACTGGAAGTGTTGCCACATAATTTTTTTCATTATATATTTCTGATTTCTAGGAGTGTTGATATTAATAAAATACATTAACTTTTCAAAATTTATTAATATTTTTTTTTCAACCACAGTGGAATGATAGAAATTTTAATTAAATAATTGATGCGTCCAGTGAACCTGAGAACCTGTCCAAAATTAGAATTCTGATATTCTGATTTATCATCAATATCTGAAGAAGATACTGATAAAAACTAGATGATGATAACTACAAATCCTCAGGCAAACAAAATCAACTTATATTATCGTCAATTCCAGCTGTAAATTTGGTCAAGAATTATAACGTGAGCAACAAAAAAGCAGTTGAGATTTGCAAACAATTGGCTGAGTCTGCAGTAACAGCTGCCATCCCAATTCAAGCGGGAATATATATAGAAGAACTGCATAAAACATAAAAAAGGAATTGATACTTTCACATCGGTGGGACGAAGACTGGAAAGAAAGCAGTGCAGGCTATATTTACACAAAACGAACTTAAAGAAGTGATGTTAGGTGTTCTTGTATTTGATGGTGGGTTTCCTACTCCCGCGGCTGCAAAACATCCCCACACCATCGACGAAGGAGAAGGTTATATATGTTTTCCTCATGCCAAATTTTTATATGTCCATCCTTTTGCAGAAATTAAAACCTTTACTTAAATATTTTTTTTTCTAATTTAATTTTCTTTTGCTTATTGACTTTGATGATGAAGGGTTTCCTAATAGCATACCTACATCTAAATCCAATTTTGTCGCAGTCTGAGGTGTAAGGCGACTTCCAAGTTGCTCCTCAAGATTTACAGCAGGTGCCACACCAATACTAGTGTGATATCTAAGAATCTGACAGTGTAAGAATGATTGACGTTTCCTTGTTAGTCTCTTCCGGTGTACATTTCGTTAAAATTTATTAATTTGCCTCGACTATTTACAGTATGGCACTACATATTGTATTGCGCATGAACTACGTGCCAATAATTTTCCGATTTCGCTCAGTGATTACACTTCAATATGTGGATTTTTGTTAGGCCATTTGAAATTTCTGTCGATTTTCGATCTATTGCAAAATTTTCACATTGAAATTCAATTTAGTTGACTCTAAATGCCGAACTTACAAAATGTGAAGCAACAACTTAAAAACAGATTAAATATCAACAGTTATTTTAGTAACTCATTTACTTTAGTCAAAATATTCACAAAAATTTTAATAGTTGTAGTTTCGTATATGGAGAATATGTCCTTGTTGGGAATAAAAATTCGAATAATGAACAAATTAAAAAAAAAAAAAAATATACGGAGCCGAGCTTTCATCTATACGTTTTTTATGCCGTTTTTGAAGGAAAGATGTGTCCAGATTATTAGGGTAAAAAATGTTTCATATATAATATATTGTCTGGCGGGTTATTTTTTAATGCAACAAGAACTATTAATCCAAAGATATAAAGAGAAGAATGGTTCAAAAAGAATTTACTTTTTTTATATAAAAGCAGGACAGATCCAATCTTCCCTGTCAGGCTTTAGCTCATTATGCTGCAATGACTTTAAGTCTGGAAAAATAATACTGAATTTGCTAAAAGAAAAGACCAACGTGTCGACCGATTGATTAATAACAGACTGATAATGATTTAAAAGACATAAAATTGGAAGAACGGCTGCAAAACTATAAAAATAGCAAAAAGCTTAATGAAGGATATTCAGCACAATGAGTGTTCACAGCATCCACCTTAACAGTTGAATGACTCATAAAATAAGACCTCACTATTAACTGCGTTTTAATTTTGGAGTATAAAAACTGAAGCGGAGCGATGAAGTAAAAATTTAAAGCACGTATTGACCGATAAACTGCTAGTGTATTTTTTATTCATTTATGAATACTATTAGTAATAATAACCATGACTTGAATTGTTAACCAATTCTATAATAATCAAAATCTGCCACTCAATATATTATATTGAATTAAATTTAATTGATTGGAAATTTCAATAATTTACGTCACAATAATTTTTAAATGTTTTTATGAATTTTTTATCAATTAAATAAAAAAAAGTCTATTTGTATCTGTAGATGCATATATTTGTATAGTATTATAAAGTTTTATATTTAAAGACCATTGGATTTGCATAATTTTTTTTTTCTCGTATTAATGCATAGTTTTTTATGTTTCGCCGTAAATTATTGTTGAAAACTCATGATTTTTTGTTTTTGCGTTAGCATGTATGAGAATATATTTCCATAAAAAATTCTACCATTGAAAGTAAAATATAATAGAGATATTCCAAGAGCTTGTAGTCTATCTCCTTATATTTTGGATTAGTTAAAAATAAAACAAGGTAATACAGATATAACAAAAATATCTGCACTTTAAGTACTAAAGTATAATATCGTTATTAAAAAAAAAAATATTTGGGCGAGGTTTTTATACTATATACTGCTATGTGGTCAGGGTGGGCTCTAAATGAAAAATCTTACAAAAAAAAAAATATAACTTTTATTTATTTTTATTATTTTATTTATTTATTTATTTGATGACCTAGCACAACACGACAAAACAAAACAAGTAAGAAAATTATAGTCGGTCTAGCCCGACTATACGATACCCTATACCATGGCTGAGAGACCCTATCTCTTCGGTGCAACTAATTGGATATAGCAAATAAGCATAGACCAAATTTGAGTGGCATTTTTATTAATTTTTTTGGCTGCATATATGAAAAAGTTCATATCGGATGATATGTCTATATGGAGACTAGGTCCAAAAAAGGACCGATCCTGACCATATTTGGTAAAGTCACTTACACTTTGAAAAAATATATACTAACCAAATTTGAGAAAAATCTGTGCAATATTTTTGTTTTTTGATAGATTTAAGTGAAGATCGGGAAGTACCTCTATATGGGGCCTATGACCAAGAGTTGTCCAATAGGTATTATTTTTGGACTACTCATTAGTGGATGTAATAAATGCATATAAACCCAATTTGACTAAGATCTATATGACAATTTGGATCTTATGGCAATTTATGTCAATTTCATAGGGGCCATTTGTAGGGGGGCTAGGTCTGAACATAGACCGATTCTCACCAATTTCAACAGCCTTCATCTCATGGCCGATAAAAGATTAAATACCAAATTTCATCAAAATATATTCATATTTGCGATCTGTAGTTTGATTACAAACTTTGCATGGACACACAGACGGACGGACGGACGGACGGACATTGCTGTTTCGACTCAAAAAGTGATTCTGAGTCGATCGGTATAATTAAAGATGGGTCTAGGACGAATATTTTTGGTTGTTACAAACAGCAGCACAAAGTCATTATACCCAAACCACATAGTGCTATAGGGTATAATTATAGCCGATCTAGACCGACCATACGATACACTATACCATGCGTTTAGAGACCCTATCTCTCAGGCCCAACTAACTGGTTATATAAAATAAGCATAAACCAAATTTGAGTGACATTTTTATTAATTTTTTCGGCTGCTGATATGAAAAAGTTCATATCGGATGCTATATTTATATGGGGACTAGGCACAAAAATGGACCGTCCGTCCGTCCGTCCGTCTGTGTGTCCATGTGAACCTTGTAATCAAACTGCAGGTCGCAAATATAAATATATTTTGGTCGGTCATAGAATGAACGCTGTTGAAATTGGTGAGAATCGGTCCATGTACAGACCTAGCCCCCATACAAATGACCGCTATAAAATCGACATAAATTGCCATAAGATCCAAATTGCCGTAAAGATCTTAGTCAAACTGGGTTTGTATGTCTTTATTACATCCATTAATGCAAAGTCCAAAAACGGTCCCTATAGGACAACTCTTGGTCATAGGCCCCATATAGAGCTACTTCTCGATCTTCACTTAAATCTATCAAAAAACAAAAATATTGCACTGATTCATCTCAAATTTTGTTTGTATATATTTTCGCAAAATACAAGAGACTTTACCAATCATGGTCAGGATCGGTCCATTTTCGGACCTAGTCCACATATACATATAGCATCCGATATGAACTTTTTCATATTTGCAGCCAAAATAATTAATAAAAATGCCACTCAAATTTGGTTTGTGCTTATTTTCTATATCCAATTTGTTGGGCCTTGGAGATAGGGTCTCTAAATTCATGGTATAGGGCATCGTATGGTCGGTCTAGACCGATTATAATTTTCTTACTTGTTTTTAAAGTTGTTAGCGTTGATCATGATTTGAGTTCGATTAGGAAGAAGTTGCTAAAGACTGGTGGAGTAAATGCAAGACTGACGTTGCGATAAAGGGCTTTTCAAATTGTTGGATTATATTTGTGCCAAGAATGGATCTAGCAAACCGTATCCTTCTATAAAGGCAGACAGGTAACGTTGATCTAATAATTTTGTGTAAAAAATAAGGCTTTTAAATTTAAGAAGATCTTAAAAACTCATTTGATTTATCTGATATGAATAAATGGATTTAGATTTACCGCGTTCTTTGTTGTAGATATCTATAATATTAACAGGCTAGGTGATTTCTTGTGACCGATGTTTTGTTCCACCGTTTTGTCCCGATTTTGATCAAACGTATATCGTTTGAAAGGTATTTCTCTTTAGTCATTTTGCAGAATTACAGATTTTTAAATTTGTTCCTTTATTTTGAGTAAATTGCATTTAAAGTTGCTACTAACACAGACATAAATTTATACAATGCTATGTGTGTGTTTATTAAATTTGTTAATGTGTTTGTAATAAAAATTAGTGCTTTTTTGTGTTGATTTGTGAATTGGGTATAATTGATTAGCATACCTTTAGGTCTAGACCGACAATATGATACCCTATACCATGCGTCTAGATACCCTATCTCATTACCCCAACTAACTGGATATAGAAAATAAGGTTAAACCAAAATTGAGTGGGATTTTTATTATTTTTTTCGGCTGCAGATATGAAAAAGTTCATATCGGATGCTATATCTATATGGGGACTAGGCCCAAAAATGGACCGATCCTGACCATGTTTGGTAAACTCTCTTGTATTTTGCAAAAATATATACAGACAAAATTTGAGAAGAATCTGTGCAATATTTTTGATTTTTGATAGATTTAAGTGAAGATCGGGATGCAGCTCTATATGGGGCCTATGACTAAGAGTTGTCTAATAGGGATCATTTTTGGAATACTTATTAACGGATATAATATATACATACAAACCCAATTTGACTAAGATTTGTATGATAATTTGGATCTTATTGCAATATATGTTGATTTCATAGGGGTCATTTGTATGGGGGCTAGGTCTGAACATGGACCGATTCTCACCAATTTCAATAGCGTTGATCCCATGGCCGATAGAAGATTAAATACAAAATTTCATCAAAATATATTCATATTTGCGACCTGCAGTTTGATTACAAGCTTTACATGGACACACAGACGGACGGACGGACGGACGGACGGACATCGTTAAATCGAATCAGAAAGTGATTCTGATTCGATCGGTATATTTAAAGATGGGTGTAGGTGAAATATTTTTGGTTGTTACAAACAGCAGCACAAAGTCATTATACCCAAACCACATAGTGGTATAGGGTATAATGAAAAATCTGGCAACACTTCAAAATCACTAGGAGTTGATTAAAAAGAAACAGTTCGATTAACAAAACGAAAGCAGAGACAGACTGAACACTCCATAAGGGCTGAAAAAGAGGCGCGTTCTACTCAAGAAACCGATTCTATCCAAGCAAATTGTGACGAAGTTTCACTGTGTGAATTTTCCCTAGAAACGTGTCCGATAATGGAGACATCTCCCACTAACACACTTGCCGTTGCCAACAGTTGCTAAGGTCCGTCCGTTCGTCCGTCCGTCTGTGTGTCCATGTAAAGCTTGTAATCAAACTGCGGGTCGCAAATATGAATATATCTTGATGAAATTTGGTATATAAGCTTTCATCGGCCATAGGATAAACGCTGTTGAAATTGGTGAGAATCGGTCCATGTTCAGAACTAGCCGCCATACAAATGACCCCTATAAAATCGACATAAATTGAAATTTGGTATATTAGCTTTTATCGGCCATGGAATGAACGCTATTAAAATTGGTGAAAATCGTTCAGACTTAGTCCCCATACAAATGACCCCTATGAAATCGGCATAACTTGCCATAAGATCCAAACTGTCACATAGATCTTAGTCAAATTGGGTTTGTATTTATTTATTGTATCCATAAATGAGTATTCCAAACACATCCCTAAAGGGCAATTCTTAGTCAAAGGCCGCATATATAGCTGCTTCCCGATCTTCACTTAAATCTATAAAACAAAACAAAAATATTGCACAGAGATCTCTCAAATTTGGTTTATATATATTTTTTCAAAATATAAGTGACTTTTTAGCAAATACGGTCAGGATCTGTCCATTTTTCTAGCTAGTACCCATATAGATATAGCACACGATATGAACTTTTTCATATCTGCAGCCAAAAAATTAATAAAAATCCCACTCCAATTTGGTTTATGCTTCTTTTCTATATCCAATTATTTGCACCGAAGAGATAGGGTCTCTAAACCATGGTATAGGGTATCGTATAGTCGGTCTAGACCGACTATAATTTCTTACTTGTTTAAATTTTAGATTAGTCAATGTAACCATCTCCAATTCGTACAATTTTACGACGTACTCTTGGCATCTTCTGAATAAATTTTTCTCAAAGTTTCTAGAGCAATCTTTTTTAGATGTAGTTCAAACCCTCCTGCCCAATTCATCCCACAGTAACGCTATAAGATTAAAGCCAGGGGATTGTGGTGTCCATTCCACAATTATACTGGTTTCAGCTGCTACCTGGGTCTCTAAGCACGGCTTTCATTTCACTGCTATATGCTTTAAGTCATCATCTTGCTGTTATTTGGATTTACAACCCATAATTCCAGTGACCATGGTACAATACTAAACGTTTTTAAAAGGTCAGTTCCAGTTAAAACGTTAGGACTTTAAGAATAAACCATGGTTCAGTAGGGAAATTAAAACGGCAATTGCTCGCAGAGATTTTGCTTATAAAAGGTGGAAAATTTTTAAAACTTACAATTTGCATATAGAATTTAAAAATGCACGAAAAGATGCTAATACGAAAATAAAAAACGCAAAATCTGAATTCTGTTCGCATCGTTTTTCATCTGCAATCGGATTAAAAAAACTTGGAGAGTCATATGTGAAATTGGTATAGGTAAATCACCTTGCAGAGTAGAAACTGATGCTGACAATATTGAGATAAATAAGGCTTTCACAAAACTTCCAAATGTTCCTCTTAATGCCGGTTACTATGACCAAAACCTACCCTCTAATATTAGCTGCAACCCATTTAGCTTTGATTGTGTATGTGAACCAGATGTATTGTCCACATGTCTTGCTATTAAATCAAGCGCAGGTGGGTTTGATGAACTTCACCCTAAATTTTTAAAAATAATTATCCACCAATTGTTACCACATATCACTTATATATTCAATAATATAATTACAAAATCTATTTTCCTTACAAACTGGAATTTTGCTAAGATAATACCAATACCTAAATCTAGCAAAGAATATCGACCTATTGCCATTTTACCTTATTTATCAAAAGCATTTGAACGTTTACTCCATCAACAATTAATTAAATTCATTAATGATAATAATTTATTAACGAACAGACAATTCGGATTTAGACCAAAGCACAGTTGCATAACGGCTTTAATTGATGTTTCTGAAGAAATAGGGCGACGTATCGATGCTGGTGACGTAGCACTACTTGTTCTACTGGATCATTCCAAAGCTTTTGATATGGTAGATCATGATGTTCTTTGCTTTAAGCTACATAAAATGTTTAATTTCTCTTCATTTTCTACTCGATTGTTATCATCGTATTTATCAGGTCGCTCTCAGTCTGTCTTCGTAAATAATAAAACTTCTTATTCTTTGGCAGTTTTAAAGGGTGTGCCGCAGGGTTCCATACTTGGACCTCTACTTTTTACGATATATGTTAATGATCTACCTCGACAACTGCAATGCTGTGATATACATATGTACGCTAACGATGTGCAACTCTATGTCAATAGTCACATCGATAATATAAACAATTGCATTGAAAATATTAACATTGAGCTTGAGAGAATCAACGGATGGGCAAATGCGAACGGACTGTGTCTAAATCCTTTCAAGTCTAAATGTTTAATATTAGCCAAAAGAACATTAATCTTGCCCCAGAAGCCAATATTACTTCTGAATAGTCAACGAATAAAAATAGTACAAACCGCGAAAAATATTGGTGTTATTTCTAACAGCTTACTGACATGGTCTGACCACATAAACATTGCATCAGGGAAAACTTTTTCAATGTTACGGACTTTATGGCATACCCAATACTTTACACCATAAAAAATTCGTATATTAATTGGTAAAACTTATCTCATCCCCACGTTGTAATATGGATGTGAAATATATGCGAAAAATGATTCCAGAAGTTATAGAAAACTTCTATCAACGTATAACTCCATATTAAGATATGTTTTTAGCTTGGGAAAATATGACCACATTTCTCAGTACTCCAAAAAGCTTTATGGCGTAACCTTTTCTGATCTGTTGAACATTAGAACATTGATACTGTTACTTAAGGTTATATTCACTCGCCATCCAATGTATCTATTTGGAAAATTTGAACTCACGCGCTCTGAAAAGACCAATGACATACGGTCTGTTAAATACGAAAACTCTCTTTCAAAATTCCAATTCTATGTGAATTCTGGTTAGTAATGTACTGGGTTTTGGTGAGTATTCCTTCGGTTTTGTATAACTCATTAATTGTTTCATCAGCAAGATAATTTCAAACAGTTACTGAACCTGCCCCGTGTTAAGCTGATGACACTAGGCATGCATTTGATGCATATTCTTCAGCTAGGAACTTCAAAGGAACTTGGCTCTTGGAGCCGAACACTTCCAGCTTCGATTCATTGGACCAAAGGATCTTGCGCTTACCATTGAAAGTCCATGTTTCACATTTTTTCACCCCACTTTATTGTTTTTCGTTTTATCTTGCGGCAGTTAAAACTAGCTCTCACACTAACTGCATTCGTTCGGCTGTTATACTGCAGCTGTTAGGCAACGATTTCGTGTACTTGTTTACTTTTTATATCATTCTCACGTTATTTTGTTACTCTGGGCCGACTGCTTCGCTTTTTCTTCGCAATTGCACCATCCTCTTCCAATTTTTTCATAAAATAGTACATTGGTCGATGCGATACTTTGAGCTCCTTTGCAACTGATAAATTGCTTTTCCCAGTTATATGTAAGGAACTAATATAGTGAAGTGTTGACATCCTTTCAGTTGAAGTGTTGACATGTTGGAAGGATTGTAATGTATATATATGGGGGGTTTCATGTCAAGTGCACCAACTTTTGAAACCGATGTCTTCCGATCGGGATGAAATTTGCACCAAGGTTAGTCCTATTGGATAGTAGTTTAAACACAATTTTTCAAAAAGATCGGTCCAGATCTCATTGAGTTAGAGGGGATCTAAATTTGACATTTTGGCCAAACAGGTGTTTTTTCTCATCCATGTAACTTATTACCTATTGTTCCTAGAAAATTTTCTCCCAAAAAGTTTAGATAGCTATTTCTTCAGTATTTCGAAAAAAAATACTTAAAAAAAAAAAAAAATTTGTAGACTTTTTTTTGTAAAATTAAAGCATTTTTTGCCTTTTTTTCAAAAAGGGCATTTTTTTTTATTATTTTTTCGTAAGGAAGCTTAGGATTTTTCCTTTGAGAGCTTTTTGGTCGCTTAGTGGGATGGGAGTGGGATATCTATCAAAAAAAAAATGTTTTGTAACTCAACACAACGGTTTTTCAATTTTTCACAAATGCACTATTTTGAATTTTTTCCGATTTGTGTCTAAAACCTTACAAATAAAACTTATACTGAGAAACTAGACAAACTAAACTTTCCGAAGGTATGTAACATACCTTCATAACATAACAGAAGAGAATGGTTATCTGTAACCTGAAAGAGTTATTTGCAACATTTCAATCTGAACACGAGGATATTAGAATTGGCTTCACGAAATTAACCGAAATGAGGCCAAACATTGCGTTTTGGCAGAAAGCAGCGGAACTCACACAGTATGCGTTTGCAGTTACCATGAAAATGTTAAACTGATGTTGGAGGAAATCAACTTAAAGTATTTAACAGATGATTCGGCAGAAGATTTACGCGACTACCGCGATAGCCTTAAATTGACTATGTGTCCTAATGCAACAACTTCTTGCCACTTAGGTGAATGTACCAATTACCCGAAAACCACATTCATCAAAGAAAATTTAATCAACTCTTTAGATCGAGAATATATAGAGGAGGTCAAATTTGATTCTTGGATTCAGACTGACAGATGCACATTGAAAACAATCATTTTAAATGTGGATGATTTCGTGGAAGAAATGTGTACAGGATTGCTAAACTTGAGAAACCATGACTTTTTAGTCAAAGAGCAATGGTCATTCTTCAAGGATTTGAAGATACATTTGAAGTCTGGTAAATTCGTTATTTCATATGATTTCGCAGGAAACTATAAATATGTTCTTCAGGATGCCATACAAGCATTCCACTTCAATAGCGACCAAGCAACTATATTCACAGTAGTTATTTACTACATGAAAGATGAAAAACTGAAACACAAAAGTATGGCAATCATATCCGACGATTTGAAACATGATACCGATGCAGTTTATGAGTACCAGAAGAGAATACTAAAATTTCTAAAATCTAAATTTACATTAAAGAAGGTATACTATGTTTCGGACGGAGCTCGTCAACATTTTAAAAACAAAAGTAGCTTGGCAAATCTTATGGCCCATGAAAAAGATTTTGGCATGCCAGCTGAGTGGCATTTTCATCCTACTGCTCATGGCAAAGGAGAATGTGATGGTATTGGAGCAAACCTTAAAAAAAATTCAGCGAAGTATAGCCTCCAGTGGTCTCATCAAGATCGCATCTTAGATGCGACTGCTTTATTCCATTGGGCAAAGAGTTATTGTAAAGAAACTAAAATAGTTTTTAGTAGCAAATATGATCATCAGGAAACATTGAAAACACTGAAGAGCAGATTCGATGCTGCGGTAGCAATCGATGGCACCGCTCAATACCATGCTTTTATACCGCTTGTCGATGGAAGACCCAAGTTGAAAAAGTTTTCTGCCTCTATTCAATGCGATTTCTTTCCAAAGACAACAAATACACCAGCAGCGAAATCAACAGCTGAACCTAGTAACGCCAAGAAAGGATTGACAAAAAAAACGCAGTAAATAAAGGCGACAAAAAAGCTGGATGAAAGACTGGTTATTTAAAAATTTACAAGACTTAAATACTTCATCAGCTACAATAAATTAAGTATAAAAATAGTTATGATATAATGCAATTAAGATTAAATTTTAATAAATTATTTATCTCTTTATTTTTAATATTATTATACATTAATTTAATCTACTTTATAAAAATAAGTCGGGTTTTCCTTCCTGACGCTATAACTCCAGAACGCACGAACCGATTTCCACGGCTTTGCATTCGTTGGAAAGGTCTCGGGCTCCGTGAGGTTTGTAGCAAAGAAAATTTCATTTCAACAGAAAAGCGGGAAAATCTTTTTTCACATACAGCGCCATTTCTGATACATAGCATGTACTACAAACCAATATTTTAAGTATATGGCGCCGGTGCGTGATACATTGTTTTACAGCTACTCATTGTTCTCTGCTCAGTTAATGTCATGTGACAAACCGGTATTGTGTTCACTGTGAAATTGTGAAAAAAAAGTTAAAAAAATAAGTTATTCGTTTCCTAACATTTCAATTGGAAACCATCAAATCAATCACGTGTATTGTGCAAATTTTTATTCAATTCCAACAGCAGGCATTTGTCTTTAAGGTGGTAAGTTGAACTGTGTAAATTATGTGCATCGTGCAGTTGAGGTTAAATTCACCACTCTGTCCATAGTCCAAAATGCCTAGAGTACGACGTGCGAACATCGGCCGCCGCACAGGACATGCAAGCCAGCAACAAGTGTATTCACAGAACTTATGCGAAGAAAGACAAAATATAATAAGAGAAAATGCCCGATTGAGACAACGCGTGAGCACACGAAGATCATTGGCATCATACAATCGCTTGGCATTCCAATATGATCCCACTGCGAACTACAGTGATGATGAAAATTTAGATATTGGACCAATGACGACTATATGCCGATATTGCAATGCGTTAAAATTCAAAAGAGAAACGGCTGGATTATGCTGCGCAAGTGGAAAAGTCAAACTGGATCCATTACTTGCACCACCACAGCCACTGAAACCATTGTTCGATGGAAGTGATCCCAATTCCAGCCATTTTCTTCAACACATCCTTGAATACAATAACTGCTTTCGCATGATTTTCTTTGGAGCTAATATCATTCGAGAAGGCGGCTTCATGCCGACTTGCAAGGTAAAGGATACAACACACATAACCAATCACTCACACCCGTATTCTTCAACAAATGATTGTTTGCAATTACAGATACAAGGACAAATATATCATTTGCATGGTTCAATGGTGCCAATACGAGATGAACCTCATCAATTTCTGCAAATATATTTCATTTCGTCGATGGTGGATCAGCTGAATGTGCGGTGCAATATAAAGGGAACACAACAGTTAAAGAGACGAATTATTGAACAGTTGCAAGCATTTTTTCACGCTAATAATGCTGTGGTTAATATGTTCAAAACAGCATTGGAACGAATGCCATCGGATACGCACAAATTTGTCATAAGAGCGGATTGTACCCCAACAGGTGAACATGTGCGAAGATTCAATGCACCCACCGTTAATTATGTTGCTGCAATTATTGTTGGCGATCCAACTAAATCGCGAGACATTGTCGTTCAGCGAAGAAGCAATATCATG
This sequence comes from Cordilura impudica, assembly GCA_963682025.1. Classification (NCBI taxonomy): domain Eukaryota; kingdom Metazoa; phylum Arthropoda; class Insecta; order Diptera; family Scathophagidae; genus Cordilura; species Cordilura impudica. Next base: position 261,240,682 of record OY821518.1, on the reverse strand, counting down.
CATCGTGTAAACGAGACACATCGTTTATACGATGCGTTACAATATCCAATCATTTATTGGCAAGGGCAAGACGGATACGACATCACGTTGAAGATGGTCAATCCAATTACAGGTACAATATTCAGACACTAATTATTGCTATTATTGCTATTATTGGTTTCCATTAACAATTCATTTAATTTTGCATTTTCAGGCGTATCAACGAATAAAAATCTAAGCGCAATGAATTACTATGCGTATCGTATGATGATTCATACACATGAGGAGAATGTCATTCTGAAGTGCCGTCGGCTATTCCAGCAATTCGCTGTCGACATGTATGACAAAGTCGAGACCGAACGTTTAGCGTTCATCCGATTCAATCTGGCAAAGCTACGATCTGAGGACTATATACACTTGCGTGATGCTATTCGTTCAGATGGTGATGTTCAGAATATTGGACGTCTGAAGATTCTCCCATCATCTTATATCGGAAGCCCACGCCACATGCACGAATACGCTCAAGACGCTATGACGTACGTGCGAAATTATGGAACTCCGTATTTATTTATTACGTTCACATGCAATCCGAAGTGGACGAAAATTGAAATTGAAATTGGTTGCTGAACAAATTACATTCAAATGAAGTGGATGACATCATATCAGCTGAAATTCCTGATCCAGTCACTGATCTCCATCTATACCCTGCGGTGCATTAAATCCATTATCGCCTTGCATGGCTGATGGAAAGTGCACAAAACGATATCCGCGACCGTTAGTTGCTGAAACAGTCACAGGGAACGATGGATATCCAGTTTATCGTCGGCGTTCAAAAGAAGTTAATGGTCGAAGTATCAAAGTTAAAGTTCAAAATCAAGAGATTGAGATCGGAACTGAATTCATTGTACCATATTGCTCACTGCTATCACGAATTTTCGAAACACATGCAAACGTTGAGAGTTGTCATTCGGCCAAATCAATCAAATATTTGTGCAAGTACGTCACAAAAGGCAGCGACATGGCTGTGTTTGGTATTGCGCCGGAAAATGCGAATGACGAAATCAGCAACTTCCAAATGGGCAGATACGTCAGTACTAATGAAGCACTGTGGCGATTATTCTCATTTCAAATTCATGAAAGATATCCCACAGTTGTACATTTAGCAGTGCATTTGGAAAATGTCCAAAGAGTTTACTTCACTGAGGCTAATGCGGCACAACGAGCTGAGAGACAACCATCAACAACATTGACTAGCTTCTTTGCAATGTGTGAAGCAGATCCATTCGCAGTGACGCTGATGTACGCTGAAATGCCCAAGTATTACACTTGGAATCAATCAACAAAGAAATTCCAACATCGCAAACAAGGAACCCCAGTTCCAGATTGGCCACAGGTGTTTTCCACTGATGCACTAGGTCGCATGTATACTGTTCATCCTAGAAATGATGAATGTTTTTATTTGCGACTGCTGTTGGTAAATGTACGTGGACCAAAATCATTTGCGCATTTGAAAACTGTGAATGGCCACCAATGCCAAACATATCGAGAAGCATGTCAACTATTGGGTTTGCTGGAGAACGATTCTCATTGGGATTTAACACTTGCGGATTCAGTTGTTTCATCAAATGCGTACCAAATACGAACGGTGTTCGCAATTATCATCACCACATGTTTTCCTTCACAACCAATTCAGTTATGGAACAAATACAAAGACGACATATGTGAAGATATCTTGCATCGCTTGCGCATTCAAACGAATAATCCTGACATCCAAATAACCGATGAAATCTACAATGAAGGATTGATTCTGATTGAGGATCAATGCTTGACTATTGCAAACAAGCTACTGATTGAAGTAGGAATGATTGCGCCAAATCGATCGATGCACAATGCATTCAACCAAGAATTAAATCGAGAGCTGCAATATAATGTTGATACATTGCAGGAATTCGTTCGAAATAATGTGCCGTTGATGAATGAACAGCAAAAACAAGTATACGAAACATTAATGCAAGCGGTGGACAATAATACTGATGGTCTATTCTTCCTGGACGCACCTGTAGGAATAGGGAAAACATTTGTCATTTCATTGATTTTGGCCACTATTCGATCAAGATGTGACATAGCTTTGGCGTTAGCATCATCTGGAATTGCGGCGACTCTTCTAGATGGCGGTCATACTGCACATTCTGCGCTTAAGTTGCCACTCAATTTAAACATAATTGATACTCCAACATGCAATATTTCCCGATTCAGTGCAATGGGAAAATTGTTGATGCAATGCAAGCTCATTGTTTGGGATGAGTGCACAATGGCACATAAGAAAGCACTTGAAGCACTTAACTTCACACTGAAGGATCTTCGGCGAAATAACAACATCTTTGGCGGCTTGATGATATTGTTGGCAGGCGATTTCAGGCAGACGTTGCCAGTAATTCCCCGTGGAACGCCTGCAGATGAATTGAATGCTTGCCTGAACGCATCACCTTTATGGCATAACGTAAAAACATTATCGCTAACCACTAATATGAGAGTTCAACTTCAAAATGATCAAAGTGCTGCACAATTTTCCAAACAATTGTTAGCTGTTGGAAATGGAAAAGTCCCAGTTGATGCGACATCTGGATTAATTACTCTTACCAACGACTTTTGCCGATTTGTAGACTCTCAATTAGCTCTTGAAAATGTTTTCCCAAACATTAGTGAGAATTATCAGAATTATGCTTGGTTAAGTCAACGAGCAATTCTTGCCGCAAAGAATAATGATGTACGCGCACTGAATTCCACCATTCAATCAAAAATTGCTGGCGATTTGGTGACATACAAATCCGTTGATTCCATAACAAATCCCGATGATGTAGTAAATTATCCAATAGAGTTTTTGAACTCTTTGGAGTTACCAGGATTTCCACCACATAACTTGCAACTCAAAGTTGGTACAGTTATTATGATGTTGCGTAATTTGAATCCACCGCGACTTTGCAACGGTACTCGACTTTCGGTAAAAAGACTTATGCCGAATTTGATTGAGGCAACCATTATTAACGGAAAGTACGCAGGTGAAAATGTATGTATTCCTCGAATACCAATGATTCCGACTGATCTTCCGTTTGACTTCAAACGATTGCAAGTTCCAGTTCGCCTTGCGTTCGCAATGACAATCAACAAGTCGCAAGGCCAATCGCTTAGTGTTTGCGGGATAAATTTAGAAAATCATTGTTTTTCACATGGGCAGTTATACGTTGCGTGTTCACAAGTTCAACTAAATAACACTTAATTTTTGTAATCGAAATTAATTCATTACTGTTGTGAAATGAAATAAAATTTTTCCTTTTCAAATATAAAATAAAAAAAAAATTGTTTCTTCATCTTTTAATCACCAGACGAAATATTACATAAAACGAAGCCATCTGGTGGCGAAACGGAGTTCGCCGGGTTTGCTAGTTATTATTAAAAATAAATAAAAAATAATACTTTTTCAACATTTCTATAGAAAAAAAGCGATTTTTTCCTGAGGTTAATATATTCTGGGTATTACAGTATCGAGGGTATAAAATTTTAGTTAGGTAGTTTAGTTTGTCTAGTTTCTCAGTATAATTTTTATTTGTCCGGTTTTAGACACAAATAGGAAAAAAAATTCAAAATAGTGCATTTACATTTATTTTGATAGATATCCCACTCCCATCCCACTAAGCGACCAAAAAGCTCTTAAAGGAAAAATCCTAAGTTTTCTTATGAAAAAAAAAAAATGGTCTTTTTGAAAAAAGGCAAAAAATGCTTTCATTTAGCAAAAAAAAGGTCTACAAAATTTTTTTTTTTTTAAAGTATTTTTTTTCCGAAATATTGAAGAAATAGCTATCTAAACTCTTTGGGAGCAAATTTTCTAAGCAAAATAGGTAATATTTTACATGGATGAGAAAAAACACCTGTTTGGCCAAAATGTCAAATTTTGATACCCTCTAACTCAGCGAGATATTGACCGATCTCGTTGAAAATTTGTGTCTGAACTACTATCCAACAGGACTAACCTTGGTGCAAATTTCATCCCGATCGGAAGACATCGGTTTCAAAAGTTGGTCCACTTGACATGAAATCCCCCATATATATATTGTGTTCAAAGGAGGCGTTTGAATAAAAACACTATTTTGATGTTTACTTTCAGGATCAGTGTTCAAAACTGTATCCCAAGACTTGTCTCCAAGAACTTTCCAAAAGAATTGTTCTTATCAAATAATATAATAATATTGTTAATTCTCTTAAATCTATACATGCTCTCCTTTTTGTAACTTTCTATAATGTTAGCTATGTACATTTGAACAGGCGATCATGAAAATTGGGTGGTTTCTTTATATTAAGCTCTTACTCATAATCTCATACATTAGTACAATTCCAAAATAAAACGAGTGGAATTGTATTGGTTAAAGTGCAAACCGAATACAATACGCTGGAATGTGTATTCTATATAGCATCTATATGTAATCAAATATAGTTGCTTAACATTTCGATCAACCAACTCCATTTGATTTCATTGCTTGGTTACAATAACCCACTCAGACAACAAACATACTGAGTCATTTGTTAACAACCGTTTCTGACCTACCCAAAGTACCCACTTGATACTTTTCGTTACATTTATTTTTTGTCGCTAGCCAAATGTACGTGTGTATATGTAGGTTTTGTTTGTTGTATAGATTAATTATTGTGGACATTTCATTGTGTTTACACACATACATGTATGAAGAAATACGCTACATATACGACAGTAGTGATGAGTTTCAATTGAAATATCTCTTTTCTGCAAAGTCTCTATATTCCGTTACCTGAAAAAAAAACAATGATTTAATGCATATAATAAAATATTTGCTCAATATATAATGAAAAATTGTATCTGTAATAATTTAAGATTTTTAACGGTAACTATTAGCGAGAACCACATATTTGGGGCAACAAATACATTCCGATGGAAGAGCATATACAGATAATAATATACAGGAATATATTCTTGAAAAAAAAAAAACTGAAACAAGAATCAAGATTTTGAATGTAATGCAACCTAGTGGACTATCGAATAAAATCGTTTTTAAAAACCTGATATTTAATGTTGGCAATGCCCTGTTCCGCGATTACAAAATTTTTCAATTTGCTAAATTTCAAATGAAAAATGTTAAAATATCAACAATTGGTGGAGTTAATGGAAGATAAAGCCTACTAAATAATTTTATGTATGATTTTCAATATTATTTTATATATTAATGTTTCGTTTGTCTTTTTTAGTGGGCTTCAGAGATCTGAATAGTTTTCCATTTTATTAGGACCGCAAGCCAAGCACATGACATAAAATATAACATAGTGATGCCAAATATTTATCAAGAATTGATGTTTGATGGGGAAGAGTGAACAATTTAACTATTAACTAACACAGTTTAATTGATGCCCTAAAAGTTTAGTTTTTTTTTTTGAGGCTGCCAACAAGACAGTTTTTTTTTTAATTATCAGAAAGTTGTCATTAACGCATCTCTAGCTGGGTTGCTTAAGACCCGACAATTACTCATGCGTTAGTAAGTTTGCAGCAAAGACACACAAACATTATTATGTATATACCATATGCAGTTTCTTCTCTTAAAGAGCTTTTCAGACGTTGCGTGTATATCAAACACTAGAACAAAAACTTCAAGCTACACTAATTTGTCACACCATGAAAAGCAGCCATAGAAAATATTCTCTTTCAAAACCTCTCAACTTTTGTTAGCTTCAAATATGTATATGATACACATATTATTACAAATTTTTACATTGAAAATAAATGCTGCGTCTAGTGTAAAACATCTTCTAGCAGGAAGTCTCTTTTGCCCGTTACCTACAAAAATATTTGTAAGGTAACAATTTTTTTTATCTTGCTTTTCTTAAATAATTACTTTTCATAGTCTCCAGACTATTACTGCACCAAGGAGCCAGCCATTCATTTTGTCTACAGCATGATTTTACTTTTTCCTAATATACAACTATAAAATATATTCCGTTGTTAAAATGCATTACCACAAAATGTTTAAATATGTAAAGAGGATGCCATAAGAAATTATATGCAATAAGGTAGTACCACTCATATTACAAGGTTTTTAATGTAAAGTCAACAAAATGTTCATTAAGTATGCGTAGTTCTTTAAATAATTGAGTAAATTAATAATTTCTTACGTATACAACAAGGATGGTGTGTGAGTAGTGAATATTTTCAAATTCAGTTCAAAATATTTTATCAAAGTTTTTATTTAATATTATTTTTAAGTTGAGGTTATGTATTGCTGAACTTTTTATTGCAATAATCACTTTTTTAAATATAGCACTATTTAGTCAGGGTATAATGACTTTGTGCTGATGTTTGCAACAATCAAAATTTTTTGACCCTCTTTTATAACACCGATCGACTCAGAATCACTTCCTGAGTCCTTTATTGTGATAATTGTTATGTTATAATTGAATAGATTCTTTCTATATGAAATTTTTCTACTTTGGGCGGCAGTGAGGTTTGAACCTGCCTCTTCTCACAACCACTTCTTTTTTTCTTTGAAATGTTTGAGTTATATAGTTGAATAAACATGAGTTGAAGTGATGGACCGAAGAATGCGGATGTTGTTCGAAAGTGGCTACTCTATCTAGCGCTGTCGTCAGTTTTTAACATATTTCTCTTATTTTGCAAAATAATTATCTTTTATCTTATTAGGGAATATACACTCGGTTTCACTTGAATAGCACACTTGACAAGATACATTTCATTTCACGATAGCTTTTAAACAAATGAAAATAAAGAACAATTCTTAGCTTGAATTTGTAGTTAAGGTATTTAGTTTGTTAAAAGGTAAATAACCTAAAAATAGCGCGTACATTTTGTTTAATTTGAATAGCATACTTTCTTTTAAACTATATTAAATGATATTAAATTAATTTTAAACAATTTGTTTTGGCTTAATTATATAACTTACTAGATGTAACCCGGTGTGCTTCGCTACACCCTCCCCCTAGCCTGCCCCTCCGAATCGTTATGAAAGGCCTCACGCAAAGTCCCAAGGCACTCACTAATACAGCAGTTTAGATATATCACATTTAACATTACGTTTGTGTGGGGGTGCCACGCGCATTTCTCCAATCCCGCCCATTTTTTGGTCTGACTACTCACGTTAATAATAGATGACCTGAGACAAATAGTACTTAATATATATGATATTAAAAATTTACTTAGTATGGGGGGTGCCACGCCTACTAAAAATATTTAAAAAAATTACAGCCTGTAGCACTCCCATATCCGCACTAAGACTCTGTGAAAACTTCAGGAAGATCATATCAATAGTTACGGAAATTACCTCCTACAAACAAACAAACAAACAAACAAACACATATTACGTCTTTATTATGTTAATATAGATTTTTTTATTTCAATGTTTGCTGATATACAATGGTTTTTGTTTTTCATTCGGTACAACAATTATCAGGTTTTTCGGCGATCCTACCCAAGAGCAAGGTACATGTAGCTGCCCATGAGAGGAACATGGATTTTCCAAATTAGATCTGGCAACACTTAGCTATTGGCCTTGAACTTAAAATATCATTTGGCAATTTTTCTTTTTAGCGATTTTTGATTTTGCCAATTTATGATTTTGAAGATTTTTGTTTTTTTGCCGATTTTTATTTTCACGCTTTTTGGGTTTGGCGATTTTTGATTTTGGCGATATTTTTTCCACGAAAAATCACAATGATAACTAATGTAATTATAAAAATTGCCCACTTTTTATTAGACTACTCACATTATTACTGATGGACTCGTGCAAAATGTGGAGTCTATCCCTTTTATAGTACACCAGTTATATGATATTAGATATCTACTTTGCATGGGCGGTGCATTAAATAGTTGCTTTGCATGGGGAGTGCCGTGCCCATTGGTGTGAACCCGCCAATTTTTTTGTCCGACTACTCATACTAAGATTTGATGGGCTCGTGCAAATTGTCAAAGCATCCCTTTTTTAGTACACCAGTTATATGATATCATATATTAACTTTGTATGGACGGTGCCATGCCCACTGCTCCAATCATGCCCATTTTTTGTCTAACTAATCACATGTAGAACTTATGGGTCCACACAAAGTTCTAAGACTCTCACTATCACAGTACTCAAGATATATGGCATTTTATATTTTCTTTGTACGGCAGGTGCCACGCCTAGTCGTCCGATACTGCAAATTTTTTGTCGGACTACTCACATTAATAATAGGTGGCATCAGACAAATTTGAAAAGCTCTCTCTAGCACAGTACTCGAGATATATAATATTGAACTATTACTTGTATGGGAGGTACCACGCCCACTTATCCAATCCCACCCATTTCTGCCGTAGCTACTAATATTAACAATAGGTGACATCGCACAAATTTGCAAAGCTCTCCCTATCATAGTACTCAATATATATGAAATTAAAAATTGCACTTCCCATATCCGTAGTAAGACTCTGTGAAAATTTCAGGAAGATCAGATGGGCAGTTACGGAGATTACCTCCTACAAACAAACTAACAAACAAACACACATTACCTCTTTATAATATTAGTATAGATTAATTTATAAATCTGATTTAATAATGGGTAGAACCTCCTTTGTTTAGAATAATAATAATATATCTGTGATATTATTTTAAGCTGAGTACTTGTTATTAATATATGTTCAATGTAATTTTTATTGTTTATGTTGGATGTAAATTAAATTAATTTTTAAATGTGATAAATAATACTCATGTTACTAATTTCCTTGAAAAAGTCAACAAAGAATTGACGAAACGTCGGAAAGAAATGTAATTTAAATGCAGTTTTATTTACATTAAAAATCTTAGGCCGTATTAGCTTATTTTCAAATAAAACAAACAAAAGGATATTAGCCAAATAACACAATAATAAATCCAATTTGGTAAGGAATCATAAAGCTATTTAATATAGTCAAGGGAAATTTAAGCCCATGCTTTCCGAATACCCTGAACTAGCTCAGCTTTGGTAGAAGACTGTCTCTACGATTCATAAAATTTTTTGGCCAACCACACCCAAATATTTTCGATAATGATAAGGTCCGGCGAGGATGGAGGCCAGTTTAAGAGATTGACTTTTTTGACACGATCCACGATTTTACAACATGGGCTGTATGAATCGGGGCATTTTCCTCTTGGAAAGTCCATGAAAAAATCCAAAAAGACTTTCTAGTGAGGAAACGGCCTTTTCCAAAACTCCTTTGTACGATTGCGCGTTCAACTTGGGAGTCAAAAATTGAAGTTCGCATTGTAAGGAACCTCCGGTTGGTCCGGGCTTGAAGCTGGGGTAGCTCAGCTGTCCCAAGGTCCTTTCACTATTTTTAGATTGGAAACACTTCAGTTCACTTAATTTTCTTGTTTGTATGTATTTATTTATTGGCAAATTTTTATATATATATATAATTTTATCTTCACAATGTAAGTTTTATGTTGTGGGCTGTGGTTGATGTTGGTGCAGCGGGTATTGGGTTGCTGGTACCTTGGGTACTGATGGTCTGCTGGCGTTGACGGGCTGCTGATGCTGACGGGTTCTATGTGTCGAAGTTATTGCTGCTGCTGGAACCTAGTTTTCCCTAGCCTACAGACCCTATGCTCCTGGCTGGGTTGGATGTAATCCAACACTCTTAAACTCCTGCCTTCCATCTGGGAACGGATGTTATCCCTGCACTAGCGAATGTAATTCGACACTACTCCGAGCTGGATGTAATCCAGCTCCTATACTTCACGAATTCTGCCCGCTAACCTTGGGACGGATATAATCTACCCAACCAGCGAATGTAAGTCGCCACTACTCTGTTGAATTGGGATCGTTCCCAATTCCCTGACTTTAAAATTATTAAAAAATTCTCCTGGCTTTCTTACCGAATTCCTTTTGCTTCACGATCGTCTCTGCGTGTCGCCTTATCTGGTCGATGCATACCCTTTGCAGGTTCTCGATGTAATCATCACTTTTGTTCATTGTGCGTCTTTTTATATTCTCGTACAACCATGTCGCTTTGTCGCGACCACAGACTCTGAATGGTTGTAAGAGAACTCTCAATGGTTTGATAAGAGAGCCCTATGCAATCGATGTGTGGCGTGCTCTTCGTTATTTTTTTCTCTGGTGTTTTATGGTTGGTGTGTGTGTGTGTGGTGTGGTTTGATGTTTGATGATTGATAGTTAATATCTCTAGCTATGGGTGTGGTCTGATGATTGATGTTAGGTGGGTTTTAGCTGTGACTGTGTGCGTTTGACGGTTGATGGTTTGATGGTCGATGGTTGGTGTGTTTGGCTGAATGTGTGGTTTGATGGGTGATTGTGTATATGTGACTGTACGCGTGTGGTTTGATGGTTGATTATTGGTGCGTTTAGCTGAATGTGTGGTTTGATGGTTGGTTGTAGGTGGGTGTGACGGTGCGTGTTGTGTTCGTAGTGTTGAGTGAATGTAATTCACCCCTCTGTCGTGGGAAAGTAATTGGGTTTGGGGTGAATATAGTTTCTACAGTAACTAAGCCGAGCTTCTTTATGTAGTGGTGGTTTTTCCTTTAATTTTAGGTGCTTCAGATGTTTATCTTTCGAAATATCCCGCCCCACAGTAGTTTTACTTGCATTAACTCCAGCTTTTGCTCTTATTTGGCAAACAGAGTTAAGCGAATTGGAAGTCTCGCGCAGTATAGATCGCTTATCTGCACTATTTTACTCAAATTTTTTCAATAATTTAAGCTATTCTAAATTAAATTATATACGAATTTTCAACTCCTTCTAATTTTTTTTCTAATTCAGATACATAGAGGTCACATTCCTGATAATTTTTTATTTTAATTTGTTCCTCGTTCGTTAAGGCTGTAACACGATCCATTATCATTGAGTATTATTAATATGTATTTGAAATATTCAAAATAATGGTTAACTTTATCTTGCCGATGATCAGCACGACGTACATGAAACTTAAACACAAATGTGCCATTCAAGTGAACCAGAGAATGCATTAGAATTCGAAGCAAACGAGAATGAAATTAACCGAAAAATATAACGGTAAATTCTCAGAGCTTCAATTTTATCGCAGAAAAAGTTAATAGGAAGACGAAAAATCTAGTACAACAACAGTTCAGTCAATGAATATTAGTAGATAATCAAAAAGAAATAAAAAATTGTTGTGTGCTATTCAAGTGATCTTGATCTTGATCTTAAACCGAACAATAAAAATCTAATTATCTGTAATATCAACTGTGTTTTCATTAAACTTTCCATTATTTATTTCACAATGTCTTATCACCAATTTTACAATAGCTTTAGTTTTTTAAGTTTAATTTTTTAATAAAGTATATTGTAGTCTTCCTTTGAAAGAAATATTTACAAAAGTTGTTCTTCGTACCTTGATATGTTCAATCACTTCTAATTTAAATTTTGATTACTGTTTTGTTGAGAGAATACACTAAGCATAAATTTCAAACTTGATTCACTTGATTTATAACACTCATCACTTTTTAAGATAGTAATAATAAATAACTTTTTTTTTTGAAAATGCTTTAAAAAATACTACTGAATATTATCTCAAATTTCTTTTTTTATTTGAAAGTACAATCCTTCCGGTTAATAATGGAAAATAATTTCATTCAAATGGCTGCCTCGGCTGGCCATGCAGTAGCCTACACGATCGGTCCAATTTTTAAGCACATTATCGATTGTGTGCAGCTGTATTTCACCAATGGCTTCACGAATATTGTCCTTTAAGGCGTCAATTGTCTCTGGTTTGTTGGCGTAACACTTATCTTTGAGGGCACCCCACAAATAATAGTCCACCGGTGTCAAATCGCAGCTCCGGGGTGGCCAAACGACATCAGCTCTGCGGCTGATAATGCGATCTTCAAAAACAGGGCGCAAAACATCGAGCGTAGCTTCTTCTGTGTGGCACGTAGCACCGTCCTGTTGAAACCAAATGTTGCCAATATCCTCCTCTTCAATTTTTGTGAACAAAAATTCGTTCAACATGGCCCGATAACGATCGCCATTGACTGCAACGGCCACTCCTTGCTCATTTTCGAAGAAAAATGGCCCAATTATGCCTCTTGACCAAAATCCGCACCAAACAGTGACTCGTTTTGAGTGTATCGGCTTTTCAATGTATGCGTGCGGGTTTTCTGTGCCCCAAATGCGACAATTTTGGTTGTTTACATACCCGCCAAGACCAAAATGAGCTTCATCTGAAAAGATGATTTTTTTTTGGCAAAATCGGCATCTTCTGTAAGTCGATCGCAGGCCCACTTAGCGAAGCGAAAACGTATTGGATGGTCAGTTGGCTTCAACTCCTGAACCAATTGGACTTTTTATGGCGTCATACCAAGGTCTTTATGCAAAATTCGTCTCAATGATGCCTCCGAAATGTTCAGTTCTTGACGGTGAATTGATGTTGATGGCGCTTCACGCACACTTTCTGTCACAGCAGCAATATTCTCAGGTGTACGCACTGTTTTTGGCTTTTCACGCTTTGGCTTATCGATGAGGATGCCAGTTTCTTTCACTTTTTTCACAAGATAACGAACATACGGAGCTGACGGTGCTTCTCTTCTTCCAAAATCTGTACGCAATCTTCGCACACATTCTGCAACATTACCATGACTTTCAAAGTAATGTCGCAATATTTCCCAGCGTTGTTCAAGCGTATACACAACCACATTCGTTCAGCGGAAGAATAAAACTAATTATCTGTCAAATCAGACATGAGCTAAAAGTTACCATTCACGAAATAAGTACTAGTTGAAAAAAAAAAAAAACGTTAGATGGCGTACCCTTTATATAAAAGCGGAAGTATGTATGTTTGCTTATTTGTAATTTGTAAGAAGCTAAACCCTTTTCTTCATATTTTTCCAGAGCCTTATTCTGTATTACATATACTAGGAACTGTATGCTATAAATTTTTTGATATTTTTAGTGGGATGTCATCTTTTATTAACCCATTAATTACCATTAATTTTAACGTTGGGATTTTTTACGAAACTTTCTGGAACGTCTTGTTTTATCTCAAACAACATTTTTTGACAAAAAATTCCAACAAGTAGTTTTCATGAAAATTGCCATGTGTTTGATCACATGTTGGTACTGTAAAGGTGTTTCGAAATGTTTTGTTCGGCATAATTTTTTTTTTCGGTACACATTTTAGTAAGTATGGTAGCAAGTAAATATTTCAAGGTAGTTTCAGGCAAAAGGAAAAATTTTTTTTTTAGTTTTAAGTATTTATATGAGAATAATGAGAGGAATTATGAAATTATTCAATTCTTGATATTTTTACTAGGGCGTTTGGCGTGGCAATGCAAATAAAATTGTTTTTCTTCATCGAACAATTAAAGTAGTTCTCTGAGTATAGGTGTACGTTGCACTTCTCACACAACGGCGGATACAAATGGTTTTCAATTGGATATGCAATCCGTTTATTTTTGAAAGCTTTTGCTTGATATAATCAGTTGGCTTGACCTCGATTCCATCAATGCCCAAACACTGGACTCAGAGTGTTTGTCGTTACGATAATTCACATTATCATGTAAATCTCTGCCGCACATATGTTTGCTGTAATTGTTGAAGGCGAGGAGCCGTTGATTACCAATATTTTTCTTCTTTTCTTTGTTGAATCGTTGCTCTGTTACCATTGGATCGATTTCGTCGTAATTGGTTGCGGAAAAACCAATATCAAAAATCTTCAAAATCAAAAATAGGAGAAATCCAAAATCGCTTAAAATCAGAAAACACCCAAAACAAAAATCGCTAAAATAGAAAATTGTCAAATGATATTCCAAATTAAATTCCAATCGTCAAGTATTGTCGGATTTAATGATATGATATTCGCATGGGCGGCTATATGTAGCTAGCTCCAGAAGTAGAAACGCCGAGAAAGTTGATAATTTTTGGACCAACTCACAGTGTCGCCTTTCCCCAAATAGCGTGGCAAAAATAGAAAAATTGATAGAAGCATTCAGCAAAATCAATGAATGTATAGGATAGAGGATTTCTCACATATTAAGAATCAATAAACGGTTTTAAAATCGGATAAAAATTATTGATGATAGAGATCCGCAAATTTAAAATTTTTTAGCTTTTAGAAAAAGGCGCAAAATTTTTTGAAAAATATCGCCTTCAATTCAGATTGTAGGCAAACTGGTGAAGCCATTATAATGCTTTTGGTGTCGTTTGCAAGGTATTTTTATTTTCTAGAAAATTAAAACTGATGTTATTTGGTCGTTTACTTTTTCTACAGTCTCAGTTTTTCAAATATACTATATTTTCGTAGTTTTTTCTATTTTGATAGAATAGAACTAAAAATCTTTAATTATGTTTACACAGATATTACCTAAAATGATTCACTAATATAATACTCTAACTAGTTGAAATGAAGTTGGCTGCATATACTTGCCATTCTACACGCAACAACCATAAAGTTGTAAAAACATCTTGACATACACTGAATAGATGGGTAGACTTGTTTTGCTATAACTTAGTGAAAAATTAATCGATTTTAAAGTTATATAGCTGATTTTGAAGGTTATAAAAACCAAATATTACCTAATTTTTTCAGGTTTTTACATTATTTTTCGCGCTTTTTTGGTAGGATTGCGAAGTGTTTTGAAGAAGATTGTTAATGTCTTGTAATTTTGGTGTATTGGCAATAAAAAAAACTACAAATTCTGGAAGGCAATGATCATCCAAAATTTGTTAATGAATTCAGCACAATAAACAAGTAAGAAAATTATAGTCGGTCTAGACCGACTATACGATACCCTATACCACGCGTTTAGAGACCCTATCTCTCAGGCCCAACTAACTGGATATAGAAAATAAGCATAAACCAAATTTTAGTGGGATTTTAATTAATTTTTTCGGCTGCAGATATGAAAAAGTTTATATCGGATGCTATATCTATATGGGGACTAGGCCCAAAAATGGACCGATCCTGACCATGTTTGGTAAAGTCTCTTATATTTTGCAAAAATAAATAAAAACAAAATTTGAGAAGAATCAGTGCAATAGTTTTGTTTTTTGATAGATTTAAGTGAAGATCGGGAAGCAGCTCTATATGGGGCCTATGACTAAGAGTTGTCCAATAGGGACAATTTTTGGACTACTGATTAAAGGATGTAATAAATGCATACAAACCCAATTTGAGTAAGATCTATATGACAATTTGGATCTTAATGCAATTTATGTCGATTTCATAGGGGTCATTTGTATGGGGGCTAGGTCTGAACATGGACCGCTTCTCACCAACTTCAATAGCGTTCATTCCATGGTAGATAAAAGATCAAATACCAAATTTCAGCGAAATATATTCATATTTGCGACCTGCAGTTTGATTACAAGCTTTACATGGACACACAGACGGACGGACGGACGGACGGACATCGTTAAATCGAATCAGATAGTGATTCTGATTCGATCGGTATAATTAAAGATGGGTGTAGGTCAAATATTTTTGGTTGTTACAAACAGCAGCACAAAGTCATTATACCCAAACCACATAGTGGTATAGGGTATAAAAATTTGCTATTAAAAATTAAAAAAAAGAAAGAAAATTCGCTAGCGCTGTGCTATTTTTGAGCGGTAACTGAATTCAGCACTATAAAATAAGAACAAGTAAGAAAATTATAGTCGGTCTAGACCATGCGTTTAGAGACCCTATCTCTCAGGCCCAACTAACTGGATATAGAAAATAAGCATAAACCAAATTTTAGTGGGATTTTTATACCCTATACCACTATGTGGTTTGGGTATAATGACTTTGTGCTGCTGTTTGTAACAACCAAAAATATTTGACCTACACCCATCTTTAATTATACCGATCGAATCAGAATCACTATCTGATTCGATTTAACGATGTCCGTCCGTCCGTCCGTCCGTCTGTGTGTCCATGTAAAGCGTGTAATCAAACTGCAGGTCGCAAATATGAATATATTTTGACGAAATTTGGTATTTGATCTTTTATCCGCCATGGGATGAATGCTATTGAAATTGGTGAGAAGCGGTCCATGTTCAGACCTAGCCCCCATACAAATGACCCCTATGAAATCGACATAAATTGCCATAAGATCCAAACTATCATACAAATCTTAGTCAAATTGGGTTTGTATATATATATTACATCCATTAATCAGTAGTCCAAAAATGATCCCTATTGGACAATTGTTAGTCATAGGCCCCATATAGAGCTGCTTCCCGATCTTCACTTAAATCTATCAAAAAACAAAAATATTGCACTGATTCTTCTCAAATTTTGTTTGTATATATGTTTGCAAAATACAAGAGACTTTACCAAACATGGTCAGGATCGGTCCATTTTTGAGCCTAGTCCCCATATAAATATAGCATCCGATATGAACTTTTTCATATCTGCAGCCGAAAAAATTAAAAAAAATCCCACTTAAATTTGGTTTATGCTTATTTTCTATATCCAGTTAGTTGGGCCTGAGAGATAGGGTTCTAAACGCATGGTATAGGGTATCGTATAGTCGGTCTAGACCGACTATAATTTTCTTACTTGTTATTATTTTTTTTTGGCTGCAGATATGAAAAAGTTCATATCGGATGATATATCTATATGGGGACTAGGCCCAAAAATGGACCGATCATGACCAGGTTTGGTATAGTCTCTTGTCTTTTGCAAAAATATAGACAAACAAAATTTGAGAAGAATCAGTGCAATAATTTTGTTTTTTGATAGATTTAGGTGAAGATCGGGAAGCAGCTCTATATGGGGCCTATGACAAAGATCTGTTCCATAGGTATCATTTTTGTACTACTGATTAATGGATGTAATAAACATATGCAAACCCAATTTGACTATGATTTATATGATAATTTAGATCTTATGGCAATTTATGTCGATTTCATAGGGGTCATTTGTATGGGGGCTAGGTCTGAACATAGACCGATTTTCATCAATTTCAACAGAGTTTGTGCTGTGGATATTAGAAGCTTATGTGCCAAATTTCAATAAAATATGTTCATATTTACGACCTGCTGTTTGATTACAAGCTTTACATGGACACATAGACGGACGGACGGACATCGTTAAATTGATCAGATAATGATTCTGATTCGATCGGTATAATAAAAGATGAGTGGTTACAAATAGCAGCACAAAGTCATTATACCCAAACCACATAGTGATATAGGGTATAAAAAGTATATAGAAACTTTTAAGCCTAGTATTATTGTCCTGATAACTGATATATATTGACCTACTTTTCCATGGTATTTAACTCAATAAGAGGCCGCAGAATATTTTGGTAAAAATCAAGATTAAAGTGCCTTAATGTCTTTACAACATTTTAAATTGTTTGATTTGTTTGTAAGCTCGGAAGATGAAAGGGCATTTAGATTGGGTATTATAAAAGAAGTAGACGTTTCACCAGCGCAGGAAGGAAGAAAACTTCACACCAATTTCACGAATATTATGACAAAATGGAAAGCTTTCAATCGTACAAAGGAAATCTGGCTTAGTGAATTCACGACTTTTAAAATCTTCGAAAAAGCCCATACATTTACTGACCGAACCAGAGGAAGACCAGGAAAATCTTTGGAAGGGTGTTCATCGTGCACAAATTATAAGTCCTTTGAGTGGTTAATAAATAAAGTTTCATTGCGAATCTTGGACTTTTGAGAACTTTGGGTTTTTTCTTCATAAAAAAATCGGGAAAATTTGTGCAAAAGTGGTCCGATTCCATTAAAATTTTACAGTGGTTTTTCCACTATTTTTGTAAATTTTTTAAATATATTACAGAATTTAACGTATTTGGCATCTTTTGTGGCATTTTAAACAAATTCTGAAGAAAGTTTTAATGGGAACTTGGTTCAAAAGTAGACCGATTTTAAAGATTTTTTACAGATTTCGTCACTGACCTAATAAACCTTATAATTCAAATTTCATCGCAATAGAATAACATTTGATACATACGGTGGCATTAAAACAAATTTTGAATTAATATTTATATGGGGACTAGGTCTAAACATGGGGCGATTCCAGCAAATTTAAGTAGGGTTCGTCTTTGGGTTAAAAACACTTTAAGATCCAAATATCAGCACATTATCTTTATATTTGCAACATGTAATATTAGCACCTAAAGTTGGCAACACTATGTTGTGTTAAACGTGTGAAAATACTGCTTGATTGCTAATTACTAATTTTGCTATATTTTGTTGTAAAAATAAATCAATTTGTCTTGTGATAAATAACATACATCTTCATCTACTCCGGGAATATTAAGTTTTCTCGTTAGCAATAAAACTTCACTAAATATATACATACATGTATACATTTTTATTGCTGCATAGCTGCTTTTGCCTCCACATTATTTCATTTTGCCATTTTGGTTTTCACTTCGGATCAACGAAACAACAACTTACCAATTGAGCTAAACATATGGTTGTCCCTTTTTTTACGCTAATTTTGTTGCTGATTTTATCCTGTCTTTTTGCCGAAATATTTTTCTGTATTTTAATAATTAAACAAACGAAATTAATTAAACCAGAATGGCCTATCCTTCTGGAGCCTGAAATTTTGAAACTACTGGCACAAAATGCTTGTTATGCTATTCCTGTGATGTTTGGTATTTCCAAGGTTTTATTCAATACACTTGACAAAAACCGAAACCTGTCATATACCTGCAATGAATGTATGGTTAATCCGCCAAACAAAAATAAAAATGGGTTCGAGGGAGAAATGCGGAAAGAATTTGCTAATATTAAGGAATCCTTCCGTACTGAGATGAAGAGTGAACAAACTGCAATTAAAACTACCTTTGCATCCGTTGTTAGTGACATCCATACTGAGCTGTCAAATAGCCATAAGGAAATTAAGGATGAAGTGACGAACTGTAAAACACTTGTCTATTCCCAGGATACTGCTAACAGAAAAAAATTTTATGAGCTTGAACTGCAAAATCATATGCTACAGCATCGTCTGAACAGACCCGACATTATTATTACTGGCCTGGCTACCGATTTATCTAACCTCGATGAGACTGTTAACAATTTCTTACACATTTAAAAGTGGATGTTGTTCCGGGTGATGTACTTAATGTTATTTACATTAAAAAATCTGCTGCCATCCTAGTCAAATTTGGTGATATCAGTAAACGGGACAAAGTAATGTCGAAATATTTTAAATTCAAGTCTCTGAAAGTGTGTGATGTGGTTGGATGATCGTGTTTATCTGAATGACAATTATTCATCATTGGCTAACAAACTGCTTAGGAGTTGCTGGAAATTAAGAAATGGCAGGAAGATTAAGAGCTATAGCATTGTAAATCGTGATATTTTGAAAGCTAAAATAATTATGCTGAATGATGTGATTAAGTATGTAAACTTGTTGGAACTTGGTGATCTTTTTGATATAATTATTCAATAATGTCTATAATCATAAATTTGTTCAGAGATTAATGATTTTTTTATTTTTTTTTTTTACAAAATATTTGTTTTTTTTTTTCCTTTATAATCATTCCTATTTTATCTTTATTTTTACAATATACTTTAGTTATGGTACTTAATTTTCAATCAAGTGGGTAATTTTGTTTTTTGAATATGAGTTATTGCTTCATGTTGGATATATATAAACTTTTTTGCTTATTAATGTTTATCGTACTAGTTGTTTTTTGGCTCCCCCAATATATGAGTTTTGGTCATATTTTTATGATCCATAATCATAATCTTGGACCTATAGCTGGAGATAGTACTGTTTTGAGATCATCTCTCTCTTTTTTTCCTGAGAACTTAAACATTGGGCATATTAATGCTCAAAGTCTGTGCCCTTCTATTTCTAATACCAAGCATGAAGAGTTTAAAGACATTTTTGATGAATCTAGTCTCGACATAATCGGAGTATCGCAAACCTGGTTCAAACCAGATATTTTGTCTCAATCTCTTAGTCTATCTGGCTACAAAATTGTCAGAAATGATCGTCCTAGGTTGAATAATGGTAGTGATAGTCGGCATCCTGGTAGAGCCGGGTGTGTATGCCTATACATATCGGATAAATTGCCTTTTAGGATTATTATTTATGGCAAAAGGTATGGAGTATGTGAATCTTTGTTTGTTGAAATTTTTGGTAATGATATTTCGGTGGTAGTTGGTGTGGTATATTTGCCTGATGGTAATGTTGAAGCGTTTGAAAACCTTCATGGTGATCTATTTGATTGTTACTCTAATATTATATTATGGGGACTTCAATTATAATCTCTTTGATACTACTAAATCAAACAATCTTCGTTCCTTACTATCAAGATGTGGTCTTTCCGTTAGTCACAACTGTTTGCCAACACACCTTCATCTTTCGACTAATACTACCTCCTTGATTGATTACTTTCTTTTAAGTCAACCTTCTATTGTGGATTTTAATAGCCAACTTCAATACCCATTTTTTTCTTCTCACCATAGCTTTATTTTTATTTCTATCAAATTTTCATCTCAAACACGCAATGATTACGTTGAATATAAGGAATATAGAAGGATTGATTATGATGATTTTTATCGACATTCTAATTCCTTTGATGTATCACCTATTTTTGGGTCAAATGACGTTGATGTACAACTGTCCTCATTAAATAATTTAGTGGATAGTCTCCACAACCTTGTTCCTACTTCTAGGGTCAGATTAAGTTCGAATGATTCTACATGGCTTAAATCCAGGAATATTGTTGAGGCTAGGTCATTTAGGGATCGTGCATATGGGGCTTACCTTAGAGATCGTACTGATGCTAATTGGAGAGCCTATTGCAGGTTGAGGAACAAAACCAAATCTGTTATTAGAAAGGCTCGTAGGCTTTACGGAGTTAATCTTTTTACCGATGTGTATAATACTAGAATGTGGAAGAGAATTCGTAGACTAGGATGTGTCGGCCGTGAAGAATCTGAACTTGATGCATCGAATATTGAATCGATTGCCGCTGGTTTCTTAAATAATCTTATTCCCAACCTCCCTTTGGAAATTAACTTTGATAATTTTATTGACACCTCAAATTCATTTTCTTTTTTTCCTACCACTGAATCTGAACTTTTGCTTGCTGTTAATTCCATTAAATCTAATGCTTCTGGTTATGATAAAGTGCCCATTAAATTCTTAAAACTGATTTTCCCTATTATTAAAGGACTACTTCTTCATCTTGTAAATTCTATATTTACAACGTCAAAATTTCCCACCGCATGGAAGCTGGGTCGAGTTGTTCCAATCGTTAAAAGTGGTCATGCAAATAATGACAACTTGAGACCGATAACTATTTTACCTTCAATGTCTAAAATTGTTGAATATTTAATGAAAACACAAATATTATCATCCCAGTCAATATGCATTTAGGCGTAATCATAATACAACATCGTTGTTGCTTTCTCTTACGGATAATATTAGGAGGCAGCTCGATAATCATCATCACTGTATTATGGTTTCTCTAGATCTTTCTAAAGCGTTTGATCGAATCAACCATAATATCCTTGTGAAAAAACTTCAGGAGATTTTCAATTTCTCCAAGACTGCTTGTAAGTTGATTAATTCTTACCTTTTTGACCGACTGCAGTTTGTTTTTCTCCGTGGGTTAAATTCTACCATTGGCGCAGTAACCTCAGGTGTTCCTCAGGGTTCTTTACTTGGTCCTATTCTGTTTCTTTTTTACCTAAATGATTGTGTCTCTCTTATGAACATCAATTTCTGCAAGTCATTTGTTTTTGCTGATGATATTTTCCTTCTCTATACTGCTGAATCTCAACTTGCTGACTGTTTTGATACCTGTTTAAGCAACCATCTGAATTCTTTATCTAATTGGATGTCTCTTAACTGTCTTGAGATTAATTCTACTAAGACTAAGGCGATCACCTTTCATTCTCGGAACCAAAATTTGTTTCTTCCAACGATATTTTTAAACGGACAGTTGATTGACTATGTGGACTCTCTTAGATGCCTCGGGGTTATTCTGGATTCGAAGCTTAATTTTGATAACCATATAAATTCTCTTTCAAATAAAATTTGTTTCACGTTAAGGAGATTGTACTCTCTAAGATCATACACTCCTAGGATTGTAAGGTACCGCTTAGCTCATTCCCTGATTATGTCCCAGTTCAATTATGGCCAGGAGGTTTTCTCTGGTTCTTGGCAGTATAATTTGGATATTCTTAATAGAATTATCAGAAAAGTGGTTCGTAATGTGTTCAGTGTAAGAATCCATGATCATGATCGTGTCAGAGATCTTGTTCTCTTATTTTTGAAATGTAGCTTTGATGATTATTTGAAATTACGTACTTTACTTTATTTTTATAAAATTATGAAATTCCAGCAACCTGAGCTACTAGTTAACGACTTTTCTTTTATAAATTCAACTCGGAACGTTCAGATTAATGTGCCTATTAGAAATCTTTCAATATATGATCGCTCTTTCGTTGTACGTGTCTATCAAATCTGGAATTATCTGCCAAACTGTCTTAAACTATTTTCATATTCCTCATTAACATATAAACGTAAACTACTTGATTACTTCAACTGTATTTTTTAATGTTTTTTCTCCTTCTTTGTGTCACTAGCCAAAGGTTCTTTTTATGAACGTTTTTTTTTTCTTCCTTTTTTACTCCAATATTCATATGGCTGGGGAGCCACTTACAAACTGGAACTGTAACATTTTGTTTCTTTATTGTTTATGTAAATTTTAAGTTATTTTTAAGTATAAATTTACTGTACATAATAGGTTGTCTTCAATTGGCCATGAAGGCTTTCTTTGTATTGATATTAATAAATAAATAAATAAATAAATAAATAAATGAATAAAAATAATATTGAAATTTGATAGGATATATTGAAGCCCGCTGTAGACCTGGCATCCTCCTCCAGCACTCGTTCTAAAGGTAGAGAAGCAATCCTTCAGAATCATTTCTAACTTTTATAACACGTTAATCAGTTTAAAAGTTATGATTTTTGCAACGAAAAAAGTCAAAAGGCCCCACTGTGCTATATCTGGTGATTAAGAAAACCGAACTACCGATAGTATCTATCGAGATCAGCCGATTAACATAACCAAACTACCAATATTACCGAGGCCAGCCGATTAACCAAACTACCGATAGTGCCGATCTAATGGTGTTGCTGAAAACTGCCGAGTCATTCAATTCGAACACTATTTGCGACCATCAAGAAAAAGCCGAAATGGATCCGAGTAGAGACGAAGAGATTCTGCCGTCTGTGTCATTATCTGAAATATACATAAATATATATTTATTTATACAGAAGAGATAAATAAACTCAGTTTTTTAATCAGCCCCAAGAAAGGGTAGAATAACTATCTTCTTATTGCTTAAGGTTTGAGGGTCTTTCAGTTGACCCTGGGCACAACTGACTACCCCAGCCGAGGACAAAATACAAACTATGAAATAATAATTTGGTTAATTTTTTTTAACCAATTTATACAATCATGTAGCATTGTTATCTTCCTTATATAAGAGTATATTTTGCAATATATAATTATCACTTACATCACAATGCCATATACTTTTCGTTCATAGAGTATCGGAAAAATATTCTCATAAGTAAATGCATACTTCCCAGGCATCCAGGTTTGGTATAATGTAATATTTGGAGACCAAAAAAAAATAGGGCTGGAAAGGAAATGGAAATGGCATTGCAAATTATTAAAATAATGAAGAGCAATCTGTGCACTTCAGGTACTTATGATTATGATGATGAGGGAGTGCAACTGCTATTGTCTGTTTATAAGGACCTGTATAACAGTTTTCGAGTATGTTTATGCAATGGCTTTTAATATTAATAATTTCAATATCATTTATACAAATACAAATGTTAAACTAAATGGAGTTTGTAATTACATTTGTAACAAGGTCAAAGTAATCGCTGAAAGCGTCTTTTTATTATTTGGCTTTTGAATGAAGATGTAAACTAAAGATAAGGAGTTTGAATTTAGCAGAGTGATAAAAAAAAGTAGAAGGAGAAAGTAAAAAAAGCACTTAAAAAGTTTTGCGAAAATTTTACATTGAATTTAGTTTATTTAATTTAATTTCTGCAAAATATTTCAATTACTTTTGTCAGACTTTAAGCTATACATATATTAACTTTTACGTAATCCGATTATATTAATTTACATCTGTAATTATTATTTATATAACTATATAAATATATATATTTAATTGCAGATTATGATGTTTTTTGCTTATAATTTTTTCACTAAAATGTCATAATTTATGCTTACGTCTGCAGCATTAACTACTAAACCCAGCTAATCTTTTATTAGCAACAACGATATGGA
Source organism: Cordilura impudica (assembly GCA_963682025.1). Lineage (NCBI taxonomy): Eukaryota > Metazoa > Arthropoda > Insecta > Diptera > Scathophagidae > Cordilura > Cordilura impudica. The sequence goes on along the minus strand of OY821518.1, from coordinate 261,216,386 downwards.
AACGAATGAAAATGTTTTTGTTTACGCTCAATTTAGCAATTTATTTATTAGTTACCCTTTACGTATTTTTATTTGTCGTACATCATAAACTATGCTAACGTGTTAATTGTGTACTTTTGGTAGTAATTACTGAAAATGCTTCACCTAGACTTATTGCCTCAGAAACAGCACCTCTATCTGAATAGTTATAATATGCCACCACGTTGTGCGTCTATGTTAACTACAAATCGCAAATGAAAGATACACTTTTAAGGACCTTAGAACCAGCCATATAGCGATAGCTATTGAAATAGATATACCCGTAAAAGAGTACCATAAAAGATCATCTTGAAATTCCTTAAGATCCAGATTATTATATGATCAAAGTTGGTTTTCTGTGGGTTTATTTTATCCATATATCATTAGCCAAAAAAAAAAAATCAGTGTAAGAACATACTAATGTGGTGATGATTGGACACTCAAATCGCTGCATAATAATCATAATACGATTATTATGATTACTGTTTTTTTTTTCCAATTAATATAAGTCCAGTGTGGCTGGATATATGCACACACACAGAATAAACTCGTTTCTGCAATTGAATTTGTTTTTCAACCGAATTTTGGTAGCCCTATGTGCTATTATTATCCGAATTGCTATAAAAAAATAACCGATTATGATTACGATTCTGTTGTTTTAACCGTAGATATTTAACCACAGTAGAAAATGGTTTGATGATATTAAAATTTTAATTTTTAATTATTTTTCTGTGTGTGTCATTAATCTATACCAATCTATACCAATACCAATATAATAGAGAAGTAATGTGTGTTTGTTTGTTTGTAGGAGGTAATCTTCGCAACTACCCATCCGCTCTTCCTGAAATTTTCCCCGAGTCGTACTGCGGATATGGGAAGTGCTATAGGCTATAAATTTTTTTAAATAAAGTGTTTTTCAATAAGAGCGCTACAAAAGTTTTTTTAAATAAAACAAAAACGGTTTTGGATATCAATGAGGTTCTTTATTCCTGTGAAAGTACGTTCTATGCCATTATGTATGGAAATCGATCTCTTTTGCATGGCCACCACGGGCACGCTTGCAGAAGTTCAGACGATGAACCCAATTTTCGACGGTTTTCAAGCGTAAATCGGCCGAAACTGCTGCAATTTCACGTTCGATATTAGTACGAAGTTCATTAATCGTCGCTGGCTTGTTGGCATAGACCATAGACTTGACGCAACCCCACAGGAAATAGTCAACGGCGTCAAATAGCACGACCGAGGCGGCCAATCGACTGGACCATTTCGTGAGATAACACGTTCTCCAAACTTGGTTTCCAATAAATTGATTGTGCCATTCGGTGTGTGCCTTGTGGCGCCGTCCTGTTGGAACCACATGTCCTCCAAGTCCATATCATCCAATTGGGGCCAAAAATTTTCGGTTATCATTGAACGGTAGCGATTCCCATTTACAATAACGTGCCGGTCTTGATCATCACGGAAGAAGTACCGCCCAATGACGCCGCCGGCCCATAAACCGCACCAAACCGAAATTTTTTCGGGATGCAATGATGACTCATGGAGTACGTGTGGATTGCTGTCTGATCAATAACGCATATTTTGTTTATTGACGAAGCCATTCAGCCAGAAATGAGCCTCATCGCTGAAGATGATTTTTCGATGAAAATCCGAATCATTTTCAAGTTGTTGCTCAGACCAATTCACGAACATTTGACGCTTCTGCTGGTCAAGCGGCTTCAGTTCTTGCGTCAACCTGATCCTGTAAGGATGTAGGCCAAGATCTTTTCACAAAATTCACCACAACGACGTCACAGAAATGCCTAACGCTTGCGAACGACGTGTGAGAGACACAATTGGGCTTTCTTTAACTGAAGCCTCAGCGGCAAAAAATTCTCGACATTAGGGGCACTGCTTTGTCTCACTGGCACGGGAACATTTTGTGCTGTACCTGTGGATTCAAATTTTTCCACTAGACGCTCAATTGTTGATCAGCTAGGACGATTATGACGACCATAAATTGGACTTAGCGCTCTTAACGTTGAGGCCACTGACTCCGAATTTCGGTAGTAAATTTTAATAATTTCGACTCGTTTTTGGCTCGTATATCTTTCCACCATGAAATGGCAAACCTTACTGAAAAGAAATGTCGAAAGAGCGGCAAGAAATATGGCGTCGTTTGCTGTCCCTGTCTTTCTACTTTTGTAGCGTCCCTGTTGAAAAACCCTTTATCTTTATCATATATATTGAATACTATGATAGCGAGAGTTTTGAAAATTTGTTTAAGGTCACCTATTGTTAATAAGTAGCTACGCCGGGAATGGGCGGGATCGGATAAGTGGGCGTGGTACTACCCATACGAAGATAATATATGATATCATATAACTCGTGTACTAAAAAAGGGAAAGCTTTGACACTTTACACGAGCCCACCAGATAAGTAAGAGTATTTGGTAAAAAAATTGGCGGGATCACACCAGTGGGCGTGGCACTCCCTATGCAAAGTAACTATTTAATGACATATATCTGTAGTCCTGTAATAGAGAGAGCTTTGTGGCTTTGTGTGAGCCCATATGTTATTTGTGTGATTAGTCTAACAAAAAAAGGGCGTGATTGAAGCAGTGGGCGTAGCACCACCCATGCAAAGTAAATATCTAATATAATATAACTGGTGTACTATAAAAGGGAAAGACTCAACACTTGGCACGAATACATTAGATATTAATGTGAGTAGCCCAATAAAAATTATGCAGGATGGGATTAGTGGGCGTGGCACCTTCTATACAAAAAATATGAAATACTATAACAGGCCTATCAATGTGTATATCAATGTGATTAGTCGTGGAAAATATGGGCAGAATCGCCAAATTCAAAATTCGCCAAATTCAAAATTCGCCAAAATCAAAAATTGCCAAAACCGAAAGTCGCGAAACATAAAACCGCCCAAAAACAAAAACCTTCAAAATCAAAAATGGACAAAATCAAAAATCGCTAAAAGCAAAAATTGCCAAATGATATTCTAAATGCAAGGCCAATAGTTAAGTGTTGCCAGATTTAATTTAGAAAATGCATGTTCATTTCATGGGCTGCTATATTTACCTAGCTGCAGTGTAGGAACGCCGAAAAATCTTATAATTGTTGTACCGAATGAAAAAACAAAAAAAAAATTTGCATATAAGCAAAAAACATGTATAATAATAATCTACTCTAACATAATAAAGAGGTAATGTGTATTTGTTTGTTTGTTTGTTTGTTTGTTTGTTTGTAGGAAGTAATCTCCGTCTTATTGCCGATATGAGAAGTGCTACAGGTTGTAGTTTTTTTTAATATTTTTAGTGAGTGTGGCACCTCCCATACAAAGTAAATTTTGATTATCATATAAAGGGTCCGCCATTTAAAGTTTTTTTTTCAACTAGTGCTTATTTCGCGAATGGTAACACTAAGCTCATGTCTGATTTGAAAAATAATTAGTTTTGTCCTTCCGCTGAACGAATATGGTTGAGTATATGCTTGAACAATGCTGGGAAATATTGCGACATTACTTTGAAAATCATGGTAATGTTGCAGAATGTGTGCGAAAATTGGGTACGGATTTTGGAAGAAGAGAAGCACCGTCAGCTCCGTATGTTCGTTATCTTGTGAAAATAGTGAAAGAAACTGGCATTCTCAGCGATAAACCAAAGCGTGTAAAGGAGTGCATACACCCGAGAATATTGCTGCTGTGGCAGAAAGTGTGCGTGAAGCGTCATCAACATCAATTCACCGTCGCTCTCAAGAATTGACCATTTCGGAGGCATCACTGAGACGAATTTTGCACAAAGACCTTGGTGTGATGCCATATAAAGTCCAATTGGTTCAGGAGTTGAAGCCAATTGACCATCCAATGCGTTTTCGCTTCGATAAGTGGGCCTGCGATCGTCTTACAGAAGATGCCGATTTTGCCAAAAAAAATCATCGTTTCAGATGAAGCTCATTTTGATTTTGGCGGGTATGTAAACAAGCAAAATTGTCCCATTTGGGGCACAGAAAACTCGTACGCATACATTGAAAAGCCGATACACCCAAAACGAGTCACTGTTTGTTGCGGATTTTGGTCCAGAGGCATAATTGGGCCATTTTTCTTCGAAAATGAGCAAGGGGTGGCCGTTACAGTCAATAGCGATCGTTATCGGGCCATGTTGAACGAATTTTTGTTCACAAAACTTGAAGAGGAGGGTATTGGCAACATTTGGTTTCAACAGGACGGCGTTACGTGCCACATAGCCGAATCTACAATCGATGTTTTGCGCCCTGTTTTTGAAGATCGCATTATCAGCAGCAGAACTGATGTCGTTTGGCCACCTCGGAGCTGCGATTTGACACCGTTCGACTATTATTTGTAGGGTGCCCTCAAAGATAAGTGTTACACCAACAAGCCAGAGACAATTGACGCTTTAAAGGACAATATTTGTGAAGCCATTGGTGCAATACAGCTACACACAATCGATGATGTGCTTAAAAATTGGACCGATCGTGTAGGCTACTGCATGGCCAGCCGAGGCAGCCATTTGAATGAAGTTATTTTCCATTATTAACCGGATGGATTGTACTTCCCAATAAAAAAATAAATTTGAGATAATAAAGCGAAAAGTTATTTGGCGGACCCTTTATGTATATCTAATTACATCTAATTAATTATAATTTCCAAATCACTTGAATGCTAATGGCATTCAAACATTTCTAAATTAAAACAATTTGAGATACTAATTGAACGAAAAAAATGTTAAAATAGCGTCTTTGAATGAAACATTTTTTTCAGAAAATCATAGACCCGATTTTTAAAATAATTGCATATATAGAAGTGAGAGAACAGCTGCAAGAGGAGGAGGAGGAGTAGCTCTGTTAGTTCATAAATCTGTCGCACATAAAAACCTCTTTATATCAAACAGCTCATCCATCGAACACATCTCAACTGCAGTTATTTTAAATAGTAGACCTATATTCACCAAAATATACCCATAACTTCTGTGCTGATATCTTGAACCTAACACCTTCCACCAAAGAATATATAAGTTTTTGGTAATCTAAATGCCAAAAATTGTTCTTGGAATTGCCGTTTAAATAATACTGCGGTAACCACACTCAACAATCTACAGCAATCAAGAAAATTTGTCACTCACTCTCCTAGTAGTCCAATCCTATTCCCACATCAACACAATCGTGAAGCATTCACAGTCGATATTATTTTAAGCAATTCCGCTTTAAATATAGACGTAAAAACAATGGATTACGAAATACCATCATACCATCGCCCCATAATATATACACTTAAAAATCAATGGCCTTGCAGGTTGACCTAAATTATTATGAAAATAGTGCAACCAACTGGAACATTCATATGAATTTTTTAGACAATAAAATCATGTTATATTTGGATATATACAATACCAAAGTAGTAATTAATGAGGAAATCCAAAAATTTATAAATGTAGTTTTTGCAGCAAGAGAGGTGTCTATACCTAAAATAACTCAACAAAATAATTACACACTACCAGAAAGTACTGTGAAATATATTAAACTAAGAAGAAGCTTTAAAAGAAAATGCCAACGATCTTCAAATCTAGCCGAGCAAACTTTTTATAATCAATGTACTAAATTTCTAAGTAACATGGTTGATAAAAGTATTAATATGAAATGGTGTCAATTATTATCCAATTTAAAACCAGGTGATACATGATTTTGGAAAATAAGCAGGAACTTGAGATGAAAAGGAAAAAATTCAAACTTATCACTTTAAAGTTGGAAATACAAACATAACATCTATTAGGGCCAAGCCTAAAGTCCTGGCAAATACATTTGTCCAAGCAGCGGATACATTAATTAATACAAAAGTAAATAATTTTTAGAAGAAAATCCTAGTTCTGAATCAGCAATTTATACATTTTTTAAAGAAGTAGTGAATATTGTCTCAACAATAATACCCTCAAAATCCCCTGGTTTTGACAATCTGCTCCTAAAGAAACTACCACTCAAAGCTCTTAGATTACTGGTTATAATATTTAACAGCTGAATCAAACTCAACTATTTCCCAAACCATTTCAAAAATGCTAAGGCTATAGCTTTCAACAAACATAGTAAGCCAAAAAATAACCCAAATATAGACCTATTAGTCTATTAAGTAACTTAGGTATAACATTTGAAAAAATACTACCTTCTCGTCTTAGTGAAATTGTAATGACCAATTCTATTGTTGTTAAAGTACAATTTGGATTTAAAAAAGAGCATAGCACTACTCACCAAATAAACAGGATTAAATATCAGATAATCACCAACCCAAACAATAAACGCTAAACGGGTCTAATATTGTTAGATACTGAAAAAGCCTTTGACACCGTTTGGCATAATAGCCTCTTATTTAAACTTCTTGATGCAAATATACCAAAATATCTATGTAAACTTACTTCAGATTTCATCCACGTCAGAAGCTTTAAGGTTGCCATTAATAATGAAACATCATCTCAAAAAACCATTACTACAGGGTTGCCTCAAAGATCAGTCTTGTCGCCATTGCTTTACTTGTCCCAAAATATATGAAAATTGCTTATTGCGCAGCGTTAATTTCTTCAAACAAACTTAGAAGTGCACTCCTGAGGAAAATGCAAAAGGGTCTTGTAAATTGCACTAAATATTTCCACTAATGGAAAATCAAAATTAATCCACACAAGACCCAAAAAAATAATTTTTCCGTTCAACAAATCTCCCAAAGGACTGCAAAGATGTCATCTTCTTATTTGAAATAGTACCATAAATGTACATAACGATGTCATATATCTCGGAGCTTTCTTGGACAAAACGTTAACATTAAAACAACATATTATGGCTATGTGACAAAAAGCTATAAAATCATTTAAAACATTTTGGCCACTACTAAATAGAAGGTCATTTCTAAACCCCAAAAACAAAAATCCACTCTTTAAAAGTGTTATAAGGCCAATATTAACATACGCGTGTCATATATGGAGTGACGCTGTCACGTAAAACGCTTACCAATTATACAAATCAAATATCTTAAAATGATAAATAAATAGCACTCGATGTGTCCTAATAATCTTCTTCATGAAGAAACAGGCTATGAAAAAATTATCGATTTCATTACAAGGATTAATAACAATTCGTCGCCGCTATGCCAGAAGGTGCTAAATCCACTTTTGCTCATTTTGAGAAAATTGCAAAATACTATTGAAACGGCTAGCTAAAATTCAAATTATTTTGAAATGCAGTGATACTTTTAAATTATATGTAGTTAATACTTGCCTAAAATTATACATACTTTGTCAGATGAAAACTTTACACCATCATTGGATTACTGCAAAAATTGGATATAGCACTTTTTGGCATATTATTGGTTTATTAATGTTACACAAAGGAATGGATATAGAACCCTGGTAATTCTCTAAAAACACACTTTTCAAATAACATTTATTTCAAAACAAGGAATGTTAACGAAAAACAAATCTGGTAATATACAAAAGGTTGAAAAATTAATTATCCTCTGATTCGGAATTCGATTCAACGGTTTTATTTGCAATTGGCAATGAGCTGAAAGAAAGCATTTTTTAACTTTGGTTTTTGCACTAGATACTAAAAGACATGTTTCTCACTCACTCCAAGCTTGGAATTCCTGTGGAATAAGCTTTTGAGCACATTAACTTTGCAAGTCCCGTTTTATGGCTACTGTTATAGGCAGGAGATGTTCGTAAAGTAATGGCCAACTAATAGCTGGCCTTCCTCTGACTTTACGCACTCCAACATTAACAAACTAAAAATAAAAACTATACTTGTAAATAAACTCACTGATTTATAAGCAAATGAATTGTTTTCGTACTTTATATTCTTGTTCATCATGGTTGCATTTAACACCAATTTGCCCATGCATCGATTTGCAAAACATCATTGATTTTATATTCAACCAATTAAATTTTTCTCCGTCATTGAATACAATAACTTTTTTCATTGATCTGGCACTGACCAATTTAAAATCTATGAAATCACTATGCGACATTCGTACCACATGGTATAGATTTTTTTTTGCATTTCTCCTTCAATGAATGTTTTCACACAAGATCCGATTTCACTACTTCCTCTTTTTCCATCAACTTCAGACCAAATCTAGCAAGCTCCATCACGAGTTGCTTCATAGTTTTCTTTTGTAATAGAATGGGCTTGCTTCAGCCTGTGAAATCTGCAAAACTGATTGCAAATCCATGGTAGCAATTATCAACTCTTTATCCATTACACAACTTTCGATGTTTGATCTCATTGCAGCACGGCTTAATTCTTTTCGTTTAATGTTTGCTTCGAAATCAGATTTTTGTTCTTCTGATGGTTCAATGGCTGATTGGGCAAGAGTACACGTAGCACTTAAATCTTTTTTTGGGCTTGTGAAATGCCATGTTGTAATCCTGACCGAAAACTTGGTTGTACTTTTCATAACTGACTTTTGCAGAATCTGTTCCTGCTGCTTTTTCTTTAAAAAGATCAGCCATTTTCGAAATACTTAAACCACTTTTTGATGATTTTCGGCAATAGTGTGACTCTATTGGTGGGAAAGATTCAATATGATTCTTGATGGCAGCAATTACCTCTGGCTTAAATTTGTTGTGAGGTTCATGTTTTGCTCTTTGATCTTCGCCCAAAAATTCTCCAGTGTTTGATCGATCTTTGTTTGCCAAAGCAATGGGCTTGTACGCAGTTGCAAAGGTCGTACAGAAGAATTCACGGCACACTTCTTTTTCGGATCTTCTCCTTTTCACTGGAATGGCTTTGGTAAATTTCAGGAGGAAGTTGCGTTTAGCTTTAAAGGTATCTCTTTTTTTCCAATAATCATTGAATATTTCCAGACGATCTTCCTCTGTAAATAGACTGCACTTTTAATTCGTTAGTTCTTTGTGAGAGTGATTTGTCAAGGGATTCATCAACTTCGCCATTTTCATCTTTCCTTTTTCATCCAAATGCTTTTCACCCCGTGAACACGCCTTTTTTCTTAGATTCTTCTTCCATTCTGCAGGCTTCCGCTGTTTCCATCTTGAACGTTTTTTACTTGGACCAGGCACATCTACAAGGACAAGGACAGTTTAATTGACATAAACTACTGTTAATGTCAGAAAAGTTATACCTACCCTGATCACTTTCATTTAGCTGTCCTATGACAGCTTCTTCTAACTCCATTTCTATTGATTCAGCTTCTTCTAACTCCATTTATATTGATTCGTCACTTGTCAGATACAGAACAGAGATCTAAGCCGTCCATAATTATTGACGGCGGCGGCTCGACCTAAAAATTAGTTGGCGGCGGCTTAAAACCGGCGTGCGCCGATTTAGTTTTGTTTTTTAATTTTACCAAATGAATTGTTATTACGAAACCAAAAACCGCAAAAAAAATTAATTTTGAGGAAAAACTTAAAACTATAAATTCTTATAACAACGAATGATTTTGCCCGTTTTACCCAGTTTTACAATGCTTATGGCGCTTTTCTTCTTCCAAAATTGGTATGGCAAAAAGTTCTGCATCCACATAGCACCTTTTGGCATACCAGACAAAAAGGATATAGAACTTTGCTTGTTATGGAACCAAAAATTAAAACAAGGATGTAGGACTTTTTGGCAGAACACAGAGTGGTTTGTGAAACATTAATATACTAATAACTCTAATATTGTGAATTTTGGATGTAGCACCTTTTGGCATACCACCGACGAATTACTTTGCCAAAATTGAAAATTCCTCTTACCCTCTTAAAAACTATTTAGTGTCTTTAGATCCTATATATTATTTGTTGCAATATCTATACGTAAAGATAAGATCTCATATATAAATATCAAATTTTTTAAAATATGTAAATAAAGGAAGAATATATAATTAAATATAACTAAAAAAAAATTATAATTTCCAAAATTACCGTATTGAGTACTATGGAAACATAATATTAAAATAAATTCGGTTATATGAATTGACAAACATATTTTATTTAGTGTCGCATGCCATCAGGAACATACATTATTTACATAGAATCTCCATTTTTGTTTACTAATTGCTAAAGAACGTAATTCATTGAAAGATTTGCTGGTGTCACTTTGCACTGTCCGCCTCCATGTAGTTTTTGGTCGTCCGCGTCGTCGGGTGCCTTGTGGATTCCATTCAATTGTTGCATGTCAAATTTCGTTGTAGGGTTTTCTTTGGGTATGACCTAGCCATGTCAGTTTTCGCCGTCTTATTTGGGTATTGATGTCATCTTAATGAGCAAGTTGGAGTTAGTTAGTGATTATTCGAGGCCACCATATTCTAAAGATGTTTCGCAAGCATCTATTGGTAAAGGTTTGTGGCTCGGTTTTATTTTTGTAGTGACAAGCCACGTCTCTGAAACATACAGCAATACAGATTTAACGCATGCATTATACACGTGTACTTTGGTCATCGGAGAGAGTTCGTTCGATTTCCAGACATTTTATAGCTGGTAAAAGACACTTCTAGCCTTAGTTATTCGACTTTCCACATCTGCTAAGGCACCTCCGTCAGGTGTTATGATGCTGCCCAGATAGCAAAATTTATCGACGTTTTCGATGGGTTTGCTTTTGATGTTGAAGGAGGGGGGTTTCGTGGTGGCTACAGCACAGGTCTTGGTTTTGCTTATATTTATGCGCAGGCCGAATTTTGCAGCTGTTGAGACGAGGTCGTTGAATTTGTCTTGCATATGTTCTTTCCTGGATGCAAATAGGACGATGTCGTCAGCGTAGTCAAGGTCTTCGAGATGTTGGCAATTTCTCCAGCTTATACCTCTCTTAACGCCCGTTATTTTGTGAAGTATTGCGTTTAGTGTGGCGGCGAACGATATAGGCGATAATATGCAGCGCTGTTTGACTCCGTTAAGAGAAATAAATGGTTCGCTCGTACTGCCGCTATGAACAACCCTTGCGCTTGATCCGTCGTATTGCGTTTTAATTAAATTTATTATTTTCGGCGGTACTCATTTATTCTTCAATGCCGACCATATTGCTTTATGGTCTATCGCATCGAAAGCCTCTTCAAAATCGATGAATGTCAGGTATAACGTTGAGTTGTATTCATTGCATTGCTCTATAATCAACCTGAGCCTGTTGATATGGTCGATACAAGATCTATTAGGTCGAAACCCAGCTTGCTCTTTACTTAGTTGCTGATCTATGGGGGCTGATAATTTGATTGAGCAGGATCTTATTAAATATTTTGCTGACAGCCGAAGTCAGTGCAATGCTGCGCTAGATGCAGCATTCCTTTAGATCTCCTTTTTTTTGGGATTTTTACTATTAAGCTTTCCTTCCATTCCTGGGGCATACTCTGAGTTTGCCATATTTTCTTAAATAACGGGTGCAACATATCTGCAAAAACTTCTGGGCACGTTTTGTAGAATCCAGCTGGTAGGTTATCGATCCCTGCTGCCTTACCGTTTTTCAGTTACGTTATTGCTTGTGTAATTTCGTCTTTTTCGGGCGCTGCTGTAGATATAGATTGGAGAGGAGGTGCGTCGGGAAATAAGCTTTCATCCATTGTTGTATTTTCATTATCGAATTGGTTTAGTGTTTCTTCGTAGTGCTCTCGCAAACGGTCTAACTGTTCTTCTGAAGTTGGTAGAATTCTGCCGTTTTTGTCCTTTATGGGTAAGTTAGCTTGGCTTTTCTTGTTTGAAAGCCATCTTATAACATCAAAGACTGTTTTCATATCCCCAATTTTGCTGGCGGTTGCCCCCTCTGCAGCGGTTATTCGTAAAGCTACGTTTATCGATTCTGGCTTGATGTTTTACTTGCTTCACCAGCGTTTTAAGCTTCGTACTAAGCTCTTCCTTTTTAACAGGATCTAAGGTACTCATCAACTGCATATTTACCACTCGCCTTTCTTCGACCAGATTCCAGAAAGTGGGAGTTAACCATTCTTTTACTTCGTGTCTGGTGAAGCCGGCAAAGTCATCGGCTGTGCTATGCAGCATTATTTTGATTGATGTCAACTGCTGGTTTCTGTTGTTTTCTTGGTTGGGCGGCATTTTGAGCTTCGTTCTTTGCTCTACGATTTTTGACGTAAAATTATTCCTGATCTGTTCGACACTAAGTCCCTTTTGTGTTTTCTTCGAATGGTGTGAGTTGTTGAAGCTTGCTATTTTTTTAAGGTGAGCTTCATTTCAGCTACCACTAAGAAGTGAGCTGATGCTATGTCGGCACTGCTTTTTACCCTTACGTCCTGCAGCAGTTTATACCATTTCCTACTAATGCAGATGTGGCCAATTTGCCCCTCGATAATGGCGCGGGAGTCGCGTGATCTCTAGGTGATATGATGATGTAGTTTGTGACGGAAATAGGAGCCGCCGCTAACTAGATCATACTTTGCGCAAATGTCCAGAAAAAGTTCTCGATATTCTGTGCGGCTGCCGGGGCTATGATTTTCCATAATATGCTGGAGACCTTCGTTGTCACTACCGATACGAGCCTTAAAATTTCCCATTAACATTAGAATGTCATTTCGAGAAGTGTTCTGAAGGCTGCGGTTCAATTCGTCATAAAACCTCTCTTTGATAGTTATGTCTGCTACGTCAGTGGGGGCGTAGCATTGTACAATTATGATTTTCCCGATATTGGTGTTAAGACGCACTGTTACATTGTGTTCAGAAACAGGTGACCAGCTGATAAGGCAGTTGCGGACTCGTCTACAAAGGAAAATTCCTACACCGTGTATATGAGGATCGTTGTCATTTTGTATTCCATAATATATTATTCGGCCACCTTGAGTATTTGTAAAGTCGCTTATACCAATAACTGACACGTTAAGACGTTTAGCCTCTGCTGATAGTTGGACAAGTTTACCTACTTGATACAATATGTTTACGTTCCATGAATCAAATCTTATCCGGGGGCGGGCTGGGGTAGTCGTAAGAGTATTTGTTTGGTTCTTTTATTCTTTCTGTTCGCGATTGAGTAATCTTGTGTGAATTCGGGTGCAATAGGGGATTAACCTATAACATCCTAGATTGGTGATAGGGCTGCTATATTCTTGAGTGTATGGTTTGACAAAGCGGCCTCCTATCTTTCCATTTGTTTAAGTTTAATTATGGTCATTTACACCAACAAAAGTTGTAGGACGAAACCATAAGCCCTGCGGTTGATACTAGGATACTATTCCCTTCAAATCACATCCTCAGCTGGCCTTGCAGTTTCCAATATGATTAGCTCGATATTTCAGTAAATTTTCGAGAAAATACTAATTTCAATACACAATACTAATTTCTTTCCTAGGTGTCACAATCGCTGTAATATTCCGACAGGATCAAATCTGGGCTGCGCCATAGCTAATGCACATCGCATAAGAAACTTTCCACGATAGGGATCAATTGTTTCACGGTTTGCTCACCATATAAAAATTTTGTAAATATATATATATATATTGCATTCAGTAGCATGCCACGCCCACACATTTCATAATTTGGATCAAATTGTGCGGATGGCTTAGTTCTGATATTTTTGCTATTAAATAGTGATACAAATTTTGTGATCGGTGACAACAAAAAATGGTTTTTTAGCTAACGATTCATTTCTTAATGTTTTGGAGAAATAGAAGTCAATACCATAATTACGAGTACAAAAAAATAATAATGATAAAAAAGCCCATAGTACCAACCAAAGAAGAAGGGACGTATTTATTGCACCCTTTCATACGTGTCTCTGTACTGTTAACAAATCCTTACTCAGAAGTGCAACGAATTCCTTGAACAGCAGCAACAATCCTAAGTAAAAAATATATTATTGAATCAATTTAAATTCTCAGTTTGCTTTGATGGCCGCCACTTCACATTTTAGCGGTCTCTGAACACGCAGAAGGCCTGGTTAGAAAACTATTTGCCTTTGATGGCATATATTGTCCCAATTTTTTTTAAAGAATAAATATATCAACTTTGCTTATCGTAACAACAAAATTCCTTAACTTCACATATTAAATTTAGAATTTACTTAAAATAATTGTTGCAACAAACAAAAACACAAAAAAAAAATAACTTACCCACCGGCAGAACCTATTATAATGTGCAGAAAATATTATTTTAATAAAATTTAATATACCATTATTTTTTAATTTCATTTTGATTACTGATTTTATTTATAAAAATGACAATGTTGATAAAACAATTTGCTTGCAGTTATCATTTCACTATATTATTTTCTATTGACAACATTATTTTAATCATGGCATTTCCGTTCATAGCAAAAATTTTTAAAAAATTTTACATTTCTTTTAATTCTAAATGCACATTTGGTTATATTATTTAACCAACAATTTGCAACAATGTCTGTAAGCACATTTTTGTTATACGATAGAATTTATAATTGCAATCACCAATAGTTAGGTTTAAAGCTGTTGCCTAAATTGGATTTGCTTAACAGTTTGTATACAGACATTGATTGGTAAATGGAACTAATTTTTGATGTTGGTCTTAATTGCTTTCATTTTATATGAATTTTGTTTAGAAAGTTGTTAATGAAAAATATCTACAGCAAGCTAAGCTATTCAAAAATTGCAATAAACATTGTAATTATCTAGCCAAGTTTTTATAGTGGTAACCGGATTCCCACCAATTCTTTTTCTGTGGGTAAGAACGTTTTCTGCAACTCATTGCATGCTGTATAGTTTATCGACTAAAATATTTTTAGACGTTTTATTTATCATGCACTTCTAAAATGTTTTCACAGAACAAATACTATATTGGACTTACGTTGCCTAATGAAAAGAATAGTTAAATAAATGTTTTGCTGGGAACAGCATGCTTATTTACACATGTAATTCTTATCAGCACAAAAAAAAAAAACATTATAATTTATTTTTATAAATATAATTTTATAGATAAAAAGCCTTTTGCCCAATAAAATTGAAATTGTTGGTATTAAATGGTTTATTTAATTTTTACGATGCATGAACATTCAGCGGTAATATTAAGTGAGTAGAGGATATGTCAAAAGTCAGAACTTTTTAATAACTTTTATTAATAGCACAAAATAATTTTTTTATAACCAGAAAAAAAATCTCATAGGAGGAAAGAGGGAGTAGAATTTATGGATAGTTGACTTAAATTTATCTATGGCTTATGCGGCTAGTGAACGAGTTATATCGAAGAAATGCATTGTGCGATCCACTGGACAGTAGACTGGATTTGGTCTACTAGTTGTGTGATTGATATGTAGAAAAACACAGGTTTTGGGATAATTACACTTACCTCAGCAGAACACTGCCCCAATGTAATATCTCCAATGTATCAGTATAGTTGGTTACCGTACTGTCATTGATAAGCACCAACGTGCTTATGCACATTTTTATTTATTTATTTATTTATTTATTAAGTCTATGGTAAAACCTTGCAGACTGTTAAGTATAATACAGAGAGAAAAAAAAATATAATATGTCCAAATCCTTAAATCAAAAATTTGAGATTATGTATTTAAAAATAATATAATATTGCGTTTAACAATATCATCATTTAAAGAAAAATCAATTAAATTGTATATATCATTAAAATCATGGCACATTCTTCTAAATGGATCAGCATCGGCAAACTTTTAACGACAGATTGGGATAAACAGTGGAGTGTAAAAACGTGTTGACCGTGCCGGAACGTTCATGGAGATGTTGTCCATAAAAAAATTTGAGCATATGTCACCTCGAATTAAGTTAAATAAAAACACAAAATTAAGCATTGTTCTTCGGCTTTTTAAAGACGGCAGTTTAATTTGAGAAAGTCTAATTGTATATGATGGCAGATTAACAAAACTTGGATAAGAACGTCTTAACCCGTTTTCGGCCGCTGGTCGATTTTTCGACCAGCAACTTTGAAGCGATGTAACTCAAACGTTAGACATGTTTTGTTTAAACCGTTGATGGATAAGACAATTTTGATCTTTTGTTAACGCATTGATTTTAGCTTTTCGTAAAAAAATAAAAGTTTGCAGATTTTCGTGAAAGGAAGAACAAAGGACTTTTTTTGGACCAATTTTCAAAATTCAGTAAAAAGTCTTAAAACTAAAATTACTTAATTTGTTTTTGCATGTTGAGGAAGCGGAAAGACCAAATAATAATCAACTGATATCCGCAACAATATTGAAAGTTTTCTACTTCCCAGAAGAGCGTTATTTTTGGTGGTCGAAAAATCGACCACTGGCCAGAAGTCGTCAAGTAGATATTTAATTGAATTTGACATTTTGCTAGTAGGCTGTGAAAAATTCTGCGACTTTTTTTTTTATTTTCGCTGTTGCTTTGTGATATTTGTTATTTTTTTCTGCAGAATTTGAATTTGAAATTTTGCTAGTAGGCTGTGAAAAATTCTGCGAATTTTTTTTTTATTTTCGCTGTTGCTTTGTCATAATTGTTATTCTTTTCTGCAGAGCAGACGTGTGTGTGGCAAATAAAAGTGAGATAATTGCATTTTGGTGTGGTTTTATATAAAGAAAATGTCTTTTCGAAAAGTGTTAACCATGGTAGAAATCATGGCTGCTTTTAACGAGCCGTGTTCGGATGACGAGGAAGATCAAGCCATTATGAGTTCAAAAGATGTTGTTGTCGTGTATATACCATCTAAATTAGACTATGTGGCTGATGAAGAAGATATCGACGATAATCAAATTGCTCTAAATGATGGCAATGATGTGTGGAGTTACAGTACGTTCGAGACAATGACTTAATACCTAATGATACTGAAGAGCCGCAACCATCAACATCGAAAGCCGCAAAAAGACGTGGAAGACCTAAAAAAGCTGTTAATCCATCCTTATTCAAAGAAAAGGCAGATTTTGAAGTTGCTGATTGGCAGAAACCTGGGGATTTTACTTACACCAGAGCACCAATCAACGTGGAAGATTTGAAAAAGGAAGAAATTTGCGCAAAAATTGGTAAGTGAACAATTTTTTTTAATATCATTTAGGCTCGGTTGTTCAATAGACAAACAAACCTCAGATTTCTAGCGAATAAATTTGTAAAATTTGTATTGAGTTTGACAGAATTTAAAAAATTTATTCGATAGATAGCTTTTTCATGTGTTGTTTGACCATTGAACAACCGCGCCTTAGTCGTTATAGAGTCTTAATTTTTAGTTTTTGACTTTGTGTAGGTGGTATGTCACCGTATGACATATTTTCTTTGTATTTTGATGGAACATTGATCGAGGATATTACTCACTTCACGAATTTATATGCCACTCAAAATAATGCAACCATTGATGTGACACCAAATGAAATGCGGCACTTCAACGGTATATTGTACCTATCAGGGTATCACACGCTGCCACAAATCGATAATTATTGGTCAGTTCAGCAGGACATGGGAGTACCTATGGTGAAACAAACGATGAGCCGAAATCGATTTAAAGTCATAGAAAGATTTCTCCACCTCTCGGATAACAACAATCTGAACGTAGCATATCGCTTTACGAAAGTCCGACCGATTATTGATGCTCTCAATGAAAAATTTATACAGTTCGGAGTTTTCAGCCACATCTTATCTATAGATGAACAGATGATACCCTATTTTGGAAGACACTCGTGCAAGATGTTTATTCGCGGAAAACAGATTCGCTTCGGATTCAAATCATGGTGCTTGTGTTCAGAGCAAGGATATCTATTCTTTTCCATACCATACGGTGGCTCGGCAACTCCACATGACAAAAATATCGGTCTTGGCGCTCAAACGGTTTTGAATTTGCTTGAAAATGTATCTGATCCCGATTGTCATATTGTTTTCTTTGACAATTTTTTTTCCTCCTATCATCTTATGTGTCTACTGAATGAACGCCGTTTCTTTGCAACTGGTACAATACGTGAAAAGAGAATAGCGAAAATTCCATTAGCAAATTTAAAAAAGGCTGAACGTGGCGAATTTGACCAATTATTCGATGCTAAGCAAGAAATATTGGCCATCCGTTGGAATGACAATGTAGTTGTGAATGTCATTACTAATAATTCTACAGTCGAGCCATTGTTCAATGCTCGAAGATATTGTCATACGCAAAGGAAAACAGTTGCGATTCCCCAACCTAAAGTGATTCGTGAATATAACCAAGGTATGGGAGGCGTTGACCTTCACGACAACGCAGTGACCAACTATCGAATATGCATACGGGGAAAGAAGTGGTGGTGGCCACTATGGACCAACGATCTCGGCAATGCAATGGTCAATGCTTGGAAGATGCATTGCATGTTGGCAAAGCATGAAAACACAAAGCCACTTACTCAATTAGGGTTTCGTTCTGCTGTTACTACCAAGCTACTGACTTCCAATATGATGAGCGAAGACATGGAAGATAACGCTGCTGATGTTGATAAAAAAGAATGCCCTCCTGGTTTCCCACGGATCGATGAAAAAACCATATTGTGGTAAAAAGCCCTCAAAACAAATATTGTCGCTGCAAAGTATGCAAAAAACATACAATTTTTACATGCAAAAAATGTAATGTTTACTTGCACACCAAATGTTTTGATGAATACCACCAAACTATCTAACCTTTTTTGCGTTAATTATTCATATCTTATCAATAAATAACATTTTTGATACAACTAAAAACGAATAAATTGAATTAAAGCTAAATATTCGTAAAAAACGCATTTCTTTATTTATATATGTAGATGTTGACTTCTGGCCAATGGTCGATTTTTCGACCACTTCATATCTAGAGAACAACAATTAAAAAAAAAAATTTTTTTTTTAAATTTTTCTAAATTGAGCTGCTAAAAGCAAATATTTAAAAAGAATTAAAAAAATTCCTGCGATTTCTGGTAACGGCCGATAATGGGATAAGCAAAAAAGGAGAAAATTGCTTCTGGACCGATTCAATTTTGGCACTGCGAATATTAGATAGTGGATCCCAAATAACAGACCCGAATTCTAAAATTGGTCTTACTACGGAGATGTATATTTGTTTGGTAACTGTAGGGTCATTGAATTCCTTTGCCCAGCTTTTAAAGAAGGCCAGTACACCACCTGCTTTAACAATTATCATCGAAATGTGTTGAACAAACTCTAATTTGACATCTAAAAGAACACCCAGATCCTGGATTTCATTTACTTGCTCCAACTGGTAATTTCCAAATTTGTAACAACCAAATGCACCTAATTTTCTAGTAAAGTGCATGTGTTGGCATTTTTTAAATTTAATTCCATTAAATTTATGTGGCACCATCTGTAAAAATTATTTAGAACATGTTGTAGGTGAATTTGTTCACGATAATTCTTATAGCTTAAGAAAATTTTGACGTCGCACAGTGGCGACCGTAGAGCAAACGAGGTTGCAAAAATCTAAATTTTCATGTGCGCCGACGAAGTTTTAAATAAATCCATGTTATAGGAAACTTTCAAACGATTTCAAATATGCTACCCTTAATAATACCACATTTTTGGTTTAGAAGATATAACCGTTCAAAGTTGACCGACTTTCGGTTTTCAAAAAAACACACAATTTTTAGTCAATTTGTTGCGATTTCAGGTGTAATATCACGAAAAATAGGTAACAAATCGCATAATTTTTTGTTTGTATTGATTGAGTTGATTGATGTATTTATTAATTGTATAATGATAAAAGAAAAATAACTGGTTGCTTTGTGTTTCTCCTGGTAAATCACTATTTAAAAACTATACGTTTTTTTCACTACTTTTCAACTTTGACGGAAAATACAAAAATCTATATTTTTCTATATCTGTCATATTTGCAAAACATGTTCTTTAATTATTTCTTTACACAATTCAAAAGGTTTTATCTGCCCGTACGTGCCCGTTTGGCTTCTAGAGGTAAACAAGCTTAAAAAGACGTGGTTGCAGAAATTGTATGGCGTGCATCCCTTACATGTTTTGACTGACAGTACTTTGATCTAATAGTTTGAAAATGGCCTGTGAGCCTCTGCCAAGGTCTACCCCCAATATTCTGTTACAGACACAGGATGCACAAAAGCTACTCATTGGAATTCGCAGGTACGCACCTCACTTAAAAATTACTTTGGAGTACAAATGGTCAAGAACAATATTGACTTATGGTCCCTCCAGGTAGGAACAAATCTTATTCAGAAACGAGCATAATATCAAAATTGCATAATTCAGCCTAAACCCATATGTATGGAGGGAACAGGTAAATTTTTAGACATGGTAGCATAAGCCTTTATATTGCAAAATAAGCATAATGCCTGGATTAGTCTACGACTGAAAGTTGGCGCAACAAGTACTGAAACCATGGAGTTAAACAATTTAAAATTATTTGAACTGTTTAGAAGGTCAACCGCACCAAAGTTTTTCACGGAAGCTGCTTTAGAAGAACTTGATAGCTTATACGGAAATATTGAGAGAAGCGAAATTATAAAAAATAATTTTTATCTGATATATGCAAATATTAAGGCAAAATGGGTGAAATCTAATAGAACCATTCAGAACTTCAACTCCAAATACGAGGACTGGCTTAATGAAGACACCATCCTGGATATATTGGCAGTAGATAAACCCATCACATCAACCAGAGGAGCAAAAGGAAGGACAAAAAAAAGTATTGAGGAGTGTCCAATTTTCACAAGATAGAGGAAATTTGCCGATGCCACCAATGACTTGACCACGAAGCATTTATCGGACGCACTGTCTATTTAATATACAAAGGATAGTGAAAGAGTTAGGTCACAGATTACAAAATCTGTTGCTGATGCAAGCCCACTCCGACTGAAAAGGATTAAGGAAAGCATTCCCACGCCCACAAACGCACACATTAAAAAGTATGGTTCCGAAGAAGCCTTGGCCTTGTTTATGGACTTACAACTTTCTAAAGAAAAATATGAGATACTACGGGCATCCTTGATGGGACACGGGGCTGACGTTTTACCAGGATACAAGCATATTACGCAAGCCAAAATAAATTCACGACCACTGCATACGGAGTTTACGGAAGTCTCTGTGAAAGCCAATCTGCATGATCTCATGGGCCATACAGCAAAACAGTTGTTGGAGAGTCTTCCTAAAAATGAGGTGAAAATTCTTCCTGAGAAACTGACATTGATCAGCAAATGTGGCTGCGATGGATCATCCGGACAAAGCGTTTATAAGCAAAGGATATCTTCCGATGACGCTACAATATCGGACGGAAATATGTTTATGGCATCTGTTGTTCCTTTGCGGCTAAAATCTGATGTTTCCCTACACTGGAAAAATCCACGTCCGTCATCAGTGCATTATTGCCGACCAATAATGTTTCAGTTTGCAAGGGAATCGGCAGAACTCATAAGGACCACGGTGAAGGACATTGACGAACAAATAAGCAAGATTAATCTTACAAAGCTGCAAATTGGAGAAGGAAAATATATTGAATGCCATTACGAGTTCCACCTGACCATGGTTGACGGAAAAGTCGTAAACGAACTGACAGGAACAACCTCAACATTGTCATGCCCGATTTGCAAAAAGAGTCAGAAGAACTTTGGTAATTTAAACGATTCTACAAACGAGGAGAATTACGAATATGGAATGCCACCATTGCACGCAAGGATAAGGTGTATGGAGTTCTTGCTGAAACTGGTGTATACCCTACCACAAGAGGAGGAAAACTTCGATGAAAATACATCAATAAAGATAAGGAAAAGATCAGAAAGAAGCAAATACAGGATGCTTTTTTTAAACAAGGTAGACTAACCCAAGCACGGATACGTTAACTCAAACGATGGAAACACTTCTAGGAGATTTTTTGAAAATGATGAGGCAGTAACTAGAATCACTGGAATTGACAATCAAATCGTGAAAAGATTGGGAACGATCTTGAATATTTTAAACTGCAAAGAAAATGTCAATTCTACAAAATATGGAGAATATGAATCGAAAACTGCATCTCTTTTAGCAGAAATGTATCCACAGAAGAAGTTGACCCCGACCGTCCATAAAATATTGACGCATGGCAAAGATATAATTGAGTACCAGTCTTTGCCAATTGGAGAGCTTTCTGAAGAAGCACAGGAGTCTCTTAACAAATTTTATAAAAAATATAGATTGCAGAACACATTCAAAGCATCAAGGGTAAGGCAAAATGAGGACCTCTTCAACATGTTGGCAGCATCTTCCGATCCACTTATTTCTTCCCTGCGGCATGTGGAGTCACGAATAGAATTAGAAAATAATTATAGTTTAGAAATGATTAGATTTTAGATATACCTTTTCTTACGAATTGTGATGAATATTTTACAGAAAATTGAAAAAAAAAATTAAAAAAAGAACAATTTTTTTTTTAATTTGTTGGGTAATAATTTAAAACATAAAACCCTAAAGAAAAAAAATAAAAACAATCTTAAAATGTAAAAATAATTTTTTTTAGTTAATATAAAATTAATTTTTCTACAAATATTTTTGATAACCCATAAGTAGGGCCCTACAAAGCGTAGCACCCTTTCCAAACGCTCATTTCATAGGCTGAACAGCTGTCTATGTTATTCGGTTCAAAAGATATGATTTTTGCAACGAAAAAACTCAAATGGCGCCACTGTGCAACGGTAGGTTCTGTTTATTATTATTTTTTACTAATACTATATTTTTCGTACCTAAATAACAATAAAAGGCAATTATAATTATTATTCATTTGACTCAAATATTGATTGCAAATATTCCATATTTTGTTCTGTGTTATTTCTGTTCTTTAGTAGTTTTTTGACTTCTTCATCTAAATCCCGATGTTCCACTTTCCATTGATTTCGAATACTGGAGATGAACGGATCTGACGTTGCCAATAATATTTTAAATATAATTTCGTGAAATTTTTCTAGTATTGTGCTCTCTATAAAATCTGTAATCTTTTTTTCCTGAGCCTCCTCTGATAGATCTCCAAGTGGCACCAAACGATATTTAAGGACATCTTCTCCATGATAAAGGATTTTGTGAAGTGTTGCAGGCATATTTCTCCATGGGTAGTTGGTTGTATATATTTTTCAAGTTTCTTTAACATAATCTCCAAATTTTGTAGAGTCAATTTCTTCATTGCACGCATGTACTTCTAGGATTATTTTAAATCTGAAAATAAGGTTTAAATCCACTCCTGTTATTTCAGATGCTGTTTCTGGATCTGAAAAGAATCTTCTTGCGGCTGATCTATAATCAATCCAAATTTGCGATATTCATCTTGAACATATTTCCTTTTTGAACTTCTTAACTCTTTGTTGGTTTCGTTGTTTCTTATTGATCCTGAGAACCCGACATCCAAATCATAACTGATTTTTAGTAAGTGTTCCATAAGTCGTATTCTTGCATGTAGTGATGATAATCCAAATTCATATGCATCCGTATTATCCAATGATTTTGTCGCGACTTGGTTTAATTGGCTTTATGTTGCTTGGCATGTAATGTCTGTAGTGTTTCAATTTGGGCCTTGATATCACTAACTTCTTTGTTAATGGCATCATGAGTTTCTTTTTTTAATTAAAATTTGATTGGCCTGTAGTATTTCGCAGAAGATGATGTTTCATTTTTCCAAATATCCATTGTTTGCGTTGTACTAATCGAAGGCTCTGAATCTTCCAATATATTTTTCAATCGCAATGGTACAATTGACACCATGAGCATATCTGAGTCTGAAATATTTTCACATACTACTTGTTTGTATTGTTTCTGTCCCGAAGAACCATCACGTCCCCATTTACAAAAAAGAATTAGCTTTGTGTTTCCATATTTGTTTAACTCATTTCCATTTATCGATAGAAGCAAGCGTTCGGCTGTGTGATCAAGTGGCGATTGTAGTTGTACATCTGCCGGTAGGTGAGTAGGTAGCAGGCTCGCCTATCATGCGGGGGTCGTGGGTTCGATTCCCACCAGAGGAAAAAAACCAGCCAAAATTTGAATCTGCAGACCAGCCATCGGCTTCGCGGAACTAAGCTTAAAAAAAATTGTCCCTCCATTTAAAAAAAAAATATGACAAACAGTCCATTTTAGCAGCGGTTATGTGATGATATGCTGGATACATATGTGAGCTTTTTTCAACCGCACCCAATCTGAGCTTAATATATTATATATTATATATTAAGTAGGCCCCTACAAAGCGTAGCACCCTTTCCAAACGCTCATTTCATATGTTCAACAGTTATCTATCATATGCTGTTCAATTACGTTATTCGGTTCAAAAGATATGATTTTTGCAATGAAAAAACTCAAATGGCGCCACTGTGCGTCGTCAGCATAAACATTTTTCAAATTGTTTGGCAATAGCACAAAGCTTAGCTATTCCTCTATAGTTAGCTACATTCGATTTGTTTCCAGATTTAAATAAAGGAATAATATATGAATCTTTCCATAATGTAGGAAAAAGCCCATGTTTAATGGATGAATTAAATAAAATGCATAACGGAACAGCCAAAGTTTGGGCGCAGTTGATTAAAATGCAGCTTGAAATACCGTCAGGTCCTCCGTTAGTTGAATCCTTGAATATTTTTAAGTTAATTAAAAACCAGAATCCTCAAATTAGACTGTGAAGCTCCTGCTGTTGAATTCTTTTTATGGCCGAATATATGTAGGTGGTATAAATAATAAGATGGTCAGCCGGAGTGAAGTATTTCTTACACTGATTTAGGAAACCTAGGCACTTGAAAGCTTCTCTCGATAATAGAAAAATGTGCTTATTCCAACGAACATCACACTAAGTTTTCATGGCCACAACATCGACACCATCTGATTCTTCATTATCTGCACCAACCATAGTAACAGACGACATCGATCACCCGTCTATGGGCCAATAAACAACATTATGAGTGTTAAACCCTACCCTTTTCACTCGACCGCATTCAGGGATTGTCAAAATATCTTGATTGAGTCTATCCTTCATGCAATACCTCATTGCCATAATCACGCTATTCACGAATGAATATTGATGACAAATATTTGAAATATTGGAAGTTGGACATGGAACGTCATGAAGAACAAGTAAGAAAATTATATTCGGTCTAGACCGACTATACGATACCCTATACCATGCGTTTAGAAACCCTATCTCTTAGGCCCAACTAACTGGACATTGAAAATAAGCAAAAACCAAATTTGAGTGGGATTTTTATTAATTTTTTTGGCTGCAGATATGAAAAAGTTCATATCGGATGCTATATCTATAAAGGGACTAGGTCTAAAAATGGACCGATCCTGATCATGTTTGGTAAAGTCTCTTGTATTTTGCAAAAATATGTACAAACAAAATTTGAGAAGAATCAGTGCAATATTTTTGTTTTTTAACAGATTTAAGTGAAAATCGGGAAGCAGTTCTATATGGGGTCAAAGGGATCATTTTTGGACTACTCATTATTGGATGTAATGAACGCATACAAACCCAATTTGAGTAAGATCTATATGACAATTTGGATCTTATGGCAATTTATGTCGATTTCATATGGGTAATTTGTATGGGGGCTAGGTCTGAACATGGACCGATTCTCACCAATTTCAATGGCGTTCATCCCATGGCCGATAAAAGCTTATATACCAAATTTCATCAAAATATATTCATATTTGCGACCTGCAGTTTGATTACAAGCTTTACATGGACACGCAGACGGACGGACGGACGGACGGACATTGTTAAATCAACTCAGAAAGTGATTCTGATTCGATCGGTATAATTAAAGATGGGTCTAGGTCAAATATTTTTGGTTGTTACAAACAGCAGCACAAAGTCATTATACCCAAACCACATAGTGGTATAGGGTATAAAAATAAGCAAAACTGAAGGAGAAAGAACTTTGCCTTGCGGTAGCCCTGCGTTTAACTGAAACTCTTCGGATAAGACCATGTCATCCACTAAATAGAATCAATCTTTGGTAGAAAGAATTCTTTTACCATGTCATGATATCAAGCACCGGTAACAGTCATTGCTCGATTAGCTTCATTTTCGAAGAAGAATAGTCCAGTGATATCTTTAGCCCAAAACCGATACCAAAAAGTGAGGCGATGTGGATTCATTTGTTTTTTGATAAACACATGTGGATTCTCTGAACCCCAAATGTGGTCACTTTGATGACTAGCGAAGCCAATAGAGTGAAAATTGCTTCGTCGATTTTTTTAAAACGAAATAATGAAATCAGAATCCACTTGTTGATGTTGAATAATCTACTGAAGAACCATTTTCGCATGTGTCAATCTTCAGAACTTCAGTGAGTATACACAATAGAGAACTTCTTGAAATTTACACTTTTTGTACACATTCCTACGCACTGCTTCTTTATTGAACTTTTAAACAGTTTATTTTTTGACGTATTTAACCCTACGGTCCATAACCGGGTGCCCGGGTAACAATTTGAACCTTAAAATGCTGCTGTTCCTATAATATTGAAGATATCAAAATGAAACTCCGGATCATCAGACATTTCGGCTAAACTTAGAGACTAGAAAAAGTTTATCTTACGCATAACATGTAAGGATTAAGACAAGTCGATGTGACATGATTGTTTGGTGACAAAGTTATGCTATGTAATAACCTTTTTGTCGCTGTTTTCTGCATTTTATTTATTACCAGACGTTTACACATCTCCCCTGTAGTCGGACTCACATAATTTTTTTTTTTTTATTTCATAATGTTTATTGATGTGTAAAATATGAAATGTAATTGTTTCTTAGTTGAATTATTTATATTTTATTCATTTTAACTTATTTCTAATATTTGATGCCTTATGTTGACTCATTGAGTCATTGTTGAAACATGGAAAACATTTTGATATTGTTTTAGTATGTTGGTCGCAAGCTGGTTTCTTGCAAACGCTGCAGACTTTTCTCATCGTTCTTCTCCTTTTATCTGGCAAAGAAGCGCACAAATAACAGCTTCCTGTTATTGACTTCATGCCATCAGTAGAAGCGGCCGTAGAAGAAGATGGTTGCTCGGTATATGGTCTTCCCAAAAAGCTCTCAATTGCTGTTTTGGTGGAAAAGTGGCGCGTTACTTGGCGATTGGTTACTCTTTCTTCTATTATTGGCACACACAAATCTTTAGCAAGTTTAGGCAAAAAGCGTTTTCTCCGTGTTGTTTGATGTGGAACAGTTGTGTTATTCTCATAAAATATAGTGTATGCCGCGAAAGCACTAACATCGGGATTATTGTAGAAAAACGACAAAGGCCAGCTTTTTGTGTGTCTCTGTGTTGTATACTCCCGAAGCGTCTGGTCCATAACATCCACGCCACCATTCGTTTTGTTATAAAAATTGACGATTTCTGGTTTGCCGTTTTCTTCTACAGTTGCATCATCATGCATAGTCGACAACATTATTACGGAATTTGTTTTCCTCTGTTTGTATGTTACCATAGTCACCTTCTCGTGGAATCCAAATTTGCTTGTCCCAATGGTCCACCTATTATCGTCTTTCATTTCTGTTGGTATATAGGTTTTGTTTCGCTGCAGTATTCCGAAAATGCTAAGTTTGACGGATATCAGCTGCTTTGCCAATGGCAGTGTCGTAAAAAATTGTTCATGGTGATATTGCGTCCGCTACCATGGTATGGCCCAACCAAATCTCTGACTACTCTTTCGCCTGCAACAATTTCGCGACCACTGTCTTGTTTGCCAGTATGTATTTGGTCATGAAGAGGATATGAATTTTTAGCTTCGCATATCCACCATACCTTGATACCGTACCTCGCAGGCTTCGATGGAATATACTGGGTAAATTTCGTTCTGCCGCGGTACAGATGCAATTCTTCGTCGATTGTTAAATTTTCTGTAGCCACATAATATTTTGCGAGATTGGCGTTCAACATTATCCAAACATCTCGTATTGGAGCTGCTTTGTCTGTGCGCTGCCTCTCGTTTCTAGTTCTGGCGTCATCAAAACGTATAAAACGAATAAGATCCCAGAAGCGGTTTAATCCCATTGTTGCGCGGAATAGAGGATGAGACAATTGCGTCCATAATTCCCTTGCATTTTCATCATTGGAATGATTTGCGCCTGAATGCGTATATTTCCGCCACTGTCGTAACCCTCCACTTCAATTGACGCTTTGTTGTGGTTGCTGCATTGTAGGCCTCATTACTTGAATTGGCTTTTTTGTTGGTATGACGCACGATTATATCGACTATTTCAAAGTTGAGTGTCGGCAGAGTCGGTTGTGTTCACTAAAAGCTCCTTAAATTCTTTTAATTTGCACAGATCATTAAAAACAAAGATAAAACTATTTTTATAAATCAAAAATAAAAACATAATTTTTTTTTTAAGGATCATTAAAAACAAAGATAAAACTATTTTTATAAATCAAAATTAAAAACATAAATTTTTGCCATATAACTTATAATTAAAATTAAGAACATAGCAAAAAACAAAACACGAAAATTCAAAAACAAAACTCAAACACCAAAATTTCAAATAATCTCTGTAAACAAACAATAACAAGTAAGAAAATTATAGTCGGTCTAGACCGACTATACGATACCCTATACCATGCGTTTAGAAACCCTATCTCTTAGGCCCAACTGACTGGACATAGAAAATAAGCAAAAACCAAATTTGAGTGGGATTTTTATTAATTTTTTTGGCTGCAGATATGAAAAAGTTCATATCGGATGCTATATCTATATAGGGACTAGTCCAAAAATGGATCGATCCTGATCATGTTTGGTAAAGTCTCTTGTATTTTGTAAAAATATGTACAAACAAAATTTGAGAAGAATCAGTGCAATATTTTTGTTTTTTAATAGATTTAAGTGAAGATCGGGAAGCAGCTCTATATGGGGTCAAAGGTATCATTTTTGGACTACTCATTAATGGATGTAATGAACGCATACAAACCCAATTTGAGTAAGATCTATATGACAATTTGGATCTTATGGCAATTTATGTCGATTTCATATGGGTAATTTGTATGGGGGCTAGGTCTGAACATGTACCGATTCTCACCAATTTCAATAGCGTTCATCCCATGGCCGATAAAAGCTTATATAACAAATTTCATCAAAATATGTTCATATTTGCGACCTGCAGTTTGATTACAAGGTTTACATGGACACACAGACGGACGGACGGACGGACGGACATTGTTAAATCAACACAGAAAGTGATTCTGATTCGATCGGTATAATTAAAGATGGGTCTAGGTCAAATATTTTTGGTTGTTACAAACAGCAGCACAAAGTCATTATACCCAAACCACATAGTGGTATAGGGTATAAAAAACAACAGTATTGATGCAATAATGTGTTAAAAAGAAAACAAAAACCAAACTCCTAAAATTTCACAGTAACAACAACAGCATGAAACAGAATACTTACCATCAATGTACACAAAAACAAAACGCGGTAGAAAATTAAAAAAAACAAAGTAATAAGATAACACAAAACATGAGTGCGAGTGAAGCTATGAATTCAAATGTAAATAAGTCTACTGCTCAGTCATTTGATAAGAATAATATTGAACTGTTAACTGCAGCACCGAAAAGAGGAAGAGAGACTTTACAGAATTCTATTTTACAAAACTCTCTTCTTGAAAATATATCGCAAACACCGCGGTTGTCGACCAATGATTCACCCTTTAAATTGCTTAATCTGGTTGACAGAAGATTTGAAAAAATAATGGATGAAATGAAAACACTGATTCAGGAAAGTGAATCTCGTATGTTAAAAGAATTTGATAAACGATTTGATTTACTGCAAATAGACATTTTAAATATAACTCAACGCGTAACTAAGTTAGAAACTGTTGCGGATGATATTGTAAGCTTAAAAGATGAAGTCTCTAAACTGAAAATGCAATTACAGAGGCAAGAAAATTCTTTGATAGCGTCCGATCTTCGAATTAATGGTATACCGTATCGTAGAGATGAAGATTTGTATGGGGTATTTTCAACTATATGCAACACTCTAAATGTTAACACACCAGACGTTAAATCAATTTACCACCTGCAAAATAATAACAAGTAAGAAAATTATAGTCGGTCTAGACCGACTATACGATACCCTATACCATGCGTTTAGAAACCCTATCTCTTAGGCTCAACTAACTGGGCATAGAAAATAAGCAAAAACCAAATTTGAGTGGGATTTTTATTAATTTTTTTGGCTTCAGATATGAAAAAGTTCATATCGGATGCTATATCTATATGTGGACTAGGTCCAAAAATGGACCGATCCTGTTCATGTTTGGTAAAGTCTCTTGTATTTTGCAAAAATATATACAAACAAAATTTGAGAAGAATCAGTGCAATATTTTTGTTTTTTAACAGATTTAAGTGAAGATCGGGAAGCAGCTCTATATGGGGCCAAAGGGATCATTTTTGGACTACTCATTAATAGATGTAATGAACACATACAAACCCAATTTGAGTAAGATCTATATGACAATTTGGATCTTATGGCAATTTATGTCGATTTCATAAGGGTAATTTGTATGGGGGCTAGGTCTGAACATGGACCGATTCTCTCCAATTTCAATAGCGTTCATCCCATGGCCGATAGAAGCTTGTATACCAAATTTCGTCAAAATATATTCATATTTGCGACCTGCAGTTTGATTACAAGGTTTACATGGACACACAGACGGACGGACGGACGGACGGACGGACGGACGGACGGACGGACGGACGGACATTGTTAAATCAACTCAAAAAGTGATTCTGATTCGATCGGTATAATTAAAGATGGGTCTAGGTCAAATATTTTTGGTTGTTACAAACAGCAGCACAAAGTCATTATACCCAAACCACATAGTGGTATAGGGTATAACAATAAACATAAAGATAATTCACCAAATGCTGTCATAATGGTCAAATTATTTTCTCCGTATGATAAAAATTTTATTCTTAAATACACCGAAAATTTTCGAAAACGTAATAAAATGCCTTTGTTGTTAAGACATATAGGAGAAAACTGTGATCTTCCATTATACATAAATGAAAATTTGACCACATCGAACTTCAAAATTCTTCAGTTTGCAGTGGGCCTTAAAAAAGCCAAACGATTAAAATCTGTTTTTACGATGCGCGGTTTAATTTACATAAAATTTAATACGGATGAAGATCCTGTGCGTATTGATAGTATGGATGACCTGCTCAATTTTTTTCCTGATGCACACCAACCTGATGCGAACCAATCTCGTAACAACTACTAATAGCTTTTTAAATATGTCAACAATAACTTCTCTTCACTCACGTCTAAGCTGTTTTTTAATACATATTCTTACTATTTTCCCCAAATATTATTCCTTCTTTGAACATAAGTCATTATATTGTTATGTAATTTTCTTATTTAAATTTAAATTTGATAAATTTTGTTTTGCTTGCGTTGCTTATATTAATATCTTTTTTAATCATGACAGCTCATATGGATAGTGTAGCTCTCAGTTCCAAAGATGTTACTTCTGATATGATACGAATACTGTGTAAACAAAAATCAGGTATTAAATTGTGTCATATTAACGCTCAGAGTTTAAGGTCCAAGATTGATGAGTTTCGTTACATTTTTGAACGCTCTGGTGTAGACGATGTATGCGTGTCTGAGACGTTGTTCAATGAGTCTGTTGTTGATGGTATAATTGATTTAAAAGATTACAAAATTTTTCGTTGTGATAGAGAAACTCCTGGTGGTGGTGTGGCTATTTATGTCAGGAAATCTATTACTTGTAAACTGTGCTGTATTTCAAAACCAGTTGATGTTTCTGCTAATAATTCATGTAACAAAATTGAATATATATTCATCGAGATATTAGATATTAATTCATGTAACAAAATTGAATATATATTCATCTAGATATTAGCTGGTGGTCGGAAATTACTCGTTGGATCTGTATACAGGCCGAATAAAAGAGACGATACAGTTTTTTTTCTGGAAAAGATGAAAACGCTAGCTTTGGAATATGATGATGTAATAATATGTGGAGATTTTAACTCTAATTTGATAGTTGAAAGCCATCTTAACAATGATATGAAATCAATTGGTTTAATCCCAACAAATTGTACAGTGCCAACACATTTCACTTCCACCTCTAGTACATTATTGGATTTATTCTTTGTCAGTGATATGAAAAAAGTTCTTTTTATAACCAGTTATCAGTACCTTGTTTCTCTAAACATGATTTGATATTCCTAACCTTTAATTTTCAGTTGCAGTATGTATGTGATGAAACTACTTTCTATGATTTTAAGAATATGAATTATGTTCTGATGTCCTTTGAGCTATCCAATATTGATTGGAACTCTATATATTATATGCCTTTGGTTGAAGATCAACTGAATTTCGTAGAATACAACTTGTCAAATGTTTTTAATGCATCTGTTCCAGTCAAAACAGTTAAGCACAATGCTAGGAAAAAACCATGGTGCAATGCAGGAATCAAATCAGCGATCTGTAATGAACAATTAATATTATTTATTTATTGTTGTTAAATTCGGTGAAATGGTGTGATTTTTCAAAAAAAAAAAAGAAAAATCGAGAGGACGTGCGGGAGCCATTGATAACCACTAGCATTCAGTCGGTTGGGGGGGTTATTGTCCCTCAAATCTTTCCTACCGAAATGAAAACGTTCATACATAAAATTATTATATAGACTCCCTCAATCACATAAAAAACCCATTAAAACAGGAGAGGATTTATATGTTGATTAGTAAAACTATTCGATGATATTTACCCCATATTTATATTACAAGTTCCGCGGTAATTCAAGCCATCAACCGTAACCAAAAATAAAAGCTTATATTTTTGGATATCTCCAGATGGAATTGAAGATAAACATCTCTTGACCCTCCCTACCATTGATCTTTAGCCATGCCATTGTTTAAGCTAAGATCCCTAACTTAATAAAACTTACACCATTTCTATCACATCTCGTAAGAAAACTGAATTGATTTACAGTTCCATTATAAAATTCATTTGTTTATTTAAAAATCATTATAAGAAATATCTATTTAAGTTTTAAAATTTTTTTTTTTTTTTTTTTTTTTTAGTTTAATACTCAACAATTCTAGTTTCTTAAAATTAATGGGAGTCACATTATTAAAATATAGGACGTAAAAAGGTTAGACTTTATGAATATAGGATTAACCTCTTACTAGTATGTGAATACCCCTAATAATAAGTTTAAACAAACTATCAAAAAAAAATTACTTAACTATAGTATTCCATAGGAGTATTATTACTTTGGAACAATCCAATAAATGGTTGAATATAAACCATAATGATGTTTAAGTGAAGCAAAAACTAAAATACCATTAATTGATCTGAGAGTGAATTGACGAGTGTTTAAAAGAGTCACAAAACGAAATAATGTTATTGTAAAAAAAAGTATAAAACAACAAATTAAAGATTGGTTGGCTCGTCGCACTTAGGCATTGTTTAGTTGTTGCTTCAGTAAACTTAAAAAAAAAACAAATTATTAAAGCTAAATAAGAGATGCAAAACGAAAAAAAATAAAGATGTATTTATTGACTCACCAATATCTGCAACTGCGGTTTGATGAGGCCTCTTCAAATTGCTGCTGCGATGATGATGTAAAAGAGTGTTAATGTAATTATTGGTTTTGCATGTAAGATATGGGGAATTCCATATAACTTAACGAATTTACTAAATAATTTACTAGAAAAAAAATTATAATGAGTCAATGGCTGAGATATAAAAACCTAAATGCCAATATCATCGTGCTGTAAGAATTTAATTTTATACAATAATGATTTCATAATGTTTAAGACTTTTTCCACATCAACTAACTAAAGAAATATTTAAACACTATGATATTCACATTTAAGTGTAGGAATTACATATGTATTTTAGTTACAACTGGGGTTTATTATTTAACGTGGTGGCGACTGAAAGTCCACGAAGGTGATGTACGTGAAGATTTGCTCCTTTTTAGACCTTTATAAATTAATTCCAGGTTTCCACTGTTAATGCCAGCATATAATCCTAATAATCCGGTATGGTAGAGAAAAATATGGTAGATGATCTAGGTGCCTTTGGCCAGTAAATGACGGGACACACACTTGAATTTGTAAGTTGTGAAATTTTGTCTTTCGGAAATTTACCCCAATTTAAAAGGCGATTAGCATACGTTATCGGATGTCCAAGATTTTTGGGACACTTCACTTGGTATTACTAAGTAACAAATTGTTTATTCCACTGTTTTTTTTTCCCCTTATAATATAGTTCTTGACATGAGGTTGATTATACCAATACTGATCAGCGTTATTGTTTCGTGTATAACTTTCACTTTTGTTTTTGCTGATTGTTCAGTAGGTCAGTGTGGTGTAAAAATACTGTTGTAGAGAGACTTTTTTTTTTTTGATATTTGATTGGCGTGGAAAAAAAACTACACAGTGGTGGCTCGTGAAGACAGACCCCTACTGACGTTGTTGTCAACCTTGAATTCGAGGATGGCAATTCATCCAATGATAATGCAGAATATGGAAGATACTCATGAATTGGATACGCCGTTGAACTTGCTTTTGTTGTTAGCAATTATTAAATTTCCTGTTTATATATAGCAGGAATCACTTTTTTTGGCGAAAGGTCTTCACGCGTTCAGAGTCGGTTCGAAAAGAAATTCTAAAAACTACGCAGCCTATAATATGACATTCTAGGGAAATAAAGCTCGAAGATTTTCGATAAATTATCGACTAAATCGCATGTTACTTTCTGCGTTGCAATGCGTTCATATGCGTCGTGATTAACTATGTTTATTAAACACAGCACCCAAAAAAAAATAATTTCTTAAGCAAAACTGATGGAATGGATAGCAAATATTTTCTCTACTTTTATCACTATTTTTATTTTTCTTTCTTAGATACTATGACCAAATGCATAATAAAATATTTAATACTTTATACTAATATAACAATCCAATATGTAAGTATAAGAGTTTCATGTAAATTAGCGGGGACACAAACCATTTTGATGGTGGAGCTACTGAAGTTTTAATTGCTTGAGATAAAAAAAAAAAGTTAACATTATGTGAAATGTACAGGCGACGATAAAACTTAAAACAATATCTAACAAAAGCAGAATGCAGGAAAACCATTAACAGACTTTTGACCATTAATCGTATATTACAAACCACATAATACTGACCGATTATGTAGCAGTATTAGGAGGAAGAAAATTTTAAACATTAAGGACGAATGTCTTTGGCGTGATAGGTACCAATAATTTTACCGTCCATATTGTCTAATATATAACAGTTGTTACAAGTTCTTTCTTTAATTTTAGCTTTAATAAAAATAGGAGCAAGTTTTGCATTAAATTTCTTTTCGGTACTACTCTGAGCAAAATTTCTTCTATAAATTTCTTGTCCTACTGCATAAGAAATAGGCCTGGTTCTCAAATTATATTGGTTTTTATTATGTTCATATGCCTGAGCGATATGTTTTTTTAAACTCTTACGGATTACTTGAAGTTCATCGTCTCTATGAAGGCGTACCATGGGTTCATCAACAAGATCAAGGTTTTTGAGTAGAGTGTATGAACTACCATGAGTTATCATATCCAACCCGAAAAGGGCATGATATGGAGAACATTGTATGGCTTGGTGATAAGAGTTTCTTAACGCACAACTTATCGAACTGAGGTTTTGGTCCCAGAGAGTTTGGTCATTTTTTAAATATGATCTTATGCCCGCAATAATGGATCTATTCACCCTCTCCGAGGCATTGGATTGTGGGGAATAGAGAGCAGTATATGTACGAAAAATACCTAGTGACGTTAAAAATGCATTGAACTCATTGGATTTAAATTGTGATCCGTTATCACTGACTAAAGTCTCTGGCACTCCATATGTATGAAAAATTTGTTTTAAGAGCAAGTCCTGTAAAACTGTAGATGTAAATTTTCTAAGAGGAAATAACCAGTGAAACTTTGTAGTATGATCTAGGACGATAAATAACCCAATATTTCCCTGCTTGCTACGTGGATATGGTCCCAATATATCAACATAAATTCGTTGAAAGTTTCTTGAGGTTACCACAGGTCTCCCCATTTCTGGTTTCATCGTAAAATTTGGAGCTTTTGTGGTTTTACATGTTTCACATAACCGGATATATTCCCTTACATCGCGGACAAGCCCTGGCCAGTACAAATGACGCCGGATAAGGTCTAAGGTTTTAACCATGCCACCGTGGCAGGCAATTGGGGAATCGTGTGACCTTGAAATCACTACCTTCCTTAACTTAATTGGTACCCATAACTTCCAACAATCATTTTCCTCTTCTAAATTTCCGTTATAGTGACTTGTTCTCATATAAACAAAATTATCACAAATTTTCATATCAGGATATTTTGAAAGGTTTTCTAAAATTTTTGCTTTTAGACTGACATAATCTTCATCGTTAAAATGCGGCGAGTTGAGATCTATCATAGGTTCAGCAACTTCAATGCTAGAAATACATTCACAAGAAATTCTTGAAAGTGCATCTGGGACCACATTATCCTTCCCCTTTCTATGACTAACCGAAAATTTATATCCCTGTAACTTGAATACCCAACGAGCTAAACGACCTGTCAAATCGGGTTGTTTCATCAACCACACTAAGGAGGAATGATCTGTTATGACCTCAAATTCCTGCATTTCGAGGTAGCATCTAAACTTTTTAATGGCTTCCACCGCAGCCAGGCATTCGCGTTCGGTGACGCT
This sequence comes from Cordilura impudica, assembly GCA_963682025.1. Classification (NCBI taxonomy): domain Eukaryota; kingdom Metazoa; phylum Arthropoda; class Insecta; order Diptera; family Scathophagidae; genus Cordilura; species Cordilura impudica. The sequence continues at coordinate 261,179,789 of OY821518.1, read as the reverse complement.
ATAATTGCGTTGGGCAGTACTCAATTTTTTTGACATAAAAGCGATCGGTTTTTCATTCCCTGTTTCGTCGCACTGCACCAACACTGCACCGATGCCGAAATCGCTAGCGTCGCAATGTTAATAAAACTTTTTACTAAAATTAGGGTTTGAAAGTACAGGGGCTGAGGTGAGGAGGCTTTTAATTTGCTCAAAAGAGTGCTGAGCTTCAGGGGTCCAAATAAATTTTCGTTTTGTGGATAACACTTCAGTTATCGGACATACCACTGTAGAAAAATTTAAAATAAATCTTCGGTACCAACCGGCTAAACCGAGAAAACCACGAACCTGTTTTATATTTTTTGGTACAGGCCAATTCACAATAGAATCTATCTTCTCTGGGTCGGTTTTGATACCACCATTACCTATAATATATCCCAGGTAGTTTACTTCAGTGACACAAAATTTTGATTTAGAAATATTCAGGGTAAGGTTTGCTAGTTTGAATTGGTGTGCTATTCTAACTAGTATGGACAAATGCGATGAAAAATTTTCCGAAACGATAATTAAATCGTCTAAATAGCCAAATACGCAATGTCGTAGATCAGGGGGAATCAGTTCATCCATAAGTCGACACATTGTGGAGGGGGCGTTGCATAGCCCAAATGGCATAACCACGAACTGATATAATGGCCTACCCGGAACAGTAAAAGCTGTCAACGCCTTGACTTCCTCGGCTAAACCGATCTGCCAATATGCATCCTTAAGATCCAATTTTGATATCAAGTTAGCCTTTGGGAGTCGTGAAAAGATCCCTTCTATATTTGGTAAGGGATACGCGTCTTTTTTGGTCACATGATTGACTTTTCTGGCATCAAGGCACAGACGGACCTTGTTTGGTTTTACTACCAAACGCATGGGAGAACTCCATGGAGAAGAGGATGGTTCAATAACTCCTAATGCTAACATTCTGTCTATTTCCTGGAACATAAGTCGCTCTACAGCTGGAGAAACCGGATAAAACCGCTGTTTAACTGGGGAGGCGTCACCAACATCAATCTTGTGCATTATAAAACTTGTACGTCCCAGACCCTGTTTTTCAAAATTAGGAAATAGGTCGACAATCGCAGCTAACTGCTGGCGTTGGCTACTATTTAAAGGAAAAGCCATGCAGGAAGGCAAATCCTTTGATTCTGCATCAATTTCGGACGGAACTTCGGACTGGCTATTAAAAGCGGAAAACTCAGAGATAACATTTGATGAATTTGCACCGACAGAAGAAAAGCAACATGGTCAAAAATTTCTGGTGCTAAATGGAAACTCTTCCAAAAGTCTAAGCCTAATATCAAGCGTTGTGTGATTGTCGGTACAATCAGTATTTTCAATTTTCTAGACTGATCTTTAAATAAAACATCTACCAACAAGTAACCCGAAACCTTCTGTAATCTACCATCGGCGGTTTTTACACATGATTTAATGGCAACAAATTCTTTTAAAGAGGAAAAATCAGATTTAGCTAAATCAGCACCAATACAGGACACATTAGCCCCAGTGTCTAGGAGACCTAATTCACTAAAATGTAAAAATTTTACCGAGGCGTAATACCGTTTATCAGAAGGGTTACTAATGATGGAAGAAATTATAAATTTGGATGTCATTTTACGATTTTTATAAAATTGACGTAAGCGAATCGTAGATCGTTTTGGTTTTCTTAGTAAAGGACAGACAGACACAGGAGAAATTTCGAAGATTGCCCTACGTTTTGCTAAATAATTTTCCAATTTTTGATGGTAAGGTAAGATGGGATGTAATACAGGTTTGATATTTAAATTATTGAAAATTTTTTTATTTAAATCGTTACCTTTTAAAATTGTTATTTTATCATTTAAATCAGAGCAATCATCAGTTTTCGGATCTAAATTTATAAATTTTTCGGAGGAAGATATTATGGACGATTCCTGACATGCTGAGGGTTCCCGTTTTTTGACTGGGTTAATTTCTTTGCAGCGCATTTAGTGCATTGTGGTTTATAGGTGTTCTTTTCACCACATCCATAACAAAAAATGTTTCGTTTTTCCAAACAATCTTCCCAGTGATGGCCGATCTGATCGCAGTTCCAACACATATAGGGGTTAGCAGGTTGTTGAATTGCATCAACAGAAATATCTGGGGTTAAAGAAGAATCTATATTTGTATCCTGAGAACATTCGACTTCTGCCACTTGACGTCGAACAGCATAGTTTGGAGGAATTTTTGAGGACAAATTTTTACGAAAATACTCATCACCTAACAAATTTTCCCTCATTTGCACTAATTTCCTAAGGTGGGCAATTGAATAAATTGGTACATAAAGGAGTTCATGTCTTATTTCCGGACGCAAATTACGAGTGAGAATTTCTACTAAATCCGATTCCATAAGAGGAGTCTCTAATCGATCCAGTAGGGTAGAAACAGACTCATAGAAAGCTTCAAAAGTTTCATTAGGCTTCATTTTCCTATTCCGTACTTCTTCATGAATATCGAAACTTGATTTGAAATCTTTATATCGATACTTAAGGGCTTCACAGAACTCTTTCCAGGCAACGGTTTCAACTTGTTTGTGGTATCCCCAATACCAATCACGAGCTTTGCCACTCAACAAGACATGGAGATTTTTGCATATTACAGTAAAGTCATTATTAAAGTTTTCACGAGTTAAAGACCTTACTCTATATAAAAACTCATCAACTGAAATACCCTTAGTAGAACCATCGAACTTTATATTCCAATTCTGAATTATTGAAGTTATTTTAGTTGATTTTATTGCGAAATTTTCATCACAAATAGACGCCTGTTCAGAAATTGGTTGAGGCGACGAATTCGAAGTATATCGTCCAGCAATTTTCCGACTATTTTGAGGGTGATTATTAGAATCAGTTGACTGTAAAATTGGTTGTTGTTGTTGTTGAAGTTGAGGATTTGGAAACAAATTTAAATTTGCTAACAAACGAGATATAGTACCTTCAATCATCTCATTAATTTGTGAATAATCAATGAAAGGTGGCGTATTATTCCTTTTATTTGCTTGATTTCGAGGAGAATTATTACAATTTGCCGAGGGCTGACCTCTAAGTGGAGTTAATGCGGCTTCTCCATCCGGTTCTGTAGCCTGGGGAAGGCTGGTACTAAAATCTACTAATGGGGTGTGCGAACTTTCCGGAAATAAATTTTTAGTATGATTTCTTGTATTATAGGACTTGGATAAGGCACCACGAGATTTACCTCGAACCACAGATTTAGATTTTTCAATAAAAGGAAGCGAATTTTGAATGGAAATTTTCTTTAAATCCGCTAAACTACAAATTCGTTTACACGACGGGCACTCTGAAGAGTGAGACAGATACGTTTCTATGCAACTGCGGTGAAAAGCATGATTGCATTCTGCAATTAATAAACATTCTTGTCCTTCGACCATTTTTTCATTACAAATTACACAATTGGATTCTGGGTGAGTAATTGTTAAGGCAGCTGCCTGGTTTCGATCAGGAGAGCGTCCCATCATTATTACCCAATATAAAATATAGGTATTTCAACGAAAAAAAAAAAAATGTTTACCAATATGCAAATCAGTTAACGAAAAAAAAATATAGCTTGTGTCACTATACGAAAAAAAAAATGTTTCTAAAAAAAATTTTAGTATTTATGTTTCTTACGATTTGATGTGATAAAGAAATGGGCAAACTTTAATTAGCTGTTATTTAATACGGTTGATGGAAATGAAAAAATATATTATTTTAAGTTAGTAAACTATTCGGTTATTTTTCTACTATTCTGACGAACCGACATTCATTTGTGTACTTTGAAACTAAGCTTACTGGACAATAAATTGCAACTAGCAATTGTAATGTAATTCCAAGCAAACTCAGGATATCGATGACTAAATAAAAATTGAAAAACATGACGAAATAAATTCACTAACTATTACAAAATTAATTGTTATCAATATAGCTTTTTTGTGCACATAATAAAATGAACATCAATTAATTCTGAGTCGACATATTCGAAACAGGTTGTCAAATATACGAAAAATCTGCAGAACGTTGATGTTTATTGATTACACTTACGCAAAGATACACATAACAATCACAATTCCGGTGTTACTGATACATACCACAAGATTCAAAATTGAGAGCACAGAAAACAATGTAACATTTACTTTTCAGCAAGCTGTTGTATTACTTTCAGGCCCCACGTTGGGCGCCAATTTATGTAATGAACAATTAATATTATTTATTTATTGTTGTTAAATTCGGTGAAATGGTGTGATTTTTCAAAAAAAAAAAAAAATCGAGAGGACGTGCGGGAGCCATTGATAACCACTAGCATTCAGTCGGTTGGGGGGGTTATTGTCCCTCAAATCTTTCCTACCGAAATGAAAACGTTCATACATAAAATTATTATATAGACTCCCTCAATCACATAAAAAACCCATTAAAACAGGAGAGGATTTATATGTTGATTAGTAAAACTATTCGATGATATTTACCCCATATTTATATTACAAGTTCCGCGGTAATTCAAGCCATCAACCGTAACCAAAAATAAAAGCTTATATTTTTGGATATCTCCAGATGGAATTGAAGATAAACATCTCTTGACCCTCCCTACCATTGATCTTTAGCCATGCCATTGTTTAAGCTAAGATCCCTAACTTAATAAAACTTACACCATTTCTATCACATCTCGTAAGAAAACTGAATTGATTTACAGTTCCATTATAAAATTCATTTGTTTATTTAAAAATCATTATAAGAAATATCTATTTAAGTTTTAAAATTTTTTTTTTTTTTTTTTTTTTTAGTTTAATACTCAACAATTCTAGTTTCTTAAAATTAATGGGAGTCACATTATTAAAATATAGGACGTAAAAAGGTTAGACTTTATGAATATAGGATTAACCTCTTACTAGTATGTGAATACCCCTAATAATAAGTTTAAACAAACTATCAAAAAAAAATTACTTAACTATAGTATTCCATAGGAGTATTATTACTTTGGAACAATCCAATAAATGGTTGAATATAAACCATAATGAAGTTTAAGTGAAGCAAAAACTAAAATACCATTAATTGATCTGAGAGTGAATTGACGAGTGTTTAAAAGAGTCACAAAACGAAATAATGTTATTGTAAAAAAAAGTATAAAACAACAAATTAAAGATTGGTTGGCTCGTCGCACTTAGGCATTGTTTAGTTGTTGCTTCAGTAAACTTAAAAAAAAAACAAATTATTAAAGCTAAATAAGAGATGCAAAACGAAAAAAAATAAAGATGTATTTATTGACTCACCAATATCTGCAACTGCGGTTTGATGAGGCCTCTTCAAATTGCTGCTGCGATGATGATGTAAAAGAGTGTTAATGTAATTATTGGTTTTGCATGTAAGATATGGGGAATTCCATATAACTTAACGAATTTACTAAATAATTTACTAGAAAAAAAATTATAATGAGTCAATGGCTGAGATATAAAAACCTAAATGCCAATATCATCGTGCTGTAAGAATTTAATTTTATACAATAATGATTTCATAATGTTTAAGACTTTTTCCACATCAACTAACTAAAGAAATATTTAAACACTATGATATTCACATTTAAGTGTAGGAATTACATATGTATTTTAGTTACAACTGGGGTTTATTATTTAACGTGGTGGCGACTGAAAGTCCACGAAGGTGATGTACGTGAAGATTTGCTCCTTTTTAGACCTTTATAAATTAATTCCAGGTTTCCACTGTTAATGCCAGCATATAATCCTAATAATCCGGTATGGTAGAGAAAAATATGGTAGATGATCTAGGTGCCTTTGGCCAGTAAATGACGGGACACACACTTGAATTTGTAAGTTGTGAAATTTTGTCTTTCGGAAATTTACCCCAATTTAAAAGGCGATTTAACATACGTTATCGGATGTCCAAGATTTTTAGGACACTTCACTTGGTATTACTAAGTAACAAATTGTTTATTCCACTGTTTTTTTTTTCCCTTATAATATAGTTCTTGACATGAGGTTGATTATACCAATACTGATCAGCGTTATTGTTTCGTGTATAACTTTCACTTTTGTTTTTGATGATTGTTCAGTAGGTCAGTGTGGTGTAAAAATACTGTTGTAGAGAGACTTTTTTTTTTGATATTTGATTGGCGTGGAAAAAAAACTACACAGTGGTGGCTCGTGAAGACAGACCCCTACTGACGTTGTTGTCAACCTTGAATTCGAGGATGGCAATTCATCCAATGATAATGCAGAATATGGAAGATACTCATGAATTGGATACGCCGTTGAACTTGCTTTTGTTGTTAGCAATTATTAAATTTCCTGTTTATATATAGCAGGAATCACTTTTTTTTGGCGAAAGGTCTTCACGCGTTCAGAGTCGGTTCGAAAAGAAATTCTAAAAACTACGCAGCCTATAATATGACATTCTAGGGAAATAAAGCTCGAAGATTTTCGATAAATTATCGACTAAATCGCATGTTACTTTCTGCGTTGCAATGCGTTCATATGCGTCGTGATTAACTATGTTTATTAAACACAGCACCCAAAAAAAATAATTTCTTAAGCAAAACTGATGGAATGGATAGCAAATATTTTCTCTACTTTTATCACTATTTTTATTTTTCTTTCTTAGATACTATGACCAAATGCATAATAAAATATTTAATACTTTATACTAATATAACAATCCAATATGTAAGTATAAGAGTTTCATGTAAATTAGCGGGGACACAAACCATTTTGATGGTGGAGCTACTGAAGTTTTAATTGCTTGAGATAAAAAAAAAAAAGTTAACATTATGTGAAATGTACAGGCGACGATAAAACTTAAAACAATATCTAACAAAAGCAGAATGCAGGAAAACCATTAACAGACTTTTGACCATTAATCGTATATTACAGATCGCTCGTAGAGATTTGAATTATAAATGTTGGAAAACTTTCAAAACTACAGAATTCCAAACTGAGTACTGCAATACTAGAAAAGAAGTTAATAGGATGATAAAAAGTGCAAAATCTGAATATTATTCTCGTTGTTTTTCATCAGCTATTGGATCAAAAAACACTTGGAAAACTATACGCGAAATTGGTGTTGGTAAATCACCATTTGTGAATGCTGCTGCAATAGACGTAGATGAAATCAATGAGTCGTTTACAACTCTCCCTAATGTTCCATCGAATATTAGTTATTATGAACAATGGACTACTATTCCTGGTAATAGTTTCTCCTTTAATTGCGTAATTGAATCGGATGTTATATCGAGTTGCCTTGCTATAAAGTCAAATGCTGTTGGATTTGACAACATCCATCCGAAATTTTTGAAGATTATAATCCCGCTAATTATACCTTATATCACATATATTTTTAATAATATCATCACGAAGAATGTTTATCCCAAGAACTGCAAATATGCTAAAATTATACCCACCCCAAAATCAAACAATGAATATCGCCCAATTGCTATATTGCCTTACTTATCTAAAGTGTTTGAACGATTACTCCATCAACAAATTGTTAAGTACGTTAATGATAAAGGGTTGTTTACAAAAAGACAATCTGGCTTTCGACGCAGTCACAGCTGCATAACTGCCCTTATTGATGTTTCTGAAGAAATCCGTAGCAAACTTGATGATGGAAATATCTCATTCCTTGTTCTTCTAGACCATTCCAAGGCATTTGACACTGTGGACCATGAAGTTCTCTGCTTAAAGCTGCTCAAAATGTATAATTTCTCAACTTTATTAACACGTTTAATTTCATCGTACTTATCAGGCCGAAGTCAATCTGTTTGTGTAAATAATAAAATATCTCGCTCGTTACCTGTTTTGAAAGGCGTGCCACAAGGGTCAATATTTGGGCCACTACTTTTTACACTCTATATAAATGATTTGGAACAAAAACTACAATACTGTAATGTACACATGTACGCTGATGATGTACAACTTTATATAAGTGGTGACTTAACTAATATAAATAACTGTGTTTAGAAACTAAATTCCGATCTAAAACATGTTCATGAATGGGCAAATTCGAACGCATTATGTATAAATCCCAAGAAGTCTAAGTGTTTGGTAATTGCCAAGAAAAATTTAAAGTTGTCCGTTGAACCATTAATAATGCTTGATAACAATAAAATTGAAATTGTATCTACGGCCAAAAATCTTGGTATCACTTTTAATTGTACACTTACATGGTCTGACCACATAAATGCGGCTGAAGGAAAAACATTTGCAAAGTTACGATCTTTTTGGAATACTCAATTTTTTACACCACCTAATATTGGAATTCTACTTGCAAAATCTTATTTAATACCTTCATTACTATATGGTTGCGAAATATATGCTAGTTGTGACTCAAGGAGTCTGACAAAACTTATATCTACTTACAACGCTATACTGAGATATGTTTTTAATTTGAGGAAATATTACCACATCTCTCAGTACTCTAAAAAGCTCTATGTAGTTACAATTACTAATCTCTTGAAAATAAGAAATTTGATCCTCTTACACAAAATCGTATACACTCATGAACCACCATACCTCTTCGAAAGAATCCAATTTACACGTTCTAGTAGATCTAATGACATTATACATATAAGACATCGAAGTTTAATATCTGACTGGCAATTCTATGTTAATTCAGTCCGTCTTTGGAACACACTACCTTCGACCATTAAATTTATAAGCAACGATCTGCATTTTAAAAGAGAACTCTTTCTGTACTACTCATAAAAACTTTTAATTTTGATTTTTGATATTATTATATTATTTTTCTATGCTATTGTAATCCTGTTATTAATTATATTATATAAGAAGGTTTTTAATTGAATTATTTAATGTTCAATGTTCAATGTAAAATTTTATTCTCATTTTTTGATTCTCCTATGTTGATATCCATATCTTCTCAATGTTTTTCTTTAATAATCTATTGTATTATTCTTTAATTTTACTTTAAGCAATGTAAAATTTCCATAATGCATTTTTACTTGTTACTAATCCTGCACTTTAATTATAAGATTTATGTCTTGTTGTATAGGATACTATAATAAATAAATCAAAAATTTCTATTGTAAAATAACTCTTGAAGCATTACATACCAGTCATACTTTCCGTCATTCGTAATGGACCACTGCGAGTTCTAATAATGTTGTGACTCCTTATATGTTGACAAACAGGTGGTGTTGGTTGCCATTGAGTACCATCACTTACAATCATACTTTCTGTTGTGCTTGATGTTGGTGCATTTTCTTCAACCATATCAGTTTCATTGTCACTTTCATCTTCAAATATATCTTGCTCAATTTGCATTGGCGTGTCAATAGTGGCTGGAATTTCGTTGTTTTCGTTGTGATTGTCCCAGTCTTCACTCTCTGAGTCGTGCGCTTCTCCAGTAAATACCCAAAGCACTAAAGCGTCCATATCCTCAGTCATATCATCAAATAAAGACTCAATATTTATTTATTTATTTATTTATATTATTAACTTATAATTATAAATTACAAGGTAATATAGGGATTCGAGCAATAGCTACTTTGGCCTTCAGCTCAATATTATAATTCAATATTTACAGTATAGTAAATTTCATACACTTAATAGATATAATAATGCTTTAAATCTTATATAAACTTGTAGGTATTTGTTTGTTTTAGGAAATTTGTTATTTTCTTTAAGTTTTCAGGGGTTGGGTTAGATAAAGCCCTAATCGGGTCGGTCCCATTGAAAATATTTTGTCTTTCGTTATTAAATTTAGGACAATGTACAAGAATGTGTGAGGGATTTGGAATCGGAGTTGTACAATTACAAATTTGGGGAATATCAATGTTCATCAAGTGTCCGTGAGTTAATTTGGAATGTCCGAGTCTTAGTCGTTCAAATTTAATTATGTCAATTCTGTGGCAATCCGTAATACTTTTTAAAAGGGGCGTATGTCGGTCATTTCATGATTTAGATTTTTATACCAAAATGAGGTGGACTGTATTAGGTTTTGTTTGTAGTGTTCAATGAGTTTTTGTACGATATAGTCATCCCAATCTTTGGGATTGTGATTAGGTATTGTGATTAGTGGAAAATGGTTAGCTTTTCTTGCAGTTTGATCAGCAAACTCGTTGCCCTTTATACCACAATGGCCAGGTACCCAAATTAATTTTATTTTATTTTGCATATTCATTAATAGATTTCTTATTTCAGAGATATAGTAGTTAGTGTTATTTATGTTACTTATAGATTGCAATGAAGAGAGAGAATCGGAACATATGGCAAATTTACCTCTGTTTTGCCCTACGTATTTTATTGCTTCGTATAAGGCTATCATTTCAGCAGAATAAATTGTGCTAAATTCGGGAAGAATAGCGGATTTTATTATCGTATTTTCTGTAGTTATACTAAAGGATGATGAAGTATTGCATTTTGATCCGTCAGTAAAAATAAATGTATGGTCGTAGAGTGTGTTCTTTAGCTCATTAAATAGTATTTGGTATTGTATTGGACTACAAATAAATTTGGTATATTTGTGTAGGGAGATATTAATAACTTCGTTTTGGAGAAGCCATGGTGGATGTTGCTTGGAACTGCTCTTCACTATAATAAGTGGCAGATCTAAACTTTTACAGTTTTGTATTGAACGATGTATAGTTGATGGTATTTTAGGTATTTTTTTGGTAACTTTGCATTTATTAACTAATTGCAAGATGGGTGTGTTTGAGCTAAAATTTATAGTTTTTAAAAGTTTTGTAGTTAGTAATTTTGTTTGTGTTTCTAATGACAGGAAATTCGATTCAAAAAGCATATTTTTAATTGGGGTTGAGCGAAAAGCTCCGAGGCAGAATCTTATAGCAGAGTTAACTACTATTATAATTTTACGCAATACAGAGATCGGGGAGTGAGTGACCATAGATCGACAATGCGTAATTAATTTTAGATATGAGAATCGCTTTTATTACACAAATAATAGTGTGCATATTGCAATTCATTTTAGGATTAGAAAGACATTTTATAATCTTAAGACGTTTTGATAAAGAAGATACTACGTAGTTTATGTGGCTGTCCCAGCGGTAACGAGAGTTAATATGCAATCCAAGTATTCTAAGAGTATCTACTTGAGTTAAGTTTATGGGCGATGAAATTATGATGCAGCTGCAGTTTTTCTTGCGACATATGTGAACATATTTACATTTGGGTATAGAGAGAATTGCTCCTGAAAATGAAGACCACTCCTCTATTTCACGAAACAGATTGTTTAGGTTAATTGTTGGGTTTTTTGTTTTATCAAACCTGATAATCAAATTAAAATCATCTGCATAGGCAATAAAATCAAGTTCTTTATAAAATGAAATAATAGTACATAATCTATTGTACGCGATCAGGAAGAGTATTACTGACAAAGGAGATCCCTGTGGGATACCATTATGTAATGGATGTGGAGACGAGTAGCTATTACCAAGCCGTACTATTATTTTTCTATTGGTCATAAAGTTTTTGATGTAATTTATGATATTTGGACCCATTCCCCAGGATGAAAGTTGATCTATAATAGCATGTATGCCAATTCTATCAAAAGCTCTCTCGAAATCTAGTGATATGACTGTGGTGTGCTTGCGGGTTGATAGAGTAGTTGTGATTTGGTAATCAATATATAAAAGTGGGTCAATTGTGGATTTTCCCTTTCTGAAGCCAAATTGTCGGCTATTAAGAAGTTTGTACGTTTCCACAAACCACCATAGCCTATTGGCTACTATTCTATCCATAACTTTTGCTAGGCAGGAGTTAAGAGAAATCGGTCGATAAGATTTAACAAGAGTCTTTTCGGCTCCTGGTTTGGGTATTGGTACTACAATGCTGTTTTTATATTGCTGAGGAATATGGGAAGTAAAAATATTATTATATAAATTTAGTAATCTTTTTTTCATATTTAAAGGTAGGTTTATAACCATGGGATATGACACTCTGTCCATACCTGGCGTTTTTCCTTTTAGTTTTGCAAAAACTGACGAAAGTTCTAATATGTTAATCGGGGTTTCAATTTGTAATGCTTTACGAGTGGGAGTAATCAAGGGAGGATTGCTGACATATCTGTGCTTATAAGTTCTAAAGTTTTGGGTGAAATTAATATCAGAGGAGTTATCAGACCAAGAGGCTGCAAATTCCTGGGCCATATCTAATCTATCTGTCAATTTAACATCTGTTTCTGGCTTCTTCACTCAAACGCAGAAATTGTCTTTCAGATAAATATTCTATTTTGAAGTTCATTTTTCTTCAACTTCACTGTTCAACTGTTCGAAATAATTGAAATCTATTCTTTTTCTAGCGTAGCTGAACATTTGCTACCTAAAAACACAAACAATTCAAAACCAGTTTCTGTTTTTTGTGCCTGTTAGGTACAAAATGCCTATAGAAACCAGTATTATCTTACAAACATGAAGTTTGTACAGTTGAGATGTAAAAACTAAGCATTTCTAATAATCTGTGCAGATATATATTATTTTATTTGAATACAAACGAAAAAACTGCACTAGGTACCCGGGTACCCTGGTTATGGACTCCCGTTCATCCAGCTGGTAATGGACCGTAGGGCTAACATAGCCAATTTGTCCAGTCTACCCGAATTTTTCAATTACTTTCTCCATACGTGACGAAATTAAGTCGATATTCCGACTAAATTTTGTATGAAATTTTCGATCTCTAGCCGCCAAACTAACAGTATTTCTGAAATATTGTACAACAATGAAAACATGCTATGCTTTGCTCCATTTTTAATAACCCTTAACTGTCAGTTATTAAAGTGTCACAACATTTTAATGCACGAATGGCGGCAAAATCAAATCGTGCGTGAATTTTTGGACATCTTTTTCATTCTTTGTAGTTATGGAACAAAAAAAGTGCATAAAATGTCAGTCTTATATATATTCTATATTATTAGCACTCAGCTTTAATAATCCTTTTTACTAAAACTAAGAATGTTTTTTTCGTAATAATGTGACAAGTTAATGTAAGAAAATGCTTGTATGCTTCATGCCTTAAATTGCTTTCAATGACGGCTCTTCCAAAAAAAATTTCACACAGCATCTACGTTGATTTGCGAAAGACGTGTTCAAAATAAATGTCACGCCATCATCTCTGTTTCGAAATTCTATAAATAATATGCATTAATATGAACAACACAAAACATACATTTTTATTCTGTTCGGCAACGAAACTCAGAAAACTAAATCATAAATACATAAATACAAAAGTGTTAGAATAATAAAAACTAAAAAAATAAAATATGAATTGTTATAACAATACTGATGGAAAGCAAAATTCTATGCATTTTTAATAAAAAAATGAACGCCCAAAAAAAAGTAATGTTTCAAAAAGATTTTGTTATGAATAAAATTTTACGTGTTTATAGTGTTTTGAAAAAAAAACAAGAAACAAAACCAATATACATATGTATAATCTAAAAAAAATATATAGATACTAGAAATAACTAGAAAAGTCTATCAAAAAATGTAGAGAGTGTTAAAATTTTAATGAATTTCTAAGATGAATGACTATAATAAATTAAATGAATTTTAATGAAAATCTGATATGAATGAATGTATAAAAATTAAATGAATTTTGATACTTTTATTTTTTAACTTAATTCATATTAAATGAAACCAGTTTTATAGCGGTTCAATAAGAAATTTTAAAATAATCAATATACGTAAACACAAATTCTAGTGCAGCCTATAGTATGAGCATTTTTAAGAAAGCCCTTAAGTAAAATTTTTTATTTCCAAAAACAATAAATATTTTATGAGCTAAAGAGTTTTGTGACACCTTGAAATGTTATATAAAAAATCTATGGATATGAAATACACTATGCAAAAAAATTAAAACTTGTTCGTGACTCCTGATAACCACTACTTTTTTCTCTTAGAACAAAAGCTGTCATAATTTAAAATTCTATATATGAGCTTTAAAAAAATTTTTTTTCTAAAATTTGGAATTTGGAATTTGGATGCTTCACTGATTTTATCATAACCGGCGAACCACTTTATCAATTTTATTATAAAAAAGAGGTAGGGCATGTGGTGGCTCAGCTGTCCTAATTAAATCCAGGTTGAAATATTATATAATGTGTGATAATTTTGAAAACTACCTTCAAGCTACTACTATTTGCTTTGAAAAACTTGGAAACGGGCTAGTGATTCCATCTATATATTCTCCCCCAAGGCTTTCTATATCAGAAAATCCATATTAGGGTGGCTCTTATTAAAAAAAACTCTCGGTCTCACCGCTAGAAATATGCGAGTAGTAAGAAAACTGAGAAATACAAAGTTTTGGGCCAATCAAAAAACGTTTAGTCATGGCGCAAAGCGATTGAAAATTTCAAGTGTGTTTATATGGGGAAAATATGACTTTTTTCAGATTTTACGAAAATTTCGTTCTACAGTTTAACTTTTTCAACAAGCTGTTACATAACTCGGAATCATTATTTAATTATCTTTTCAAAAAGCTATAAAACTTCAAAATCATGAAATTTTATGGCTTTTTTTCAACTTTGAGAAATTGGTAATAATTTTTTTTTTTGTTTCTATACTTGTAAGTACTCAGATATGAAGTATTGTTTTATTACCATGTTGTTAACCTATTGCTCATTGCGACCGAATATGGGAAATTTTTTTGATAAAATTTTGAAAACTCCTCTTTCAAGTTTAAAAAAATTTCCTTAAACAAAATTAAAAAAAAATGAAGCTTCCCAAAAACCTAAATGAAGAAAAAAATATTTGATATATATATATATATATTGATTTTCTTCATGTTGAATACGTGCGATTGTCACGTGCGCAACCATGGAATTACCCATATTTTAAAATATAAATTACCGAAAACAAGTTTTTCTATTAAACTCGATGAGACCACTATTTAGAATTTAAGAAGGACAACTCGGTTAATTTTTATTTAATTAACCCTCCAGTGCTCCCGGGATTAAAATAATCCATTGTGTTATATCTTTGGTGCAATTATCTGCTTATTGCTCGCGAATATAAATTAAAACAACCTTTTACCAATTTTGTTATAAAATTATTTTATGTATAAAAACTATCTATATATTTCTAAATAAAATAAGAAGACCCACAAATAACCCAAAGATGATAAAAGACATTTAATTCAAAAGAATATGAAATATAAAATTAATATAAAATTAAAGAAAAGCAATACTTATTGCAAGTCTTAAGTGATTACAGACAACAATTTGAGTCGCACACTAAATCATCCTTAAATACACCAAAATAAATAGAATTAATCTTATATTTCATATTCTTTTGAATAAATTTCTCTTCTATTAGCTTGGGGTCATATGTGACCCCAATTCCAAAAGGGTTAATGGGGTCATATTATATTTTTTTATTAACCGTAGGCTATTAAGATAAAATATAACATTTGAAATTAGACAAGCGATGAATTTTTGATACAAAGTATTTAGAAATAGTACATTTACAGAATATTTTACAAAAATCTCATTTTTCCCGAAATCCGCAAAAATAAAATCCTTGACAAAAAAATTCTGGCTTAGCGATTTACCTTGAAATCCACACAGTTTATCTTCAACATGCACCTAATAAGACGTTTAAGAGCTAGATCAATTTTTTTAAATTATGTTTAAGAAAATTTTTCAAAACTTGAAAAAGGAGTTTTCAAAATGTTATCAAGAAAATTTTCCATTTTTGGTTTCAATGCTTATAGGTTAGCAAGGTGGTAATAAAACAATACTTCATATCTGAGTACTTACAGGCTTAGAGCCTAAAACAAAATGTTGGCTTTAATTAATTTGCTAAAGTTGAAAAAAATGCCTTCAAATTTCATGATCTAATTTTTACTTTGGCACAAAAGTTGTCTGGGGCATTTGCTATTTCTTGGCGAGTTTTTATTCGATTTTAAAGTTTTATAGCTTTTTGGAAAGATAATTTCATTGTGATCCCGAATTATATAACAATTTGCGGAAATATTAAACTATAGAACGAAATATTTTCCCCATATAAACACACTTGACTTTTCAATCGCGTTGAGCTACCCCTAAATGTTTTTTGGTTGGCCCAAAACTTTGTATTTCTCACTGTTTTTGCTATTTCCATATTTCTGGGGGGTGCGGCCGAGGGTTTGAACACATTTTTTATTAAGGGCCACCGTAATAAATCCCCAGGTAACCACGAAGAGTTTTCTATTTTCCATTTTCTTCCCCTATTTTAAAAACAAATTCGCCGAAATTTTATAGCAAAAATCGTTTTCACTTCAAAGTGCTGCCAAAAATTAAAAAAAAAAAATTTTTAAACACTTCGTGATTACCTCATGATTATCACGTTTTAAACGGATTTCGATTTTTTTCATTTCAGAAGATCCGGTATCGAGCTATGATGTGCACCACAAAACAAGCTTTTGTCGAGGCGCCTTCGTAGATTCGCTATCACGGAATTATTTATTAAAATTTTTAATTGAGCATTTTTTCAAAGATATTACAAATGTTATGCTATAACATGTATATGAAATAAGTAATTCAACACAATTCAGCTCTTAAAAAAAATTATTAAAAAATGCCTTTTTTACTTTTAAATCCTTCGCCCCCTCGTTAATAATAGCACTAACATAATTCATAATTGTATTAAGCTATTCAAGGATATATAACATGTCTTCCGATTAAGTTAGTATCCGTATTATGTTGCTTGTAAAATTTGTTTATTCCCTTCAGCTTACCCCGTATTTTAACAGGGTGCTACCAAATTTAATAATTTGAAAGCTTATTTTGTTCCAATCTGACTGTTAGCTTAGAAGTTGTATATATTTAACCAATTTTGTTTATTTTGAACCACCTTGGTTTGCATGATAAACGAGGATAACGATCCTTATAGTTTTGATATATTATTTTATTTATTTATTTATTTATTTATTTATTTATTTGCTTTCCTGTACAACAAGAACAAATCTTATAATTACAGTACAGGAATAATAATGCTAAGGCATGAGAATTGTTAGTTACAAAATACATACATTTTTAATACAGAAAACATTAAAGAAAAAATGGTAAACAATAACCAAGAAAATAATACAAGATTACAAAAAAGAAAAAAATAAAATAAGTTAATTTAATTAATTAATAAAATTGTTACGCAAAATATTCAAAAAGGAATTTTTTTAAATTTGAAGCGTTGCTGTTAAGTTGCTGAGATTGTGGAAGCATATTCCAAAGGCGTATAGCGTTGACGTAGAAATGCCATTCAGATACCAAGTAACGATAACGAGGTAGAATTAATTTTTTTTCCTCGGTTTGATCTGGCGAACCGGAGATTTTCATACAGGTAAAGTGGTTTTGCGGTGAAAATTACTTTATGAAGAAATAAAAGAACTCTAATTTTCATCAGATTTTCAATGATAGGCCGAAAAGTTTATTCCTGAAGGAAGAAGTTCCGGCAGACCTTCTTAGTCTAAAAACATATCTAATTATGCAGTTATATAAAATATTAAGTTTGCCTTTACTAAAAGAATCACAGTTTGCAAAAAGTTCACACCCGTATAAAATACCGGGAATTAAATACGTCTTGGCTAGAAGTATTCTTATATATAAGGGAGTGAAAGATTGAGTGTGTCATAGAGTTCTGAGCTTCATGTAAGTTTGAACAACAGTCGTATTTATGTGGTTTGACCAAGTTAGAGTGTTATTAAAAGTTACTCCAAGATTTTTTGTTTTTGTAACAAAGTCAATTGTATCGCCGCACAGTTGCGCCCGTAAAGCAAACGAGGTTGCACAAATCAAAATTTTAATGTGCGCCGACGAAGTTTTGAATAAACCCATGGTATAGGAAACTTTTCAACGATTTCAATTATGCTGCTCTTAGTAATATCACATTTTCAGTTTAGAAGATTTAACCGTTCAAAATTGACCGATTTTCGGTTTTCAAAAAAACACACAATTTTTAGTCAATTTGTTGCGATTTCAGGTGTAATATCACGAAAAATAGCTAACGAATCGCCTTATTTTTTGTTTGTGTTGATTGATGTATTTATTAAATGTAAAATGATAAAAAAAATTAACTGGGTGCTTTGTGTTTCTCCTGGTAAATCACTATTTACAAACTATCCGTTTTTTCACTATTTTTCAACTTTGACGGAAAATAAAAAAAATCCATATTTTTCTATATTTGCCATATTTGCAAAACGTGTTCTTTGATTATTTCTTTACATAATTCAAAAGGTTTTATCTGCCCGTACGTGCCCGTTTGGCTTCTAGAGGTAAAAAAGGTTAAAAAGACATGGTTGCAGAAATTGGATGGCGTGCATCCCTTACATGTTTTGACTGACAGTAATTTGATCTAATAGTTTGAAAATTGTGTGAGCCTCTGCCAAAGTCTACTCCCAATATCCTGCTACAGACACAGGATGCACAAAAAACTAATCATTGAAATTCGCAGGTACGCACCTCACTTAAAAATTACTTTGGAGTACAAATGGTCAAGAACAATATTGACTTATGGTCCCTCCAGGTAGGCACAAATCTTATTTAGACACGAGCATAATATCAAAATTGCATAATTCAGCCTAAATCCCTATGTATGCAGGGAACAGGAACGACTGAAAGTTGGCGCAACAAGTACTGAAATCATGGTGCTAAACAATTCAAAATTATTTGAACTGTTTAGAAGGTCAACCACACCAAAGTTTTTCACGGAAGCTGCTTTAGAAGAACTTGATAGCTTATACGGAAATATTGAGAGAATCGAAATTATAAAAAATAATTTTTATCTGATATATGCAAATATTAAGGCAAAATGGGTGAAATCTAATCGAACCATTCAGAACTTCAACTCCAAATACGAGGACTGGCTTAATGAAGACACCATCCTGGATATATTGGCAGTAGAGAAACACACCACATCAAGCAGAGGAGCAAAAGGAAGACCAAAAAAAAGTTTTGAGGAGTGTTCAATTTTCACAAGAAAGAGGAAACTTGCCGATTCCACCAATGACTTGACCACGCAGCATATATCGGACGCGCTGTCTATTAAATATACAAAGGATAGTGAAAGAGTTAGGTCGCAGATTACAAAATATGTTGCTGATGCAAGCCCACTGCGACTAAAAAGGATTAAGGAAAGCATTCCCACGCCCACAAACGCACACATTAGAAAGTATGGTTCCGAAGAAGCTTTGGCCTTGTTTATGGACTTACAACTTTCCAAAGAAAAATATGAGATACTACGGGTATCCTTGATGTGACACGGGGCTGACATTTTACCACGATACAAGCATATAACGCAAGCCAAAATAAATTCACGACCACTGCATACGGAGTTTATGGAAGTCTTTGTGAAAACCAATCTGCAGGATCTCATGGGCCATACAGCAAAACGGTTGTTCCTGAAAATGAGGTGAAAATTCTTCCTGAGAAACTGACATTGATCAGCAAATGGGGCTGTGATGGATCATCCGGACAAAGCGTTTATAAGCACAGTATATCTTCCGGTAACGCTACAATATCGGACGGAAATATGTTTATGGCATCTGTTGTTCCTTTGCGGCTAAAATCTGATGTTTCCCTACACTGGAAAAATCCACGTCCATCATCAGTGCATTATTGCCGACCAATAATGTTTCAGTTTGCAAGGGAATCGGCAGAATTCATAAGAACCACGGTGAAGGACACTGGAGAACAAATAAGCAAGATTAAGCCTACAAAGCTGCAAATTGGAGAAGGAAAATATATTGAATGCAATTACCAGTTCCACCTGACCACGGTTGATGGAAAAGTCGTAAACGAACTGACAGGAACAACCTCAACATTGTCATGCCCGAGTTGCAAAAAGAGTCAGAAGAACTTTGGTAATTTAAACGATTCTACAAACGAGGACAATTACGAATATGGAATGTCACCATTGCACGCAAGGATGAGGTGTATGGAGTTCTTGCTAAAACTGGCGTATACCCTACCACAAGAGGAGGAAAACTTCGATGAAAATACATCAATAAAGGATAAGGAAAAGATCAGAAAGAAGCAAAGACAGGATGCTTTTTTTAAACAAGTTGGACTAAAAGTAGACTGTCCCAAGCACGGATACGGTAACTCAAACGATTGAAACACTTCTAGGAGATTTTTTGAAAATGATGAGGCAGTAACTAGAATCACTGGAATTGACAATCAAATGGTGAAAAGATTGGGAACGATCTTGAATATTTTAAACTGCAAAGAAAATGTCAATTCTACAAAATATGGAGAATATGCATCGAAAACTGCATCTCTTTTAGCAGAAATGTATCCACAGAAGAAGTTGACCCCGACCGTCCAAAAAATATTGGCGCATGGCAAAGATATAATTGAGTACCAGTCTTTGCCAATTGGAGAGTTTTCTGAAGAAGCACAGGAAGGAGTCTCTTAACAAAATTTATAAAAAATATAGATTGCAGAACACATTCAAAGCGTCAAGGGTAAGGCAAAATGAGGAACTCTTCAAGATGTTGACAGCATCTTCCGATCCACTTATTTCTTCCCTGCGGCATGTGAAGTCACGAATAGAGTTAGAAAATAATTATAGTTTAGAAATGATTAGTCTTTTAGATATACCTTCTCTTACGAATTGTGATGAATATTTTACAGAAAATTGAAAAAATAAATTTAAAAAAGAAGTGGTTTTTTTTTAATTTGTTGGGTAATAATTTAAAACATAAAACCCTAAAGAAAAAAAATAAAAACAATCTAAAAATGTAAAAATAATTTTTTTTAGTTACCATAAAATTGATTTTTCTACAAATTTTAACTTTGGTAACCCATAAGTAGGCCCCTACAAAGCGTAGCACCCTTTCCAAACTCATTTCATAGGCTGAACAGTTATCTATCATATGCTGTTTAAACTGTTCAATTATGTTCTTCGGTTCAAAAGATATGATTCTTGCAACGAAAAAACTCAAATGGCGCCATTGTGCGCCGTTGATAACTATTTCATTCCCAAACTCTGGATTTGCATTTCGTTTGCGTATTAGCAGACATTTTGAGTAGCTAGGATTAATGCATAAACCATTTGCTGACGCCCATCTGTACAATTGACTAAGGCCATAGTTAATTTTGTCTATATTTTCATCTATTGACTCGATTGGGGTGCTCAGAAAGAGTTGTACATCGTCAACATACATCTGTGTCTTACAATGAGAAAGATAATCTGGTAAATCATTGATATAGATTGAGAACAAAAGTGGCCCTAATACAGATCCTTGCGGTACACCTTTTATAAGTTGTAAAGTTTCAGATGAGTTGCTATTTACGTATACGGATTGTGTGCGATTTGTGAGATAAGAGGAAATTAAAATCGTTGATGTTGAGGAAAAATTAAAGAAACGTCTTAATTTCATACAGAGAGTTTGATGATCAACTGTGTCAAACGCCTTGGAATGATCTAGAAGTACAAGGAAGGTTATTTTGCTGTCGTCTATATCACGTCTTATGTTTTCGCAAACGTCAGTTAAGGCTGTCACGCAACTGTGGTTTGCTCGAAAGTCGGATTGTTTGTGCGACATTAAGTTGTTCATTTCATTTCATTCATTTCAAAAAAAAAAAAAATTATCTTTTCAAAAACTTTTGACAAATAACATAGAATGGCTATTGGTCGCTGCTCAGAATTTGATTTTGGGATAGGTATTATTTTAGCATGTTTCCATATGGTAAGGCTACTGCTTGAAGTTATAATGCAGTTGAAGAAAAATGTTATATAAGGCAGTAAAAGTGGAAGAAGTATTTTAATAAATTTCGGATTTACATTATCATATCCTACAGAGTTTGACTTTACCAGAGAAAAGAATTTTATAATATCAAGTTGATAAACGCATTTAAATTCAAAGGAATTTTCCTCGGCAAAATTTGGAGTGTTTCGTATATTATTGTAAAATTCATGATCAACTTCTACCGAAGGTAGATTCGTAAATTTTAAGTTCAATTCGTCAGCGTCTATCGAACAGGTATTGCTATTGCATCTTCCAATGCCAATATCTTTAATTGTCTTCCACGTGTGTTTAGAGTCAATGGCAGAATTAAATTTCATAGAAGAGAAATTGCACTTAGCAGTTTTGATTTTTCGATTAACATCTCTCCTAGCCGTATGATATTCATTTTGCCATTCAGGTGTTTTAAACCTCTTCCATCTGGAGTACGCAATATCCCTTCGATAGATCAAGTCTTTTATAGTAGTAGTAAACCAAGGTTTAATACTGACTGTTTTGGATTTTGCTTTCAGAGGTACCGCTTCGTCGAAAAGTTGTAATAAATTGTTCTGTAGAAAGGTTTATTGATCATCAACAGATGTCATACAGTAAATACAATCCCAGTCAATTTGGTAAAAGTTTAAGTAAAGTAATGCGTAGTTTAGATTTTTGAAGTCACGGTATGAGTAAACCACATTAGCTTGTTGAATTTGATAGTTGTAAGTCAGGAAGATCAAATCGTGTTTTGAAAAGCATGGTGCTAAAATTTGATCATACAATAACAAGTTAGACAAATCACTGACAAAGAAGATATCAAGCAGACTATTGCTATTGGTGGTGTAGTGTGTAGGATCGTAACGATTTACAGGTTCAATTCCATAAGTTATCATGCTGTCAGTAAGCGCCGATTCATTAATAATATTTGAGTAAAAATCTCCAGCTATAATAATATCTTTATATCCATCTGTTAAGATCTCCAGTTTATCAAGAAATTTGGAGAACCTAATATTTTTATTTGGCCTGTATACACACCCTGCAAGCATTTTCCTTCCGCTTGATTTGATCTCTACGAAAATATATTCTACCTTATCTTGCTTCTCAGATTTACAGCAGAAAGTACATGCAATATGATCTCTAACAAAAATTGCAACACCACCGCCCTTGGAAATATTCCCTCTATCTTCACACTCCCTATCAGATCTAAAAACACTATACCCACGCAGACAAATGAAATTATCCGAGGTGGATTTGACCAGCCAAGTTTCTGATACACAAACGATATTAATGTTAGAATTTTCAAAAGTGAATTTAAATTCATCTATTTTATTATTTAAACTTTGAGCATTGATGTGACATACTTTCAGGCCTTCTTTCTGTTTTGCTAAAATTTTCACCATATTCATCACTGTTTGTTATTAAATATTTAGATCATATAATTAATACCGCATCATTTTGGTGTCCTTATTACTTGTCCATGTTTATATGTTAATAAAGATCTTCTCTGAAATAAGTGATGAAACGTGTCACTATCATTTAAAGACTGTCTGTCAATGACAAGTACATATCAGATGCTATATTCGAGGCTACGTGCGTAATTGTATTTTGTTGCTTAACATTAAGTGATAGATTATTTAATACTTATCTATATTTTTATTTCTTTTTTTATAATAAATAATTTATTAAAATTGCTTATTCTTTTGTAGTTTTCATACACAAACGAGTATAAAAACCAATCATCTTTACTTTGCATATAAGCAAACATTTATGAAATTTACTTTGTCTATTGATTGAAATTTTTCCTCTTTACAATTATAATGTAATTTCCTTACATACATATATATTCTTGTATTATGTCTTACAAATGTAATTTGAATTTCTATGACTTTTACTATTTTTATATGTACCGCATGTTTAAGATGTGCATGGAATAAAATGCAAAATTATAGAGTGGCCATATAAAAAGTAATGAATTGTAAACATGATTATTATAAGCTTTTTTCTGAAAATGGCCAAGAGTAACATTGGGAGCTTCTAGCTAAGCCTAAGATAAACAAAGAAGAAAATTGTAGTCGGTCTAGACCCACCACACAATACCCAATACTTTCGAGAGAAGGTCTTGGGTCCAACTTAGGCGAGGCATTCACTAGATACTTATATAAAATAAGCATAAACCAAATATTAGTGCTATTGTTATTTACATCTAGCCTGTAGATATGAAAAAATGTATATATGATGCAATTTTTCCAAAGGGACTGGCTCCAAAAATCGTCCGATCATGACCGTATTCAGTAAAATCACATAATTTTCTCAAAATGATATATAAACCAAATTTGCAAAAATTTATGCAATATTATTGACTCTTGATAGACTTAAGTGAAAATCGGAAATCAAGGGACTAAAAGTAAAAATTGTCTTGGGAGGTTTGTTTTTGGATAACTGCTTAGTGTGTATATTATATACACTTTTCGACCAATTCTAATATTTTTGGAGCTATTAAAACATTTTCAGGTTTAAAGATATATGGGAGTTAGCATGTCCTTGTATCGATATTGAAGAAAATTTCGATACGAGCTAACAAAAACCATGTTGTTCTACCGTATCAGTGTACCGAATTTCATTTACCTATGATAACTCCTTTTTATTTACGGCTTAAAGCATTTTGCAACATTGGCGGCAATACACCATATATTAGACGGTTATGGTGAATGCAGTAATGGTTTTAAGGTATTTGGAATATTTAAATACAGACGGCAGGTTAGCTCAGTCAGATTCAAATATTTAGTTATATGACGAATTTTCACTAAGTTACTTAATTGCTGAAGGTTGCACCGGTTGTCACATATAGGCTTTTCTTGGTTTAGTTGCTCAATTTAGAACAAAAATATATATTTATTACCACTATTTACCTATATAAAAAACAAGCGAATTCTAAGGGCCGTATGCAAAAAAATTAATACGTATTTCAAGTAGACTTTATCAACAAATTTGTATGAAAAACATACAATAAAATCTACTTAAAGTACGTACACTTTAATTTTTTGCATACGGCAATAAAACTTTTGTTGGACGTATGAGCGATAATAATTTTTTTTCACTAAATTACTCATACGTACACAAGGGGTCTCAAAATTCAAACAAGAATTTTATTTGCCGCCACTTGCACAGTTTGGCAGCTGAGATCTTAGGGTTAACCCTACGGTCCATATCCAGCTGGATGAATGGGAGTCCATAACCTGGGTACCCGGGTACCTAGTGCAGTTTTTTCGTTTATATTCAAATAAAATAATATATATTTGCATTGAGTGTTAACTAAAAGCCAAAGGCTGACTTGAAAATTGAGGCTCCGTACTTTTTTGCTTCAAACGTATGAGATATTTACAGACGGTTTGTGTACTGGAGGTGATTTATGGTATCTGGATGGAAAGGCATTCGAAGTTTTTTGGTTTTTTCTTGGTTAAAATAAAATATTATAAATTTTATTCCTTAATTTTGCAAAAAGAAGAGGAAAAAAAAAGGAAAAACACTCAAACACTGGAAGGAGAGCTGAAGTTAATGTATATATTTGTCAAAACTAAAAAAATAATGAATTACATCAGCTGAGAGGTATTATTGTAATCCACTAAAAAGTAATAGCATTTTTATACTGCTGGTAATAAAACTTATTGTGAATGAATAATATATATATTAAATAAGAACGCCTAAAAGTATGCCTACCTCTCAAGATAACATAACCCAGCAAGCAAAAAGAAAGAATCTAGAATTGTCACCAGAAAAATGTAATTTGGTAGGCAGCATGCCGATAAATGATTTAATGAGCATGATTAAAGACACCATTAACAACAATCTGAAAAAATTAAAATGTTAGCTACCAAATCTGATGTAGAGGAAATTAAACAGGAGATAGGAGCAGTAAAAAATGAAATGTCTGCTTTGAAAAGCGAAAATGAGCAACTAAAAATGGAGGTAGAAAATTTAAAAAAAGAAAAGGAAACCAGCAAGAAAAATATTGTATGGCTTGAAAAACAGTCGGGTAATAAAAAATTAATTTTTAAAGGCTTAGCCAAAGAAAATAGCCCTAGAGTCGCCATTCGAAACAATTGCAAAGACAAATTAAATATCGATGTTAATATTATTTCTGCTTGGAAGATTTTTGAAAAAGATGAGAAAATTAATGTTGCAGTTGATTTTGAATCTACTGCAGACATTTCAAAAATATTTCAAAATACCAAAAAATTGTCTGGCACATCAATCATAGTTGAACGTGATCTGATACCACTTAAACAGGAAAAGAAAATAGTTTTTTTGCAATTAAAGAAAAAAATTGGTTGAGATGAACAACAAATACAAAGTTTTGGTAAGAGACGATAAACTCAAAGTCGGAGAAAAATGGTTTATATGGAATACAGAAAACAAATTGGTGTGTGCTAAAGAAGATGGCATAGAAACTTTGGCAAAAGTATATGGAGAGGAGGTGAAATTATTAGATTTTAATTATGAAACATTATTAAGTAATTCTAAGTCAAAAAACTAAAACGTGTGTGTCGACAAACAAACAATGCCGTTAATTTAGAAAAACATAATATATCAATAATATCGTAGCTGACATTTTCTTTCTAATAGAAACCCACTTAATTGAAGAAAAACAGAAAGTATTCGGAAATATTTCCAGGGTTTTTCATTATACTTTGTACCAGCAATAAAAACTAGTCGCTTCGGTGGGGCAGTTGGTGGATGCTTGTATGGAATAAGAATCAGTTTAAAATGCGAAAGCTTTAGAATAGACATTGTCGATGAAGGATATGTTAAATTAGCTAAATTGTATATACATGATACACAAATTACATTTATTCCATTGTATTTAAGAGGATGTAACTGGCAAAATGAGTTTAATATTGTTAAAAACTTTTTTGAGGAAAATCATATAACTAATCCGTTAATTATTGGTGATTTTAACAGTAGTATTCACAGAAACGTAGACGATTTGCATATGGAAATGTTTAAATCGGGAAGAGAAGTGAGAAGATCAAAAGATGTTATTGATAACAATAAGGGAAGACTGTTTATGAGATTTTGCCTAGATGAAAATCTATTTGTGCTTAATGGTCAAACTGATGGAGATGAAGAAGGTTCCTTAACATACGCAAGCTCAGTTGGTAAATGATATATGCGCAGTTCATTTTGAAAATTTACAACATGTAGTTCATTTTTGTGTGGACATTTTCATTTTCCTATAAAATTAACATTAAACTTGTCCTGGGATAAAAAATACATTAAGAGCATCAATTTATTACCCAAACTACGACGGTATTGTAATGAAAAGGCAAAATATCAATCACATCTGAATTTTTAAATTGAATAACATCCAAATAATCATACCTTTAGTTTACAAGAGTTGCAAAATATGATCAAAGCATCGGCGGTCGAACCCAAATACCGAAAATTTCAAATAACGCCAGAGTTAAGGCTATGGAATGTTTTAATAAGTATAAGGATTCAAAAAACATAGCTGATAAAGCAATTTATCTGCAAAAACAGAATATATACAAAACAATATGCAAACAGAGTAAAGAAGAATATTTTCAACTGTTATCGGTCAAAATAAATAACATAAATGATAGTAGGCAACGGTGGAAGTTTGCGAGAGAAGTGCGGGGGTCAAAATCATGCAATTGGCACTCAAATATTATAATCTGCCTTTAAAAATAACTTTAAAAAACTTTTAAATCCACCGCATACTTCACATGAGTTTATTTATGCGCCTATACTTATAAAGGACGATAAACTCGATTCAAATTTTACACTTGATGAGTTAAAATACGTTCTAAAAAACGCAAAAATAAATAAAGCCCCTGGAGAGGATAGAATCATATACGAGTTTATTATAAACTCGTCGGAAGATTTCCAAATATATCTGTTAAATTCTTTTAACAAAATGTATAAGGATGGTAAAATAAATGAAGTTTCTAGCAAGACAGTGGTTTTTCCTATATTCAAAAAAGGTGATCAAAATATGCCAGAAAACTACAGGGGTATATCCTTCATGAATAGCTTAGCAAAATTTATGATGGGAATTTTAAACAACAGGTTATATAACTGGGTGGAAGATAATCAAGTTTTAACAGAATATCAAGCTGGTTTTCGAAAAAAGTATTCAACAGTTGACAATATATTCAATCTGGCTGGTATCGTTAATATAAAGTTTTCCGAAAAGAAAAAGTTATATGCATTTTTTGTCGACTTCAAAGCAGCCTTCGACAAAGTGGCTAGAAAATCACTAATATATAAATTGTATTCAATAGGTATTCCCTACAAATTTTTAAAAATATTGGAGGATATTTATACAGATACAACATCCACTGTACGGAATGGCGAGGAGTTATCTGAGTATTTTCAAACAAATTCAGGTGTTAAGCAAGGATGTTTACTATCCCCACTTTTATTTTCGCTTTATATTAACGATCTACATAACTCCTTAGGTGGTGGCATACTCGTAGAAGATATAAATATCCGGCTACTTATGTATGCGGATGATATAGTCATACTGGCTGATGATATAGGTACTCTACAAGAAATGATCTTTAACCTGGAAAAATATTTCGATTTATGGAACCTAGAGGTAAACTTAAATAAATCGGAAATAGCTGTATTCAGAAATGGTGGGAGACTAAAATCACAAGAAAAATGGCAGTTTAATGGAAACGATATCAAAATTACTGATGAGTACAAGTACCTAGGAATAATTTTTACACCGAAAATAAAATTTACGAAACATGTGGAAAGTAGAAATACACAGGCAAAAACAGCTATTAACTTTACCTGGAAAAACTTTATATCTAACAGACAAATTAAATTGAGACAGAAGTGGAACTTTTTCTTAGCTGTATGCAGGTCGTTACAAACATATGCAGCACAAGTTTGGGGTTATGGGTATTTTGAAGAGATCGATTTACTACAAAGATATTTCCTGAAAAAAGTATTAATGCTGCCAGATTTTACACCTAGTTATGCTCTGATGCTTGAAACTGCCGCCGTAAACAACCATTTTTATACCTCAGAACTACATCTACTGTACATGTCTAGAGTTATGTTTGAATACCCGGCCAATAGGTTACCTTTTAAAATCGCACATATACTTGCCGAAAAAAATTTGTTTTGCTTTAAAGAATTGCAAAAGGTTGCAGACAATTTAAATATTCCATGGTCCAGTACACAACCAAATAAACAACAATGGGTCACTCAAAGTAATGAAATACTACATAGAATACAACAACATCAACTTAGTCTGTGGTTACAAAATAAAGCTACAACCTCAAGAATTTATAAAGATTTAGATTTCGAAAGAGGTTTAAATTATTTTATTGACAACATTAATCAATCTAAAATAACGTGGGTCTTTAAAGCAAGATGTGGTCTTATTAACTAAACAAAATTACAACACTTTCGGGGCGACAATTGAGAATAAACTATGCAAGCTTTGTAATATGGGTACAATGGAAACATTTGAACATTTCCTAGGTGTTTGTCCAGTTCTCAAGGAGTTCCGAATTGTTAATTTTGAGAAACCGAATTTACTTTACACTGAAATGATTAACATGCTTAATGGTGAAAAAGATACAGACTGGGAAAAACTGGTGGACTACCTAAAGTCAGCATTACAATACAGAAAATATAATTAACTATTTTGTATAAGAATTTTAAAGTTTATTTTTTATGGTTATCGACAGACGTTTTATAAAACATTGTCGAATATTACTTTCAATTTTCTAATTTTCAATAAGAATTTATTTTATAAATTAAGACGAAATTTGTAAACAAAAATTTATTGTAAATAAAGAAAATCTTACTACTACATATATCTGCACAGATTATTAGAAACGCTAAGTTTTTACAGCTCAACTGTACAAATTTTATGTTTGTAAGATAACACTGGTTTCTATAGGCATTTTGTACCTAACAAGCACACAAAAGAAAACAGAAACTGATTTTATAAGGCTTGGTTTTTTGCTTGTTTTTGGTACCTGCTTGTGAATTGTTTATGGTTTTAGGTAGCAAATGTTCAGCTTCGCTAGAAAAAGAATAGATTCCAATTATTTCGTCATTATAAGTTGAACAGTTGAACAGTGAAGTTGAAGAAAAATGAACCACAAAATAGAATATTTATCTGAAAGACAATATCTGCGTTTGAGTGAAGAAGCCAGAAACAGATTTATTGAGTATTTACTTGATAATATGACTGAGGATGACGACGCACACTGGGGATTTTGTGGAAAAAAGTCAAATTGTCAATATACTCTTCATGCAATATGCAGTGATATTTTGAAATTTTAGACTAAATGGTACAATCAAATCGAAAAGAATTACTCCGATCTGACTGCTAGTTTTTTTTTATAGCGTCTCAAACTCAGTACTTCTATGTTTTACCGAACCAACTTAATTTTAACCTAATAATTTCAAAACGAATATTATTTTATTATGTGAGCTAACGTTTTTCTTTTTATTTTTTGTTTAAAGTAGGATATTTCGGTATACTAAAATTGGAAAAATAAACTCTGCAGACTTAAGTTTTTTTTGTTTGTTTATTTTTATGAACATGTAACAAAAATCCCTTTTTTCTCCAAACATTTGGACCTGCTATTTTAGCACTACTTTCCCCCAGTTGGAAATCACTACTAATACATTGTCTGTCATCTATTTTTACATTTTTAATCAATTTCAAATTCCCCTAGGTGCCCCCTTTCAATTTGTTGCATTACACATCACAACATTTTTCATCGGATTGATTCGGGACTCAGTTCTGATAAGGCTATTTTGTTTAACATAACTCGAGAACCACTAGTCGGATTTTGCTGAAACAAATTTAGAAAAATCAACAATTACAATTACTTTCATCTGTTTATATAATATTTTGCTACATAAGCAACAGTTTCGCAGTTATAAACAAATGTATGAAGAAAAGAAAATATTTTTTGCATAAAAAATTGATTTTTTTTTTTTTTTTAATTCAAAAAAAAATTAAAAAAGCATAAAAAAGTGTCAACTCATATCACTTTCGCGTAAAGCCGCATAACCTATGAACAAAATGAGATATAAATCATGAAAATCGATGAACGCGTTTTTATTCACAATTAAGTGAAGGTACGAATTTCAAAAATTTGCTCGGGATATCCACAACATTCTTTGGAAAAAACATTGATGACTTTTCATGATTCCCAGAATTAAAAAAAAGGAATAAACAAAAGGCTATTTGATTTGTATGATTCCGGTAGCAAAGTAATAAACGCTAATAAATGTGCGTGGACAAAAATGAAAAAAAGGAAAGTACACATTTTTAATTATGTGTTTTTCCGTTGGCTACCTGTATGATTTTTTTTTTTATAGAAACTAGAGGACCCCTGCTGCTCCGCAGCATTTGCCAAGAGAAGATAACGTACAGTAATGCCAAAATATGCCAACTTTCCTCAAACCCAACGAATTTGGCAAGATAAGTTAACGTACAGTAAAAGTAAAGTTGATTCTCCACGCATAATTTTCCTCAAACCCAACGAATTTAAGCCGTTAATATAATAGCTCAAAAGAAGGAGCTTGATCCACTGAGTGTTCTTAGAACTATGTCAACAGACTACGTTAATTAGAACTCTACTTATAGAGGTTTGAGAGAAGAAAAATATTTAAAACAATCTTGAATGCAAAGTTTATTCATAAATTCTTTTAATATATAAGATTGCACCCACATTTGTTAGTGCTCATGTTTTGCCACGTTTCGAAATATACGCCCATTCGTAAGTACCTGACAGTAAAATATTGAAAAATATGTAGTATTTATAGTTGTTCATTGATCGATTTTTGTCATTAAAACAAGTGCCGACGAACGAGAAAAGTTCATGCGATTTTTCTCAGGTTTTTAATTATAACTGAAACTATGGCCCAAGAGTTTTACGACAATGGAAAGTTTTTCTATATCACATGGAGCTTTATGCTCGAAGCTTCTGGAGTTTGACAAAGACAGAACAAAATTGAAACAGTTTTTGCAAATATCGCACGTTGGCTTAAACGAAACTAGAGCATGTGAAATTTTGGATAGAATATATAAAGCCTTTTACTCTAAATACAAACAAAGATGGCAGGATTCTAATCGTCCGAAGGCTGAATGTTCTACCAGTTCTGCACTTGGTCGGCCACGCAAATCGTTTGAGGAGTGCTGTGATCACGCCAAACGATACAAAAGGGATGAAGTACGTGCTATGTTTCCTCAAGAAGTAATTGATTTTACTTCTAGTATTTCAAAAACCAACCACAAAATTTGTTTATAAAGCTTGAACTTACAAAAGAAAAATACGAGTATCTAATGCATTGGTTACAAAATGAAGGGTATCAAATACTCGTACCATACAAAGAACTCACGAAAGAAAAAACTAACAGTTATCCTCAAGGAATTTCTATTACTGAAAGTTCAGGCAGTGTACCTCTGTTGGATCATACTGCCAAAAGTGTCCTAGAGACCAAGTCAGTAAAGGAAATAAATAAAATTGAAAGCGGAAATCTAACAATGTACTATAAATGGGGATGTGATGGGGCATCGAGTCAAAGCGAATACCAACAGAGGTTTTCAGATGATCAAATTTCTGACTCTCATTTGTATATGACATCAGTTGTACCACTGAAATTAGCATTATGTGATGACATAAATAAATTAGTATGGAACAACAATAAACCTTCTTCCACACAGTATTGTAGAACACTACAGTTTGCATACGTTAAAGAGACACCTCAAGTTATACGAGAAGAAAAGAGAAGAGTCGATGAGGAGATATCTCAACTAAAAGAATTTGAGTTTACAGTAAATAATCGTAACTTTAAAGTAAAACATGAATTATATTTTACAATGATTGACGGCAAGACAGCACAGTCAGTAACAGAAACACCAGCAGCATCTTCTTGTTTTATTTGTGGAACATCCAAGATGAATAAAATCGAACAAGTTCAAGCTATGCCCGTAAATGAACAAGCACTGTAATTTGGTATGTCACCACTTCATGCGCGTATTAAGCTGAGTGTCTTTTGCATGTAACTTATAATATTGAATTTAAGCGTGGGAGAGTCGACTCAAATACTCGTCCGATAAAAGAAGCCCGAAAAACTTTGATAAATCGTGAACTTAAAGAGAAAATTGGAATACTGGTTGGTTGATACTGTTAAGCAAGGCTCTGGTGCGACAAATTCATGAAATACGTCACGAAGATTCTTTGCTAATCCTGCTTTGGTTTCCGAAATCACGGGTCTAGATGAAAACATAATCAAAAGGTTTTCAATAATTCTCGAAGCTATTTATAACAATCAGCGAGGTAGTAGATCCAAAAAAATTTGGTGATTTTTGTCTGGAGGCGGCAGAAGAGTTTGTTGCACTGTACGAGTGGTACAATATGCCACCTACACTTCACAAAATTCTGATTCATGGAAAGGATATAATTGAAAAGTGTATTTTTCCTGTAGGCTTACTATCCGAGGAGGCTCAGGAAAGTGATAACAAAGACTATAAAAAATATAGCCTTAGACACTACAGAAAATGCATTGCCACCAACGAAGATATTATGCACCGAATGATGGTAACATCAGATCCCATGATCTCACATTTGACTCCTTCATTTAGCCAGAAAAAGCATAGTGTTATAAGCGACGAAGTTAAAGCTCTTTTAGAATAATAAATTAAAAATAGATTTAAAATAAATAATAAATTAAAAATTAAAAAAATCATTTAAATTTTTTTGTTACATTGTAGGTAACGATATACATTTCTCTAACTTTATTTATTTTGATTATTTTTGTGTATTGCTATATAAATAAAACTAAATTTGTGCCCGCCCAGTGGCCCGATCCCACCCATTTTTGGCAAGACTATTTAAATTCATACTCTGGCATCTGGCATCCAATACGAGATATTTGGATAATGTTGAACGCCAATCTCGCAAAATATTATGTGCCTACAGAAAATGTAACAATCGACGAACAATTGTATCCGTATCGTGGCAGAACGAAATTTACCCAGTATATTTCATCGAAGCCTGCGAAGTACGGTATCAAGGTATGGTGGATATGCGACGCTAAAAATTCATATGCTTTTCATGGAAAAATATATACTGGCAAACAAGACAGTGGTCGCGAAATTGGTGTAGGCGAAAGAGTAGTCAGAGATTTGGTTCGACCATACCATGGTAGCGGACGTAATATCACCATGGACAATTTTTTTACGACGCTGCCACTGGCAAAGCAGCTGATATCGTCAAACTTAGCATTGTCGGAACACTGCGGCGAAACAAAGCCTATATACCAACAGAAATGAAAGACGATGAGAGGTGGACCATTGGGACAAGCAAATTTGGATTCCACGAGAAGGTGACTATGGTAACATACAAACAGAGGAAAACAAATTCCGTAATAATGTTGTCGACTATACATGATGATGCAACTGTAGAAGAAAACGGCAAACCAGAAATCGTCAATTTTTATAACAAAACGAAAGGTGTCGTGGATGTAATGAATCAGACGCTTCGGGAGTGTACCACACAGAGACACACAAAAAGGTGGCCTTCGTCGTTTTTCTACAATATGCTCGATGTTAGCGCTTTCGCGGCATACACTATATTTTATGAGAATAACATAACTGTGCCATATTAAACAACACGGAGGAAACGCTTTTTGCGTAAACTTGCTAAATATTTGTGTGTGCCAGCAATAGAAGAAAGAGTAACCAATCGCCAAGTAACGCGCCACTTTTCCACCAAAACAGCAATTGAGAGCTTTTTGGAAAGACCAGTGGAGACGGTAACCTATACCGAGCAACCATCTTCTTCTACGGCCGCTTCTACTGATGACAGGAAGCCAATAACAGGAAACTGTTATTTGTGCGCTCCTTTGCCAGATAAAAGTAGAAAAACGATGAGAAGAGTCTGCAGCGTTTGCAAGAAACCAGATTGCGATCAATATACTAAAACAATATCAAAATATTTTCCATGTTTCAACAATGACTCAATGACTCAATATGAGACATCAAATATTAGAAATAAGTTAAAATGAACAAAATATAAATAATTCAACTAAGAAACAATTACATTCCATATTTTACACATCAATAAACATTATGAAACAAAATAAAAAAAAAACAAACGATTTTCCTTCGAAATGTAAGGTAATTTGCAATAAGGTACCCGGGTACCTTGGTCATGGACCCCTGTATGCAAAAACACTTAACTCATTTTTTGGTTAATATATTTAACCAAATGTGATAACCTTTTTTCTGGTCTCTAAGTTTAGCCAAAATGTCTGATGATCCAGAGTTTCATGTTGATATCTTCAATATTATAGGAACAGCAGGACTTTAAAGTTCAGATTGTTCCCCGGGTACCTGGTTATGGACCGTAGGGTTAATACGATATATTTGAACTTTTTATCGATAATATATTTGTACGGTTTATATATATTTGAGATAATTATTAATACGCAGTTACTTATTTAGCAGTATAAAAATGCTATATTGCTAAATCTTTTATACCAGGAGTGGGCACGTAAATGGCTTGTTAGGCCAAATTTGGAATTTCACCTACTAACGGTGGGCCGCACTATTATATTTCTGTACAAATATCCATTTTCAAACAAAATAGCAAAAAAAAAAAAATACCGATGTTACGGAGAACATTTTTTGTACAATATGTTAACCGTTTAACTCCTCAAGTTATGGGTAATTTTTCTCATTCTTTTAATAGGAGCAAAAACACCATTAAAACAGTGATTTAAGCGGTTAAAATGTGCCGCACAAATATTCGCCGTGAAATTTTACTATAACTCCCTGAATACACCAAAACGGAAAATTCAACCAGAAAGTCAGAAATAAGACACATCGAAAGAGAGCTTAGGGTTAATTTCACATTTATTAAGATTAGTAATTTGTATTAGTTTTGTGACCCTATTGCCCATGGCCGCTTTTGCCCATGCCTGTTTTATACGATCAACGTGTACCTTGAGCTCAATATTATAAACAGCAAGGAGAAAGACTTTTTCAACTCAACGGGAGCACAGTGGACTATTCGCCACTGTTCCACTCAAATTACCCTACAACTCACATATTTCAAATGTTTGGGTGAATTTTATTTATTATTTTTTTAATGTTCTTCTTGAATTTGTCCATCGCTCTAACTTTTGGGATTTTGGATTTCGGCTCACACTTTTCTGAAATTTGTCTCCAAAACTTGGTTTTACGAAAAACAAAAAATTTTTTTTTGGGGCGAATTTGAAATTTTTCAGCTGAGAATTTTCGTTTCGATAAACACTAAAAAAAACTGCTTGCGTGAAACTGCGGAGAAAAATTTTTTATGTTTAATTTTTTCCGAATGTTTGCATACATTTGAAAATTTTTTTTTGAAATGTTAAAAAGTGTGTCAAAATTATTTCCAAATTACAGAAGTGATAACTATTTGAATGCAAACACACATAAATTGAAAGTAGAAAAAGTGAGTCTTAAATTTTACAAAACTTAAAAATATAATACAACTATTTGGAAACTGAACCAAAAGGCAGAATTCGCTACTTCTTGTTCATAGTGTCTGTTTGTCTGCCGAAAAAAATTTGAATCGCTTTTTAACACTTTTGCCGTGAACCAATAAAGCTTAAATTTTGCAGGCTGACTCGTGGCGCCAAAGAAAATGATCTAAAAATTTTTTATTTAAACAAGTTAGAAAATTATAGTCGATCAGACTGACAGTACGATAACCTTTACCATGCATTTAGAGATTTCCATCTCTTAAGCCTAGCTAGCGAGATATAGAAAATAAGCATGAACCTAATTTGAATGACATTATTATTAATTTTTTTTTTGCCTTCAGATACGAAAATCTTCTTATTGGATGGTATATTTTCATGGGGACCAGTGTAATGAACGATTTAGCAAATAAATATTGTCGTGAACTAAGTATGATACTTCTGCATTAAGTATTGTTTAATAAATTTTTCTAGCAAACTGACTTACCTTAATACACCTTTATTATTAAAATTTTGTTCACGAATTTTTTTTTTCTCGATTTCATTTCAATTATTGCTGCAAGAGTTAAAATGGTTAAGATACTTTTTCTCTAACCTCACATGCAAAAAGCTTACTACCTGGTGGGAGCTTTTAAAATTTTTAGTGGGGATTCGATACGTACGAAAGGTACTATTTAACGCTCTTGTGACTGCCCACGAAACTTTTTGATACCTTTTAGTTATTGCATAAATCAAACACAAATCCTGAAGCACTTTTATTTTACAAACAATTAGTTATGAGTAATTATTTCGCAAAATAAAATTATTATTGCTAAAATTACTATAGTTCTATCAAAGTGGATCGACACAAATGGTTGTTGTCTCCACTAAGATTTAGCTGCATTCATTTGTTAAAACTGGAGATTACACCTTTACACAAATTAATAGAGTTCTAGTTAAAGCCAATCTTATATTATTTAAACACACCTTAGAGTCTCCAGCAATTCGTAATTAGTTCTAGCACTTACCAACTTCCTTCTTTTCTGCGATATCTTTACGCAAACACCTCGTAAAATTAAATCGCTCGATGTTTCTTTAAATATATAGTCTACGAAGGCATCAACAGAAAAAAACTTAAATTCAAAGTGAAAGGACAACTTTTAAGAAAATTTTTATCGAAAAGCGTAAGTTGAAAATTAAAATATATAGAGTGAACAATGTAGAAATTTACATATTTTCCCATAGCGAGGTATTTCAACATTCAGCTGGCTTACCTAAATATACCATTCTCTAAAATTGCTGTGGAAATTTTTATTCAATAATCACTTAAAAGTGAGACACCGCAATTGAGTAGAAGGTTATTACAAGCGAAGGTGTCAACCACAAAACGAGGCTTGGGATCAAAATCCACCTTAAAAAAAAAAAAAAAAAATCTTAAAGAGATTACTACTCAAGCACAAGTGGCTATTCTACTT
Organism: Cordilura impudica; assembly: GCA_963682025.1. Classification (NCBI taxonomy): domain Eukaryota; kingdom Metazoa; phylum Arthropoda; class Insecta; order Diptera; family Scathophagidae; genus Cordilura; species Cordilura impudica. Next base: position 261,142,091 of record OY821518.1, on the reverse strand, counting down.
CAAGAACATATTTAAACACTTGCTGGTAAGAAAAATAAATAAATCGAAAAGGAGGATTACTCCAGAAAAGAATTAACCATTTTTTTGATAGGTACATCGTCATATGTGTCGGCGCGTGACCAAACGATGACCAGCAGTGGTTTGGAAAATTTTTTGTGTTGATTAACAATACTGTATAAAAAAATACAAAATCTAGGTTGGATAAACTTCACTTAGCCAGGTGTACCATATACGAAATATATAACTAAAATACTTCTAATATTCCAGTCCCAATTTAGCATTGAGCCTAACAAAAAAAAACAAAAACTTTTAATGATGAAATTCCAGAAACCGGTCCGATTAAGAATACAGTGCAGTTATGAATTTTTGAAATATATGCTTTCTTCTTCTTTACCACGCACCATTTAAACAAATTTAAAATTGCATATTAATTACAGTAGTAATTGCAATATGTCTGAAAAATGACGATAAATCTAACAAACTTTTTATATTTTAAATCACACTACTTTCCCAGGGAAATATACAGAATACTTTAAAGTATACGTTTGTTTTTCCAGATAGTTTAGAGAAACATTTGATCCCCGCCAACAATTTCATTAAGTTACAGGAGAGTAGTTAATCAATATTCGTGCAACATACTTAAACATTCATTCAATTTTATTGTACATACGGGAATTCAATGGGAATATTTAAATTTAGATTATAAAATCGAAAATGGCAGTTTATATAACCAAAAATATTTAAACTAAAATCGCAGTTTATTCAATTATACCTAAACCAAAACGAAACAAAAATCAAATTCAAGTTAAGAAACAAAAAAAAAACATTATTCCTAATTATAGCACGGCTGCAACCCATATATCAAAATAGAAAACCCTTTTGTATCTACAAACAGAGAAAAAAAGAAAAAAGGAAAAGAGAACTAAGAACAATTGCTAATAATAAGTTAAATAACATAACAATCTCCTAACTATCTAGCATCATCGTTGGTTCAACATCATCCAGTTCGAGGAGGCCTCATCGATCTACGATAATGTTGGGTGAGTTGTAACAACAACAATTTTTATTCTATTAATAAATATTTTCAAAATACCATAGAAATCAACAACAATAAATAACTTGTAACCCCGAGAAATAGATATAAACCTCAGTAGTAAAGCCCTAAAGAGAGCGCTTAAAATACCAGAAATAAGAAAGAAAAAAAAAACATAAGAATAAGAAAAAATAATTACACACCAATGTAAATTTCGGCATATACTGCCATTCATACATTACTCGCTCTTCTTTAATAATTGTTAGGGCTTACTGTTGAATAAATAATTATTTCTGCTCTCAAATTATTATAATTTAAACATTGTCGTTACCGGTTTTCTTTTTTTTCTTTCTTTTGTTCTGAAACCGTAATCAAACGATGAAATCGTTTGGCTAAATCGTTAATCTTCGAAAGTGGGGTACTTTATAAGAAAAAAGAATAAAAATTTTTCTTAAATTAAGTTGTTATAATTATACTTACATAGGTATATACATTTTTTTTGGTTGGAACAGGAGAATAATTGATAATATGAATTAAATTTAAAATATCGTAATCTTTAGTAATAAAACTATTTGTACTAACCTGTTTAAAATTATTTAAATTACGCTTGGATGAAATATGAGAACTACTGTAATTATAATTATTATATCACACGTTTATATTCAATTTAAGCAAATATTAACGATATGAATAAATTTATGCAAAGAATCATCATGAGTTGCTAAATTTGCGTAATTGTTTTCAATCATGGTAGGATAAGTTAGAGGTATAAAAAAATGTGGGATCCTAAAATCAAGATTTTACGCCACTGGGATCACGGAAGGGAGGGTTATGAGGCGCTTGTTCCAAACACATATGGAACATGGAATATGTTAAGGTCATATAATCAATTTTTTTGTTTTAGTTTCTTTTTTCATTATAACCATAATGAAGCTTTGTTTTTATTTAGTATGGTTATTCAGTCCAATTGAATAGTTAGAGCTTAAATTTAACAAGGGAGTCTTTATAATAAAAAGACAACGTAACAGTACTGAGGTTACTTAAAAAAAGGACACGAACTTCACCCCAACCGACTGTTAGCTAGTGATTTAATGGCTCCCGCAGTCTTTTTTTTTTTGTTACCGAAAAAAACCTAAAGCTAATATTCTTTTTCTAATGTTAGTTTTTCTATTCTTAACATCTTAAAACATTTCGCGAAATGTTTTACAAGTATTGTACATTACAGAAAATGGCGCGAAATGTTTTACAAGTTCTGTATATTACACCAGGTCGAAAAATTGACCGACATGAAAACATACATCAACAAAATTTGAGAAAAATCTTCGCAATATTTTTTTTTTTATGTCTGATTTAAGTGAAGAGCGGGAATCAACTTTATATGGGACAATGACTAAGAATTGTCCTATAGGGCTTATTTTTGGACTACTGATAATTTGATGTAACAGACATACTCAAACCCACTTTGACCGAGATCTATATGATAATTTGGATATTGTGATAATTTAAGTCGATTGAATATGGGTAATTTCTATGGTGACTAGGTCTGAACCTGAGCCGCTTGTCACCATTTTCAATAGCGTTCATCCTTTGGTTAACATAGGCACACAGATAGACGGACGGAGCGACCGACAGACACACATCGCTAAGTCGACTCAGCAAATGATTCTAAGTCGATCGGTATAATAAATGATGGGTCGAGGTCATATATGTTTGGTAGCTACAAACATCAGCACAAAGTCGTTATACCCTGCACGTCGTGGTATTTGGTACACAATTCACGAACAATACGGCAATTGGGGAAAAACGTTCCATTTTAAATTATGGGCTTGATGTGTATATATGTCTATATATGTCTATATATATAATAGATGTTACAGTCACGTTATTTGTCTTTTTTTTTCGTAAAAAAAATACAGGAATTGGTCTATATGTTCACCAACAAACTCTTAGACCCAGCATTAAAAATTTCCATCAATAAGGCAAAACATCTACATACGCGGTTATGCTTAAAAACCACATGATCACGACAGTAATAAAATTGATATATATGTGTATTTTTTCAAATGGCCACCCTATGCGCTTGTTAAAAAAAACTACGGAAGCTCCCTTTTTATTTGCGCCTTCCCATCTTATATTACTTCTTACATTTAACTCAAATATCAATAATAATGTGTGTGGAGGAAACATCAAATGTCAGAAAAATATTATTGGTTGTGATTTTATATATTTGTTCGTGCTTTGTAGTTACTTGTAAGATGTCTACTACATTTACTTGTGTACATATTTCTTTTGCTATGCATTTTGAATACATGCATTAAGGTAACAGTTATTGGTATTGAACACATTCTCTTATTTAAAAAGAAGGTAAGAGTGTTAAATTTGGCTGTGCCGGTTTTTTGATACCCTCCAGCTCGGTTTTATTATTAATAATAAATGTAAGCAAAATATTTTAAAAAGTAAAAAAATTGTTTAACTTAATACCAAATTAACTCAGCAAATACGTAGATTTTTTAGCATTTTTAGAGGTATCGCCACATTTTGGACCATCTTTTGACACAGTGATGCCCGATTTAACCGATTTTAAATAGCAACCTGCTCGTAGTAATGACAAACAATGTTATTTTAACTTTACTCAGGTAAGTGGTTTATTTTGTTGAAAGACCGCAATTTCAAAAGAAACAGACAGACAGACGCATGTGCGGACATTATGTGGGCTCGAATTGTTACACGGATTAAGAATACAAATACTTTATGGGGTCGCAATTCATTGTTCAATGCGTTACGATAGAATACCAATGGTCACAATAGAGAAAAAAAATTTTTCAATATTTTGAAAGCTAAAATTATGCGGTATTTCTAAATAAAAGTTTCTAAAATTTTTGGTTTGCCATATACCAGGAAAATGTATTTTTTTAAAGTGATTTGAAAGAGTTTGCTTTATTTTAAAAAATGTACTTGAAAAAGTTATTTTATATAAAAGATCCTTGTTTGAGAAAAGATAACTTTCTAAGAAAACTTAATTTAAAAGAAAGTTATTCTTTAAAAAAGGTGTATTTTTAAAAAAGGGTACCTTAAAAAAATACTTTTTTAAGAAATTTTTTTAAGAAAATGTTCTTTTTAAAAAGAGTAGGTTTTTAAGAAAACGAACTTCTTTAAGAAAATATGTTTTTTAAAGGATATTTTTTAATAATTTTTTTTTTTAAATGGGTGCTTTTTAAAATGAGGTATTTTTTTAATTAAACTTTTTAAGGAAATGTACTTAAAAAAACAGGTAATTTTTTAAAAAGGTATTTTAAAAAAGATACTTTAAGAATGATACTTTTTGAAGAATGGTACTTCAAAAAATGTATATTTTTCAAAAAACGATCAAGAAAATATATGGTTTGTGGGCTCAGAAATTTATTTCAATGCGTTATAAATGGAATGGCAAACTGATATATACCTACCCTCTGCAGATATACATCTTGAGGGTATAAAATCGATTTGTATTGAAAATTTTTGATTTAATTTTAAAAAAAATTATAATTGAATTTTAAATTTTTCTTGGATCGTCTGAAAATTTATAAACAATTCTTAATAAATGAATAACCATCTAAACTATTTGAAGAAATCTCCTCGATTATTTTTTAATATAAGCGCTTAATTTAAAAATTTCGGTTTATCCCCGAAAATACGTATTAATCTTATTAACTGGTAAAAAGGTCTATATGGTTAATATAAATGCCAGGGTAGTCTTCTAGTACTATTGCTAGGGGAACGACACAATTTATAATTCCAACAAAATGGAATTTATGTCACAAATCAAACCGTGCTCACAACCCCTGCATTCGCAATGGAAGACTGGAAAGTTTTTTCAAAGGTCTAGCTGAGTTTATTTTAATCCGCGAGATGTAAAGTATGGAGTTTTCAAAACAATTTTATTGCAAAAAAAAAAGGATTTATTCAAATATAAATAAAATGCTACAAATGACAATGGTAAATTCATTCAAGAGGCTCACTTTAATTACACTGTCCAACAAATTAAGACTTTTTGAATGGAACAGAATAGCGACCCCATAATTCTTAAAGGGTATATTGAGTAGATCATTTTTGTAGAACAAACTTATGGTCCAGCACGTCTGATTATTTTTTTACAGTTGGTCAAATTTTTCATTTTTTGGTCGAAGGGAGCATTACACTTTATGAAAAAAATGCTGTAAATTAATGTCTCAGAGAATTCTTATGGTCAGAGTTGTATTGTGGAATTGTATGTGGATTATTTTTGTGGAAGATCTTAACCCTCTAACTGGTCTCTTTATGGGTCAATTTGACCCTTTTTTCGAGAAAATCAAAAAATATGCTTTAAAAAAGGACATTTAAGGAATAAAATATTCTACGAAAATGTTTGCCGAAAAATTTCAGTGGGGGTCACCAAAGACACCGTTGTTGAAAATAAAGCTCTTTATGCTTAATTAGTAAAATTATACACCAACATATACAAAACAGGTAAAAACGGCGTCAAGTTCGGCCGGGCCAAACACTGAGTTCTCGCGTCTAGTCAGCTGTGACTTACAAATCGGGTGTGATATTTATTAAAATTAATAATAAAAAATAAAAGAAAAAATTCAAGCATAATTGAGCTACTAAGCAGTACATATCGGGTGTGATTTTTACTAAAATTAATATAAAAAAGAAAAATTAAAGCTTAAATAAGCATGGCGGATTCTGTTTGCAAATTAAGAGATTGGTTTTGTTTTATTTATGGACATTGTACGCATCAAACAGAAGAAATATATTGCCTACAATTGAAGAAACATATTTTCTTTTCTTTGGAATACGATTTTATCTGAAGCTTGGATACCAAAAACCGTATGTACTACTTGCGAAAGTGGTCTTTTGACCTGGTACATAGGCGGTACTAAGACACTGCCATTTTCTGCGCCTATAATTTACATTGAATGAAATAAATTATTTCTTAAAACCGTATGTTACCTTCTTTTAATTTTGCTGCAGATAATCTGGGGAAAATTGTTTGAATGCGTTTGAAAGCATTTCCTTGTGTATTTAAGCTTTTAACAAAATTTTTCACCACGCTCAATTTAATATGCAGCGGTGGAAGTATGACCTTATCTTTTGGGACAAGGGATTCATGGATTACATTTAAGTCACCAATAATATTTTCTTTACGTTCTTCGAAATATTTAATATGATAATGGCTGCTGGTAGCACGTGAATCCCATTTACAAAGAAAGCACATATATTTTGTGTATCCTGTTTGCATACCAGTCAATATTGCAATCATTTTGAAGTCTGCGCATACTTCCCATTTATATTTATAGTATTCAATTTTATTTAAGAGATTTGAAATATTTGCGTATGTTTCCTCCTTTTTTGTGGAATGCGCAACTGGTATTGATGGATGCTGATTTCCATTGTGCAGTAAAACTGCTTTTAAGCTGTGTTTTGAACTATCTATAAATAGTCGCCAAGCGGATGAGTCCAGTGGAAGCTTTATATATTTTAGAACCTCTTCAATACTGCAACAGAATACAAGTTCTTCTGATTTTTTAAAATAACTTTCCAGATCGGCGTGTGTTTTTCTTGGAAATGTAGCTTTTACATCGGCTTTTATCAAATTCCTGTTTTTCAGTCTGGAACGTAATATTTCAGCTTTCTCTTTTGTTAGTCCTAAATCTCTTACAATATCTTCAAAATAAGCTTGGTCTACCAAATTAAGACATACATATGTTTAAACCATCAAGAGGCAATTAACTTATATCTGCTATATTTTCAACCGCCGCTGTTATTTCTGTATTGGCGACTGTCATATTGGCCGAAAATGTATGTGTAGGCGGTAGAGGCACCGGAACACCTTCACAGCGCACTTCTGGTAAAATGACATTATTTGTTGTTTCGTATGTCATTGTCGCATAGTGCCTTTGGCTTCTACCAAATTTGTAATTTACGCAGAAATAGCATGTATCTGATTTGTGATCTTCAGGTTCAATCCTTGTAAGAGGCGCAGAAAATGGCAGCGCCTTAGTACCGCCTTTGTACCAGGTCAAAAGACCACTTTGGCAAGTAGTAATTAATAATTAGGCAATATCTTTCTTCTGCTTTGATGTTGCGTACAATGTCCACAAATAAAACAAAACCAATCTCTTAATTTGCAAACAGAATCCGCCATGCTTATTTAAGCTTTAATTTTTCTTTTTTTATATTAATTTTAGTAAAAATCACACCCGATATGTACCGCTTAGTAGCTCAATTATGCTTGAATTTTTTCTTTTATTTTTTGTTATTAATTTTAATAAATATCACACCCGATTTGTAAGTCACAGCTGACTAGACGCGACAACTCACTGTTTGGCCCGGCCGAACTTGACGCCGTTTTTACCTGTTTTGTATATGTTGGTTTATAATTTTACTAATTAAGCATAAAGAGCTTTATTTTCAACAATGGTGTCTTTGGTGACCCCCACTGAAGTTTTTCGGCAAACATTTTCGTAGAATATTTTTATCCTTAAATGTCCCTTTTTAAAGGATATTTTTTGATTTTCTCGACAAAAGGGTCAAATTGACCCATAAAGAGACCAGTTAGAGGGTTAAGATCTTCCACAAAAATAATCCTCATACAATTCCACAATACAACTCTGACCTTAAGAATTCTCTCAGACATTAACTTACAGCATTTTTTTCATAAAGTATAATGCTCCCTTCGACCAAAAAATTAAAACTTTGACCCACTGTAAAAAAATACTCAGACGTGCTGGACCATAAGTTTGTTCTACAAAAATGATCTACTCAACATACCCTTTCAGAATTATAGGGTCGCTATTCTGTTCCAGTTATTAAGGATTCACTTTAAAATAAATTTTTTTCATTTTTTAAATACTTTAATAATTCCTCTTCTCTTAGAAGCTTTTCCACTTTCTCGGCCAATTTGTATTGTTTGGAGACCTCGGAATAGGATGGGCTAAACGTAAAATTATTTTTGCTATTACAGGATTTTTGTAAACATTTATATACATAATCACTCACAGCAAATACAATTTGTGTTTTGACCAGCTGTAAAAGCGTACTTGAATTTTGTAGGAACCGTTTAATATGCAGTGGGTGTTATATTTTTACCCATGCAATCAATAAATGCCAAGGGGCAAAAATTGTGTACAAAACATTGTTGAGAGAATGTATCGAGAGATCCATTATGTCTTTACCACTAGATTCGTCTCTGGTTCTTTGTAAACCCTGAATAGGTCTCTTGGGTTGACTTAATGTTGGATTTTAGATTATACCATGTAAATGCGTTATGTTTTTTACTGTAGTAATATTGCCAAAAGGTACCTGTTAACAAATTTGTTAAGCATTAGCATAAACAGGGTCTAGTATCATTTCGTTGTATACATACGTTTGTACTCATCCCCGTTTGGCCCATACCATCAGCACCCGGATGCATACCAATAAATATTACCTCTTCAAGACCCCTTAGGTAATGTCTAAAATACTCGCAATGTAAAGAGTTACAACGGAGTAGTAAAATATTTTGATGTCCTCAATAAGTTGCTATCATTCTCATTTACAGAGATGTCTTAATTAGTAATGACAGTGGTTGATTTTTTTCTAACGCCTTTAGTTTTCTTTTCTTTGGTTTTATATATTTAAGGTCAAAACCTTAATGAAAATGTAGAGATATCCCACGTGGTAGCTTCCTCATAGTCGATCAGTAGATTCCTTTTGAAGATAATTTTTTGTGTATTTTTTCTGAATAATTACGTTTTCTTCCAATTTAATGATTCAGATTAACTATGTCTCATATAAGATCTGCTTAAACTGCGTTCTTTTGCTTCCATATTTTTTGAAATTTATTTAGATTGTCTTTGGTTTGATCCCCTTAACAGATGATTTTTGTTTATTTCAAGAGTTGGTTTATAAACCTTTCTCAATCTTGTGTTAAAATATAGCCATATTTGGAGAACATAGAGAATCAATTTTTTTTTACATATTTACAGTTTTCACTATTAGATTTTGCGGTAACACAAAATAACACAATATAATATAAAATATAACGCAGTGATGCCAACTTTTGAATTAATTATTGAACTTCAATTTTTTGGGTTTTACTTTGCATACCATTTTGAACTCTTCATAAACCATGGTTAAAATTAGGGATGCCAAACGCAAAAACCCGAATGTCCCAAAAATTTTAATTTCAACAATATAAAGTACTAAAAAAGCGACAGTCTTGAAAGTTTTGAAAAGTACATTAATTACCACTGTGAATTGTCGTGGTAATATGGGCCAACACTCCAAAATCAAAGATCATAAAAATCAAAAATCTCAAAAAACCAAAATCACCAAAATCAAAAATCACAAAAAATAAATTCGTCAGAGTCAAAATTTTCCAAAACCGATAGTCGCTAATAACAAAAATTGCCAAAAACAAAAAACGCCAAAACTGAAAATCGCGAAAATCAAAAATCTCCAGAATCAAAAATCGCCGCAATCAAAAATTTAAAAAAAAAAACCATTAGAGAAAAAAATCGCCAAATCAAAAATCGTTAAAATTATGAATCGTTCAATTCAAAAATCGTAACAATCGGTAATTTCGCCAAAATCAAAAATAGAAAAAAAAAAAACAAATTCACCGAAGTCCAAAATCGGTGAAATCAAAAACCGGCTAAGTAAGAAGTTGCGAAAACTGAAAATCGCGAATAACGAAAATCGCAAAAAACAAAAATCGCCAAATCAAAAATCGCCAAAACCAAAACCCGCAAAAAACAGAAATCGCAAAAATAAAAAAAAATAAAAAATAGCTTTATATAAAATGTATTCGCAGTTCTGTTTTCGCGCCGATGCTTTATTAGATCGATGCGTTACAAATGGTATATAAAACTTGTGTTATTATTGGTGATCTTTTCTTTTCTTTTCTTTTCTTTTCTTTTCTTTTCTTTTCTTTTCTTTTCTTTTCTTTTCTTTTCTTTTTACATTTTCCATACCCCTTACACTATATATCTGTACTCTTTAATCTCTATCTCTGCCTTCCGGCACTTTCTAAAGGGTATCACAATGGGCCATATGGCCTCGGAGTGTACCCGCCTTCGGGCGGGCGACCCATACAACCTAACCTAACCATTGGTGTTGAATAAAAGATTCTAAATGTAAAATGGCCTGCATTTAGCTGATAGAACATACATGATTTTCCTTAATTACATGCAGGAAAAAAATTCAGCAACCGTAATGTTTTAAATTTAATTGACTCTATTTTCGATTGCCTCAACAGAAATTTTATAAGAGTTATCCGTTTTGTCTGATGGTCAACAATTTACTGTTGCAATTGGTGTGGACCCGAAATTCGTTTCCAAACTTTAAAACAATTCAGTTGGCAATAAATTCGGCAGCCACACTTTTCTCTGTGTATTTTCATAGAAACTGTTATACATACTATATATAATATTTTAAGTGATCTATTAATATAAATAACATCCTAATATGCTTGCATCTCAAATTTTTTTTCGTATTCTTAATGTACAATCATTATGATAGAAAATTGTTATGCAAATTTGTCGGTGTTATGTAATTTCGTCGAATGTTGTTGCTATAGTCTCCCACTTCTGCTTTTACTTCCAGTCATTCATTCGTATACCAATAATATCGTAAAAAATATGTATGGAATAGGCAAATATGAATGCATTGTACTTGTTCGTAAAAATTTACATACGTTTTTATGTTTCAAAATTTACACTGTGTTCAAAAAATATTTAGTTCTGTAGTGATATTTTTTAAAATTTTACCTAATGTTGTAATCTGCTAAGTATTATATGAGTTGTTGGTTAAGCAAGATAACGATCCATATCATGAATTCAATATCTATTCAGAACGGCGTTATACTGTCCAGAAAAGACAAAACTTTCTTTTGACAGACTTTCTTCGTGACAGTAAGCTGTAATTTATTCAAAGCAATAGTCTGCAAATTAACAATGTCAAATTTATTTCATAGAAAACGAGTTCCTAATGCAAAAGTGTTTTAAGCTTTTATGCATAGGAACGAGTATTAGTGAAATTAGTCAATTAAAACATAATCTGACAGAATATACTCAGGCTTGTCAGACTAAGCAGTTTTTTTTTAAATCAAATTGCCATTATATGCCTCAATTTTTTTCCGTATGCTGCAAGTGCGTTCTTTACAAGTTTACTTTTGAACAAAAACTTTTTCTTAACTAGGAATAACGTTTTTTATTTCATGTCATTATACATTCTATTTTCTCTTTATTCATTATTGTATACAATTTTTTTTTGTACTTGTATTATATTTTTGCATGATTGTATGTGTTTGAATACGCTTAAGTACGCATTTGGGATCAATTCGTATATATATGAAATCTATAAGAAGTTAAAGAAGAAAAACTATCCCATCAAATACAGTGGTGGTAACTTGCTTTGCTTTTAGCTTGCTCAATGACGATTGCAATTTTCATATGAAATGAACCACGAAATTAAATTCACATTATACTCATATTTTTTTTTATTGTGAAATATAAATATTCGGTGTATATATGTATAAACAACTGAAATATATTATATTATGCGTATTGCTTTTCAAAAACGCTTTGAAGAGTTATTAGCTTTGTGTAATCTTGATTAAAAATTTGATAAGAATTAAATCTGTTTTTCAATAGAGGCAAATTTCGCTTTTATTTGTATGGTAAAATTAATTTTAAATATTTGTGTAGATAAATTTTGGCTTATACTTAATCACGCTAAGAAGATAGAATATTCTAATGACTCATATTCACCGCAATAGATACATCCTAACTTTTCTCATGGCTTTCTTATGCCGCATGAAAAATATTATTAAGTTATTTAAAATTATTATTTAGTCTTTATTAAATAACATGCAAAAATGTTTTCGTCGTCTTAGACCAACTATACAAAAGGAAATAAATGAACATAAGGAATAAATAGGAATTTAAGTGAGATGTACATGTATTTTTAAATAGAGTTCACATGGGATTAATATATGGGAAATAGTCAAATCAGTGCTAACAACTTGAATTTAGATATTGAAAGGTGCGAACCATGGAGCATGACAATAACACAGGATATGACGATTTCTAACAGCTTCTATAAACACTGAGTCAAATGTTTTATTTCTTCTTCTTCAGGATTTCTTTTATATAAAACAAATTTAATGTATTCATAAAAGTCCTCAAATTTATTCGTTATTTTATGAAAATAAGTAGATTAATTAGTTCTTATATTTAATACAGTATAAACAAATTTGTATATCTAGGGCTTATATTAAAAACGTGCTATTTGTATCAATACTTATTTTAACTCTCCGTCTAGCAACACTTCTGGTACCCTTAAACGCATGACAAGGTCCGTAGGGACCTATTTTTGTTGATATGACATTTTCTATGAAAAAGACATTTAAAAATTTTTGTTTTATTTTATTATTGTTTATTAATTAAAGTGTTGATAAATAAATTAAAATATATATATTTTTTTTATACTAACATAATTAATATCTATGAATTTTATTATGAAAATTTAGTTTTACAATGAATAAACTTAAAAAAAACTATTGTTGCGATGGTTGTTCCTCATTTGGAGTGCAGGTTAAGCACCGATGCATTAATCCTGAATGCTCTGCACAAACTGCATTGTTGCAGAAAGAGCAATAGGCCCTTGTTTTGCGTTGACGACCATACTCTTAATGGCATAGTCGACATGATGGCCTGTTTGTCCTTAGCACAAACGACGGTGGAGCTGCTTCTGTTGGTCTTCGTACTATCTAAAATGAAAAAATATATATAATCATTCTGCTTTTGACCTTTAGAATTCTTAATTCTTACCTTGACATCAAATTCCTCCATTGCATTCCGTATCCTTGGATATGCAGTTATGCGAGTATTCAGGGCATGTTCTTCAATGTTGGGTAATGCCAATTGCTTAGTAAGCATAAGGAGGAATGAGCGCCGCACTGTGGTCAATATTTTGAGATAGCGGCCAAAACTCCTTTTGGTTTTTGTTCTCCGATTTTAAAGTTATTAGACTCATATGAAAGTAGACAGTAGTAAACCTCGGGAGCCAAAAAATTAGAACTCTATTTCAACTATTTCACTGAGAACAGGGTGGTCCAAAATGGGCTTTTTCAGAATTTAGTAAATTTATGATATTTTTCAAGTTTAAATGATCATTACTTTTTTGTTTTTCAAGAGTTTTGGACGAAATAAATTTTGTGTTGTAACTTAACTTATTTCCTATTACTGGTAAAAAAAACCTCTACTGAAGCTCTACTGTTTTCAGAACAATTTAAATTTTTTTTTTAAAAAAGGTCAAATTTCTCGGAAATTTCCTACTTCATAGAGCACAACTCCTGCGAGTCAAGCTGAGTCAAAACACAAATTTACTATTTTGTAGTCCTAGCTCTCCCCTACATTCCTATATATACATGTCCATGCATCGGACTGCACTTTTTGAGCTACAGCAATTTTTCTGACCCAAGGTATGATATTCGGTACAAATGCACGTCATATTTTTTGAGAAGTTATTTGTATGTGAAAGTGGCTATTATGCATATATTTTGATGAAATTTTGTACAAGAGTTCTTATTGACCCAAAAAATAATTATGTTGAAATTAGGAGAAGTTGGCCCATATTTGGACCTAGTCCACATAGAAGGGTGTATCAAAATGTTGACAAAAATGACAATAGAACTCTCAAATTATGTGGTATCTGGCAATTCATTTGGAAAAGGTAAAAAAGATTTTATTGCCATCTAATATTGCATAACTTAAATACGTGAAAATTGCAAATAAATCTAAAACCAATGGAAATAACTAGTAAAACCAAGTAACTTTTATATTATTGCCAGTACCTGTTAACTCTCAAATTATGTGGTATCTAGCAATTCATTTGAAAAGGTAAAAAAGATTTTATTGCCATCTAATATTACACAACTTAAATACGTGAAAATTGCAAATAAATTTAAAACCAATGGAAATAACTGGTAAAACCAACTACCTGTTATATTATGTTTCAAAGAGGTAAAAAAGATCATGTTGAAACTTCGAGCAATAGAATATTAATCCATGCATTAATTTTTTTTCTTCATTATTGTTTAAACAATGGCTAAATTCAGTTATAGTGTTCTATCTGATATATATTTTGAACGGAAAAATGAAAACGACATTATTTTACATATAATGAATAATACATTCTTCAAAATATGCGACAAACAAGAAATTAAAATTCATAACTTAAAAATAAAAAACTTTTTAAATACTTTAAGAAAACGGTACAATCAATATTCCAGAAACAAGAAATTGTTTTACTCACGCAACCAAGAATGGCTAAGAAATAAACCTATTTTTCAAAAGCCATCAGTAACTACCACGGAAACTGGAAAAGGTGGTCGACCAGCAAAGCCAATTGATAATTGTAGTGAAAGATCACGAAGACGCAAGCTTAAACATATCAATGAAGAAGTTTCTTGTAGCATCATAAAGGATTCATTTCTGCATCAAATTCAACCATTGAAAACTAAAAAGGGTAAAATTGCTATCATTGAAAAAATAGTGGAAGCAAGCCCCAGACGCACAAAAAGGATTTTAGAAAGTATGCCGACACCAACTGAAGAAAATAAATTTACTCCAGAAGAAGCATTTGCACTATTTTTGGATTTGAAAATGACTAAAAACCAATATACAGAATTGGGGAAGCGAACCAATGAAAAAAATTGTGGAATTTTTCCATCATATCGGGATATAGTTTCTGCCAAAAAAGATTGCTTAACTTCACCAACTGCTATTAGTGTAACTTCAAGTTCAGCAGAAATAAAATTGCAGGATCTTCTTGAACACACTGCAGAACGATTATTAAAGACATTTGATGCTGACTATTTAAAGAAGTTTAAAAATTGCAGCATGACTTTAATTTCTAAATGGGGATGTGATGGGCCCTCTGGCCAGAAACAATACAAACAATATAATGCGGAAAATTCATCAGATGCCAATTTATTCATGATTTCTTTCGTTCCATTACGTTTAACAAAAACTTATATCGGTTCAGAGGCGTCAACTAGTAGAGCTGCAGAGATAGTTGTATGGAAGAATGAAATTCCCTCGTCAACAAAATTTTGTAGACCAATAAAGTTTGCTTACAAAAAGGAGACTCAAGATGTCATAGATGAAGAAGTTCGAAAAATAAATGATCAAATTAAAGAACTTCAACCAGTAACATTTAAATTTGATGACCAAGACATTGAAGTAAATTTTAAAATGTGTCTCACAATGATTGATGGAAAAGTTGCACAAGCTTTAACCAAAACAAAGTCATCGTCAAGCTGCACCATATGCCAAAAAACATCAAGTCAATTGAGCCAACCACCAACACAAGACGATAGTTTTAATGAAGCATATGAATTTGGAATGTCACCTCTTCATGCTAGAATTCGTTTTATGGAGCATATTCTTAAATTGGGATACGATTTGGAATTTGGCCCGTTAGGCGAAACAGTGAGAAACAACAAAGAAAATTTGGAAAAAAGAAAGCAAAAAAAAAAAAAGATATTCAAGAAAAATACCGTGAGATAGGCCTTATAATTGGCCAGCCAAAGCAAGGAGAAGGAAATTCTAATGATGGAAACACAGCAAGGAGATTTTTTTCCGATCCAGAAACTGCAGCTTCTATAACTGGAGTAGATTATGATTTAATACGATGATTCCAAATCATATTACAAGTTATAGCATGTAGCAAAATGAGACAGCAACCCTTTATAACCAAAAATATTCTTGGAGACATATGCCAACCACAGTTCACAAAATTTTGTTCCATGGGGAATAAATAATTCAGCACAATATGCTTCCAATTGGAGATCTCTCAGAAGAAGCCCAAGAAAAAAGGAACAAAGACTACAGATTCTTTCGCGAGCACAATACAAGAAAAATTTCCAGATATTGTACTAATGAAGATCTTATTAATATTTTGTTGTGCACATCAGACCCATATAAGTATGTCCAGTATTCGACAAAAATTGAAATCAACCTCATTAGAGTTAGATGAAGAAGCTAAACAACTACTGCAAAATGAAAATCAAAGCTATTTGGAAGAAATTTTTACTAATATTGTTTAATTAATACTAGTTTAAAGATTATAATTTGTTTCTAATTTTAGTATAAATTTTTATTAATACATTTAAATAAAATATATGTGCACTTTAAACCAATAGTAAAAGTTTACTTAAAATTTTATCGTTGTTGTGTTCTATATATAATATATCCAAATGGTATTGATATTGTTGGGAATTTCTGTGTTATTTTTCAGTTTAATCCTCACAAGAATTAGCTTTCTTCCAAAAAAAAAACAACCTTTGGCCCCTGTGATTATTGAGACTAAATAAATGTCATGGGCCAAATGTTGGCATTTTCTGACCAAAATTAAGTTTAGGAATAATAAATAAGTATTGGTTGTAAAATACGATTGAAGAAAATAAGAAATTATAAAAAAAATACCTATTTAAATACCAAATTACTTATGTTCCTATCAGTCGATTTTTACGTTTGAACACGCAAATTGAAGCCTAAAGTCCCTCCTATTGAACAAAACAAATTGCGTAAAAAAATACCAATCCGGTCAAAAGTTATAGAGTTTTGACCGCTATCTCGCGAAATTGACCACTGTGCGCCGTCTGTCACTTCTCTTCACTGGCTTCATCTCGTTGAATATTATGAATGCAGCTAATGCAGCGATGTCGAGCATATTGTAAAACATGGCAAGCGGCCAGTGCTTTGTTGAGCGCTTGCATGTATACGTACCAAGCATCTGGTTCATAGTATCAACGCCGCATTTGTTGGCATTGTAATCAAGAATGGCTAAGGGCGTCTTCTTTTTAGTTTCCATGTTCACATCGCAAGTGTAATGTTGTGTAGATAGCAAAATTACTGATTTATTCTTCCTGGGCACATATGAGCATAGTGCTATATCGCCTTCGTTGAACCCAAACAATGTGCTGTTGATTGGCCGCGTACGATTTTTATGTAACTCCCGTGGCACAAATGTTTTATTAGAGCGTACTGTTCCAACATATGCAGTTTAAAATGTGTTCAAACAATAAAATGTGTTCAAACAATAAAACAGCTAAAAAGAAGCCAAAATAATGTTTATGTCTTAATGATTTCTTGTAATTTCAGTACAAGGTCCCTACGGACCTTGTCATGCGTTCCCGTACTACTCATCTTTAACCCTCAATAAAAACTAAACTATTGGGCGTATGGCCGAAATAGGAGTAATTTCATTTTGAAAATGAAAAAGGTCCCCAGGGACCTTCTCGAAAGAGAACGTGCAAAACCAGTTTATTAAAATTAATATTATATTTGACAGTTATATCAGAGAACAGTTTGAACTCAAAAATTAATATTGCTTCAAATGCAGATAGCACTTTTTGAATATTAGCCCTCGACATACTTTTATATGAATATAATAATTATGAAAAAAAAAATTAAACAAGGACATATTTTGGGACACGAAAATTTCGAACTGATTAATTTCAGAAAATAAGTGCGGAATATTATTTTTTATATTAATTAAAACATATTAAGTTTTATCGAAATCATTCCACAAATATATATTATTTCGATATTTTGTTTTAAAAATATATAAATCTCCTTAAATTTGAACTTTGACCTTAAAGGGGATAGTTTATAATGTTTCAGTTTAATCTTAACTTACAAGATTGAGAAATTGTGTCAAAAAGATGTAGCCTAGAAGTTGAAAAAGAATGAGAAATCACATTTTTCTTCAAATCCGCTGAAATATAAATGCTGTCCTCGCCAAATTTAGAACAGGATAACAACAATATGTGGCATTTTTAATTACATATATTTTGTTAATAGGACCCTAAAGTCCAATCGTTGATTTCGGTAAATTTCTTGAATAAAATTTTTGAAAAAGTAAAATTGGAATAGTGCTAAAAAATACGTACCGTCTATAATTTAGAACGGCATAACAATAGATGAGATGAAAAATTTTTTACATAAGGCCATTTTGGGATCAGAGGAATGCAAAAATGTTATTGTTGCGAATTATTTCAATGTCTTCAAAAATGTGAGCTCGATTTTTTCAATCAAGTGGGCTGCGGCGCATTTATTGCCTGGGGAACTTGAAATAACTTGGCTGTTTTTCAACTGATAATAGATTTTGTTGGTTTTTTAGAAAGATAGTTTTCTCTAGATTATGGTTTATTAATTAATTTGATTGAAACGCAATTATTAATATCAAAATTTTTTGTGAAAAATGATTTTTTTTTTTTTTTTGGTAATTTTTATATATAAATGCATATTTGAACTTTGAACTCAATGCGCGTCCAGAAAGCATTGTCCGTTTTGGCTCAAATTTTGCGCACTAAAAAAAATGGCTGTCACCCCAATATACATACATATAATCTTTTATATAAAAATAGAGTCTTGTATGTTGGTTTTAACGTTTGTTTGTGGGTTTTAGGAGACTACAACATTGAACCGATCATCTTGAGATATTTACAGTAGGTAACCGCCTATCCAGAAAAAAATAGGCTATATTTTTTTTCTTCGATTTTTGAAGTGACCTCACATATAAAGTGAATTTTTAACATCTAATTCTAACATATAGTGTCTGAAATACTTTGACAGCAAGAGTTCTGAAACTATGTATGTGTACATTAGGCACATAACTAATTTTTACGAAAAATTTGGCAAACCACCACACGGTGGTGGTGAACAATGGAGTGTTCACAGTTTTGGTACATTGTATATTGCTAGAAAATTTTTTTTCCACGTATTGAAGTTTTTTTTCACACCTTTAGCACTTTCCTTAACATTTTTACATTAACAATATTTATTTCAACTTCTACATTGAATGATAAAACAAATGTGATCTTATTATTATTTAACTAAACGAGTGTTCGAATAACTTGCTTTTCTTTTTTAATTTTTTTAATACTAAAGCAGCATTTTCTAAAAAAAAAATTCTTTTTGGTGTGGGCGGAGTACCTCCCTTAACTCAATTCAGAGGATAATTATTTTCTATTGAAATATCTAGTTATATGAGGAAAAACGTGCACAAAAAACTTCGTTTTCATAAGCAATTGATAAAAACAAATTGCCTATTGTGCAGAAATTTTTTTGGAATTTTGCAAAATAAAAAAATATATAGTAGATCCTCATACTTTTTAATGCTCTATTCGACTATGCTATGCCATTTTTCTTATCTGCAAAAATTGTAAAAAGTTATATGCCTAGTGAACATATTAAACTAATTTTAATAGTTGCCATGTATCTGGACTACTATAGTAGAAAAAGCCCTGAGTTCATAAGTTATTAATATAAGTAATTACCCAAAAATGTGGGGGATCGGACCATTGGGCGTGAAGTATTATGAAAACGACAGTCTTTAAACTTTTGATAAGTACTTTAATTACCAATTTGAGTAGTAGTAGAAACTATGGGCGGAATCGGCAAAATCAAAAATTTTCAAAACCAAAACTCGACAAATTCAAACACCGAAAAAAATAAAAATCAACGCTAAATGCAAAAATGGCCAAAAACAAAATTGTCAAATTCCAAAATCGCAGAAACCGAAAATCGCAACTAACAAAAATCGCCAAAAATCAAATATCGAAAAAAAAAATCTTCAAAAATAAAAATTTTCAAATCCAAAAATCGCAGAAATCGAAAATCGCAACTACCAAAAATCGAAAAAAATTAAACCACTAAAACTAAAAATCACCAAAATAAAAATGGCCAAAATCACCAAAATAAAAAATGACAAAAAAAATAATCGCCTGAAAGTAACACATAACAAGAATCATAAAAAACGCAAAAATCAAAATTCGCCAAAACCGAAAACTGCAACTAACAAAAATCGCCAAAAATCACAAAAAGCCACAATCAAAAAACGCCAAATCAAAAATTGCAAAAAACAATAATTGCCAAATTCAAAAATTACAAAAAAAAACAACAATCACCGAAATCAAAAATCGCCAAAATCTAAAATCGCAAAAACAGAAATCGACAAAATCATATATCGGCAAATCCATAATATTAATAGGCTAGGCGATTTCTTGTGACCGATGATTTGTTCTACCGTTTTAACCCGATTTTGACCAAACGTATATTATTTGGAAGGTATTTTTAATTTGTTTTTCTTTATTTTGAGTATATTATATTTAAAGTTGCTACTAACACATATATAAAAAAAAATATGTGTGTTTTATTAAATTTGTTAATGTGTTTATTAATGATTGTGTTATCTTCATTTACAATAATAATAAACCATGAAAGTGTTGATCTCTGAATTGGCTAAGTTGAAAAATAAAGCCGGCTAGAAATTGCACTGGAATTTCGAGCGCTGTAATCTGCTAGTATAAGTAAATTTATTCCCTGTTTTTTATGTCGATAAGATGTATGTAGCGACCGCATCGGGGTACAACTTGTGCACATATACATTAAAGGGGAAGACTTAATTCTTTCATTCAAAACTTAATAGAAGCTTATGAAAAAATATCTGCCGAAAAAATATCTGCCGATTATATATGAGCCACAATTTTGCTAAATGAATTTGGGAAATACATATCAAAGGAAATTTTGAAATTATAAAAATTTACAATGGAGATGAATCAAACTTTTTTTTGGAAGTGTATCGCTGAAAAGAGTTTAGCTTGTCTGGGCCAATGCTGCTGGTACACATAATTGTAAACAGTTTTCCATTGGAAAAAGTGCACGCCCAAGGGCCCTTAAAAATATTCTAGAACTGCCTGTATATTACAAAGCTAACAAGAAAGCTTGGGTTACACAAACTTTATTCTTGGTTTGAAAAAAAAAAAACTTGTACCAAATGGGAGAAAGCGTTTTTATACCCTATACCACTATGTGGTTTGGGTATAATGACTTTGTGCTGCTGTTTGTAACAATCAAAAATATTTGACCTAGACCCATATTTTATTATACCGATCGAATCAGAATCACTTTTTGAATCGATTTAACTATGTCCGTCCGTCCGTCCGTCTGTGTGTCCATGTAAATTTTGTAATCAAACTGCAGGTCGCAAATATGAACATATTTTGATGAAATTGGGTATTTGAGTTTCCATCGATCATAGGATGAATGCTGTTGAAATTGGTAAGAATCGGTCCATGTTCAGACCTAGCCCCCATACAAATTACACCTACGAAATCGACATAAATTGCCATAAGATCCAAATTGTCGTATAGATCTTAGTCAAATTGGGTTTGTTTGTATATGTTTATTACATCCATTAATGAATAGTCCAAAAACGGTCCCTATGGGACAACTCTTGGTCATAGGCCCCATGTAGAGCTGCTTCCATCTTCACTTAAATCTATCAAAAAACAAATAAGATATTTATAGTCGGTCTAGACCGACCATACGATACCCTATACCATGGTTTATAAACCCTATCTCTTCGGTCCAACTAACTGGATATAGAAAATAAGCAAAAACCAAATTTGAGTGGCATTGTTACTAATTTTTTTGGCTGCAGATATAAAAAAGTTTGGTAAAGTCTCTTGTATTTTGCAAAAATATATACAAACAAAATTTGAGAAGAATCAGTGCAATATTTTTTTTTTTGATAGATTTAAGTGAAGATCGGGAAGCAGCTCTATATGGGGCCTATGACTAAGAGTTGTCCAATAAGGATCATTTTTGGACTACTGATTAATGGATGAAATATATACAAACAAACTCAATTTGACCAAGATTTGTATGATAATTTGGATCTTATGGAAATATATGTTGATTTCATTGGGGTCATTTGTATGGGGGCTAGGTCTGAACATGGACCGAATCTCACCAATTTCAACAGCATTCATCTCATGGCCGAGAAAGCTTATATACCAAATTTCATCAAAATATATTCATATTTGCGATCTGCAGTTTGATTAAGGTGCTATTACACGATATGTTTTTTACATATGTACTATCACTTTTTTTATCCATATGAAATTCCGCATGTCTGTCAAAATTGTCTTTTGCATACGATTCATAATTTTTGCTATCACACGTGCATATGTATTTCCGTATGACATAACCTCTAAATGTAAACAACAGCTGATTTAATTTGTGAATTTACAAAAATTTATTGTTAAAAAAAAGTTATATATTTTTTAATTGTTAATTAGTATTAAACAATTTATTTTTCTTTCAATATTAATCTTTATAATTTACTCTGTTTTTCTTTCACCACAAGCAGTGTTGTATTTTCATATGTTTGTCATACAAAAATAGAACCTGCTCTAATTGAAAAATGTACATGTGACTTTCCTCATGTATTGTACATAAACAATGTTTCATATGTATCACACGATGTGTACAACTTTTGTTGTGGAAAAATTTGACAGTACATATGTAAAAAACACATCATGTAATAGCACCTTTACAAGCTTTACATGGACACACAGACGGACGGACGGACGGACATCGTTAAATCAAACAAGATAGTGATTCTGATTCGATCGGTATAATTAAACATGGGTTTAGGTCGAATATTTTTGGTTGTTACAAACAGCAGCACAAAGTCGTTATACCCAAACCACATAGTGGTATAGGGTACAACAAAAATATTGCACTGATTCATCTCAAATTTTGTTTTCACAAAATACAAGAGACTTTACCAACCATGGTCAGGATTGGTCCATTTTTGGACCAAGTCCCCATATAGATATAGCATCCGATATGAACATTTTCATATCTGCAGCCAAAAAAATTAATAAAAATATCACTCAAATTTGGTTTATGCTTATTTTCTATGTCCAGGTAGTTGGGCCTATGAGATATGGTCTCTAAACGCATGGCATAGGGTATCGCATAGTCGGTCTAGACCTTTTCTTACTTGTTTTTTATTGCCGTTTGTATTCTGGAAAGCAAATTGTCAACCAATGATGTGATGTTGTTCAAGGATATATTTTGTTCCAATAATTAGTGGTGCTTAATATTAATACCAATAGGGCCTCCAATATATTCATTTTCGATGCTAGTAACGTCCACTGCCGCCCTTCTAGCATTTGGTGGTCTTGAACGACCGCTATCTGTTTTTCTTACTACACTGCTTCTCAAGTGAAATCGTGATGCAATACGGAATACTGTAGATTTAGTTGCAATAAAGAGCGGTCCTATTTCCAGCTTGGCTTTTCCTTCCTCTAAAGCTTCAATAACAACTCTTTTGCCTTATTTTACATACATATTATTTAAGAAACTATTATATATAAAGCAACAATTCAGTTACTTTTTCCGATGCAGATTTCATTGCTGGCTTTATTTTTTCAACTGTTCAACTCAGATATATATATATATATATATACTAGCTGAACCCGGTGTACTTCGCCACCCCTCATCATTATAAAATAAAACAAAATAAAAAAAATGTATATAGATTAACAAAATATTATTTATTTAATTTAGAATTAATTATTGCAATGCTTTAGAATGTACAATATTTTTAGTTTGTACATCTGGAGCATAAACACATAAGTCGGTGGGTTTCCGTACACGTGAGCATGCAACAGAAAGCTGTCCATGCGAGAAACATGGATTTGCTAAACCTAAGCCACAAACTTGAAGCGATTGACCTTGAGCTTTGTTTACAGTCATCGCAAACGCTAATCGAACAGGAAACTGTAATCGTTTGAAGTCGAATGGTAAATCAGTTCGGATCATTGGAATGCGTGGCAAAAGTACATCTGTTCCTTTATATTTTCCTGTTATAATGGTCGCTTCTATTAAATTATTTAGCATTTTTTTACTGCAAGTCGAGTGCCATCTAAAAGCCGTGGTGGATCGATATTGCGTAGTAAAATAATGGGCACTACAATTTTGAGTTGTAGCACATGTGGTGGAAAGCCTGGATCATCAATAATCGAATATAAAAATTGGGTGTAGTGAGTGAAAGTTTCACACTGTGAAAGTTTAAGGAAGAATGGTGTAGAGGTTTGGCTTCCTACAAATCGGAAACAAAGGGACGTGGCCCGCCGACTTTCGCATGGAATGTATACCTATGTATACCTTATTAAGCAAATCAATCCATGCCAAATAGTGAGTTATATGGGCTGGGCCTCGCCCCTTTATCCACTAACAACTTTATATAGTCGAGGGCTTAATAGAAGTTATTATGGATTTTAATTTTTCTAAAAAGGGCGTGGTCCCGCCCAGTTTTCTTGTATTACTATTTCTATTAATTTCAATACGATATATAACAAATATCATCGCCGTATGTTAAAAAATGGCCGAGAAATTACGATTTTAAATTTTGGGTTATATGGGCGGGACCACGCCCCTTTGTCCACTAACAACTTTATATAGTTAAGGACTTAGTATTTCGCAAAAATATCCTTTTATGTAAATTTCATGACGATCTTTCCAATAGTTTAGAAGATATTACGATTTTTTATTTTTCTAAAAAGGGTCATGGTCCCGCCCGCTTTTCTGATGGTATGTATTTCTATTCATTCCAATACCATATGTACCAAATATGACCGCTGTAGGTCAAAAAATTCCCGAGATATGATGATTTAAAGTTTTGGGTTATATGAGCGTGGCACCGCCCCTTTGTCCAATCAAAAATTTATATAGCCTATTATTCCTTCCAGAGTCACAGTAACACGCTGAGAAAATTTCAGGAAGATCGGTTCAGGAGTTTGGCCTCCTATGAAGCACAAACAAACACACATTCATTTTTACATATATAGATTGAAAGCAGAATTATTATAACTTAAGGTAAAATGGGGCGAAAAAGGGGGATTTGGTAATAAAAAAATGTATGGCTACCTTACCTGTAGATAAAAAGTGTATAAAACTTTAGGTAAATACATATTACAAAAAAAGTATTTTGTATAGGAAGCATTGTTTGCGGTATAAGTAAGTATCTGAATTAAAAAAAGGGGGCGGTGAAGTGGGCGTGGTTCATAGTTATATGGCAACGTTAACAGTATTAAGAGCAATATACTTCCAAATAAAAAAAAATCCGTTGGAAGGAACAAATTTGTAAAGAGAACAAAAAATTTAAAACTTTCAAACAAAATTTGCCGTGAAAAGGGGCGTGAAAGGGGGCGTGGCATAAGAAATGTTTATTTCTACCTCACCTGGCGTATAATGTGTATACAATTTGAAGTAAATATGTTAAAAACTATATTGGAGCAATTACATAACTTTAAAAAAGTGGGCGTAATAGTGGGCGTGGTCGAAAAAAAAGAGTATCCCTTTAATCATACCAGATTTCTTTAAGGTCTCCTATAAGGTACAAACAAACAAATAAACAAATAAACAAACACACATTCCATCTTATATATAGATATATATATTTTAAATTTTCCAACTAGTTTATAATTTTATCACAACTTTGATTACAATTCTGTAGCATTGCAGTAATTAAGTATATTTTGCGATTTTTTATAACGTTTGTTCCGACAGATATTTTTAATATCATTTAATTAAAATGCAAACATTATTATAATGTAAATACGCATATAGCCACTCCCATTTAACAGATTTTTTTTTAATACAAACAAAAAAATTAACTGAATCCGTTAATTAATAGCGTGAACATATTTAGCATTGATTGAAAAAAAAAAACAAAACCAGCAAACAATAAAAATAAAATTAAAATTGAAATAAATCAACTGTCTTATTATGTTAATTTATGGTTAATAATGCTACATATTTGTATAATTTTATAAAATGTTAATTTAAAGAATTTATTGATACAGCCTTCAGTTTTATTTTGCCAATGAAAACCAAGTCAGAAAATTACAGTTGTGTACAACTTGAGCGATATCTAGCAAATGTATTGAATTATTTAA
Organism: Cordilura impudica; assembly: GCA_963682025.1. Lineage (NCBI taxonomy): Eukaryota > Metazoa > Arthropoda > Insecta > Diptera > Scathophagidae > Cordilura > Cordilura impudica. The sequence continues at coordinate 261,116,229 of OY821518.1, read as the reverse complement.
GTTCGAACACAGACGAAAAACATAAATTAGATTAGTACTATAAATAATATGCAACTTTTACACGCAGCATTTGAATTAAGTGGCATTTGACTAGCTGCACTCTTCCATATTTAATACCAACCGATATTTGATGTAAATACACTGTTGGAAAAACCTGTATCAATGTAGCGATATCCGTCCGTCCATCTCTCTGTATGTATGTTGTCCATGGAATAGTTGTCTTCAAACCACAGGTCAAAAATGTGAATATATTTTGAAAAACTTAATCGGCGATGGAACGAACGCTTTTAAAATTGGTAACTAGTGCCCACACAAATTACCCCTATTAAATCGACTTAAATTGCCATAAGATCCAAATTATCATATAGATCTCAGTCAAATTGGTTTGATGTATGTTTATTACATCCATTTATTAGTACTCGCAATATAAACTCTACAGGTCAATTCTTAGTCTTAGCCCCCCATATGACGCCAATTTTGCTCATATTTGGTTTGTATATGTGTTTGCAGAAGATAAGTAATCTTACTAAATATGGTCAGGATCGGCCCGACCTAGTCCCCATATAAATATAAAATTCAATATGAACTTTTTCATTGCCGAAGGCAATACAATTATTAACAAAAATGAAAGCAACTAAGTTGGATTAAAAAGTAAGCACTTCTACACTTATGGTATAGATTAAACCGACTTGCACTCTTATCTGCGAAAAAGATACAAGAACTTTATGATAATGTCCGATGTCTGTTCTGCTAACAAAATTCTATAATATCCTAATATTAGGTGCAGAGGTGGCAGAATAATGTTCTCAGCTCTAACTAATGGAACGTTTAAAATGTTTCTCTTGATTGTGTGTACAGGAGTTTACACAAAAATTGTTTTTATTAAAAGTTTAATAACTCAGTCAATTTTTAAAGGATTTTTTAAAGCAATGCTGCATTTTACCTATAAATTAAAAAAAAAAATTTTTTTTCAGTTAATAAAATACAAAAAAATTATAAAAATTGTTATTTCATATTTAAGTAGAAAAGGAAAATGTATCCTAAGCCCTAAAAATATGTTGTTAAATTTCTCTTTAAATTAAAGCTAAATAAAGAACCCGAATTGATTTAAATTTATAAATATACATAATTTTATAACACACTAGCTGACCCGACAAATGCTGCTTTGCCATATAACTTATTTCTGGTGAATATTTTTGTTACAAATTATGATGATATGTATTCACCATGGGAGGTGCAACACCCACTGGTTTGATCCCGCCAATTTTTCACATAACTTCTCACACATTCGTGAACTCACACCTAGTTTGAAGAATTTTTGGGCTTATAGTACTCCAGATAATATTTTTTGTATGGGAGGTACCACGCCCTATAACCCAATTCCGCCCATTTTTGGTACAACTGCTCATATTAAGATCCAATTCACTTGCGGCTAGTTTCGAGATTTTGGCCGTACTGTGATGGCTAGATATATGATGAAATGTATTTGTCATGTGTAGGAGGTGCCACGCCCACTGGCTAGATCCCGCCCATTTTTAACGTATATTCTCACACTCATCATTCGTGAACTTACACCTGGTTTCATGACTGTCGGGTTTATAGTACTCTAGACTCTGGTCATCACATTACTCTAGATATATGATGATATGTATTTACCATGTGTGGGATGTGCCGCGCCCACTGGTTTGATGCCACCCACCCATTTTTATCCCGACTTCTCACATTACTAACTTATGTACTCCTACAAAGTTTCAGGACTCTTGCTATCATGGAGTTCCAGATATATGATGTTAAAAATTTTGTATATATGGGAGGTGCCACGCCCACCTAATGTATTAAAAATAGTAAAGCCTATTTTACTTTACCGATACCAGCTTACACACTGTGTAAATTTCAAGAAGATGGGTCCTATTGTTTAGCCATCGATTAATGTTATACTAGTAAATTCCAGCGCTCGAAATTCGAGTGCAATTTCTAGGCAACTTTATTTTTCAGCTTACCCAATTCACAAACCAACACTTTTTGGTTTATTATTATTGCGAATAAAGATAACAAACTCATTAACGAACGCATTATCAAATTTAATAAGCACACATGTGTTAGTAGCAAGTTTAAATACAATATACTCAAAATAAAGGCCAAATTTAAAGATTTGTAAATCTGCAAAACAGTTAAAAGGAAATACCTTTCAAATAATAAACATTCGGCCAAAATCGGTATAAAACGGTAGAACCAAATATCGGTCACAAGAAATCGCCAAGCCTATTAATATTTTAGATATATATTTTTTTTTCATGTATATAAAATTTTCAATTTTCAATTTTATATATGTGACCTTCTCCGAGAAAAGGGAACTAGTGTGTGAAAGTTAAGTTTTGAGAAAAAAAAAAAAAACGCATTTAAAGTTTCTACACCCTTTTAGGTACCAGAATCCATCGTTTTTGGCACAACCCATTTTTTGACACACTAGGTCCCTTTTATCGGAAAAGGTCACATATATTGATAGAAGGTAGATTCATAAATTATAGGGTACCTAAATAAAAAATGTGTAATACCATCGCCAATATTGAAAAATAGAGAATTCAATAAATTTGAGTTTCTTGGAGGAATACGCACAAATGTCTCAATATTACTTAAATATCATATTCATGTTTTCTTGCTAAATCTGCTGCGAAATTTAATATCGCTTGATATTCAACAAAGTTACTGGCTTTTATGGCTGAAACCCCGTTTTTTACCCGAAACTCAAGATTTTTGAGGTGTTTCGCAAATTGTACGTGATAAGACCTACTAGAAAAAGAGTAACCCTGGTATTATTTTCTGTCGCATAGTGAATATATTGGTTTACTGACGTCAAGCCAAGTAATCGCCAACCACGAACCTTTCCTGGAAATTTGGTCTGATTCTGATGTTTTAGGTGTTTCATGTTTAACCCTTATATGAGTGACAGGGTACCCGGCTGCCCATTTCATTTTCAAGTAAAAATAATTTTTGGTTGCAGATGGTTTACAAAGCTCAAACTTTATGAGAACTCTTAACTTTTAATTGTTTTTATATTTTCATTGGTGTGGGTGCATTTTATCCCTTTGGAAGGGCGTGGAATATCGATATTTTTTTACACCTCTAAGAGAGTGACAGGGGTACCCCGGTACCCCAAAGTAATATATATGAAATTGTATGAAATAATAATTTTTTTTTTTTTTTGAATAACATTTTCTGAAGCTTATATCTTCGAAAAATGTGCAAATATATTTTGGAAAAGTAAAAAAATAAATTGGTGCGCTAATAAATTATGGGTTTTAAAGCCCTTAGGAACAACACAATTTTTTCTTATTGGTTTAAAAAAAAAAAAATAGTTTTACAATAAAAAATTACATAATACAAAGGGAAATTCATTTGAGACTAAACAAAGAAAGATACATATATAAAAAAAAGGATCTTGAAATAAGAAATCATTAGTAATCTGGCAAGGAGGTGTAGCATATGGGACGATTGATTGAATGATCGCTACAGACAGCGTTCGAGCAAATTGCAGAAGGTTTTCGTGTCTTTCTTCTCTTCTGATCTTGTTGTTTGCAAATACGACCACTGACATCGCAATTTTGTACGTGCGAAATTTCTTCTGTTACATTACGCCCAATATCTTGTCCCAGAACTTCTTGTATTGCTGATCGAGTGAACAATTTTGCACATACCTTAGGATTTTGAATACGGTTTTCTATATTTTCTTTACACAGCTCAAAGCTTAAATCTTTTAAAAATTCCTACGACGCACAGTGGAGCCATTTGAGTTTTTTCGTTGCAAAAATCATATCTGTTGAACCGAATAACTTAATTTACCAGTTTAAACAGCATATGATAGATAACTGTTCAGCCTATGAAATGAAGGGGAAGGGGTGCTACCCTTTGTAGGGGCCTACTTATGGTTCATCAAAGTTAAAATTTTTAGAAAAATCAATTTTATGGTAACTAAAAAATTTATTTTACATTTTTAGATTGTTTTTATTTTTTTTTTTAGGGTTTTATGTTTTAAATTATTACCCAACAAATTAAAAAAAAATTACTTCTTTTTTAAACTTATTTTTTCAATTTTCTGTAAAATATTCATCACAATTCGTAAGAGAAGGTATATATAAAAGATTAATCATTTCTAAACTATAATTATTTTCTAACTCTATTCGTGACTTCACATGCCGCAGGGAAGAAATAAGTGGATCGGAAGATGCTGCCAACATGTTGAAGAGGTCCTGATTTTGCCTTACCCTTGATGCTTTGAATGTGTTCCGCAATCTATATTTTTTTATAAAATTTGTTAAGAGACTCCTGTCGGCAATTGGCAAAGAGTAGTACTCAATTATATCTTTGCCATGCGCCAATATTTTATGGACGGTCCGATGCATATTCTCCACATTTTGTAGAATTTACATTTTCTTTACAGTTTAAAACATTCAAGATCGTTCCCAATCTTTTCACGATTTGATTGCCAATTCCAGTGATTCTAGTTACTGCCTCATCATTTTCAAAAAATCTCCTAGAAGTGTTTCCATCGTTTGAGGTACCGTATCCTTGCTTGGGACAGTCTACTTTTAGTCCAACTTGTTTAAAAAAAGCATCCTGGATCTTTTCCTTATCCTTTATTGATGTATTTTCATCGAAGTTTTCCTCCTTTTGTGGTAGGGTATACGCCAGTTTTAGCAAGAACTCCATACACCGTATCCTTGCGTGCAATGGTGACATTCCATATTCGTAATTCTCCTCATTTGTAGAATCGTTTAAATTACCAAAGTTCCTCTGACTCTTTTTGCAAATCGGGCATGACAATGTTGAGGTTGTTCTTGTCAGTTCGTTTACGACTTTTCCGGCAACCATGGTCAGGTGGAACTCGTAATTGCATTCAATACATTTTCCTTCTCCAATTTGCAGCTTTGTAGGCTTAATCTTGCTTATATGTTCTTCAATATCCTTCACCGTGGTCCTTATGAGTTCTGCCGATTCCCTTACAAACTGAAACATTATTGGTCGGCAATAATGCACTGATGACGGACGTGGATTTTTCCGGTGTAGGGAAACATCAGATTTTAGCCGCAAAGGAACAACAGATGCCATAAACATATTTCCGTCCTATATTGTAGCGTCATCGGAAGATATCCTTTGCTTATAAACGGTTTATCAGGATGATCCATCGCAGCCCCATTTGCTGATCAATGTCAGTTTCTCAGGAAGAATTTTCCCCTCATTTTCACGAAGACTCTCCAACAGCCGTTTTGCTGTATGGCCCATGAGATCCTGCACATTGGCCTTCACAGAGACTTCCGTAAAGTCCGTATGCAGTGGTCGTGAATTTATTTTGGCTTGCGTAATATGCTTGTATCCTGGTAAAAGGTCAGCCCCATAAACAAGGCCAAGCCTTCATCGGAACCATACTTTTTAATGTGTGCGTTTGTGGGCGTGGGAATCCGTTTAAGTCGCAATGGGCTTGCATCAGCAACAGATTTTGTAATCTGCGACCTAACTCTTTCACTATCCTTTGTATATTTAATAGACAGCGCGTCCGATAAATGCTTCGTGGTCAAGTCATTGGTGGCATCGGCAAGTTTCCTCTTTCTCGTGAAAATTGAACACTCCTCAATACTTTTTTTGGCCTTCCTTTTGCTCCTCTGGTTGATGTGGTGGGTTTATCTACTGTCAATATATCCAGGATGGTGTCTTCACTAAGCCACTCCTCGTATTTGGAATTGAAGTTCTGAATGGTTCGATTAGATTTCACCCATTTTGCCTTAATATTTGCATATATCAGATAAAAATAATTTTTTATAATTTCGCTTCTCTCAATATTTCCGTATAAGCTATCAAGTTCTTCTAAAGCAGCTTCCGTGAAAAATTTTGGTGTGGTTGACCTTCTAAACAATTCAAATAATTTTAAATTGTTCAACGCCATGTTTTTTGTACATAAATTGTTTAACACCATGGTTTCAGTGCTTGTTGCGGCAACTTTCAGTCGTAGACTAATCCAAGAATTATGCTTATTTTGCAATATATAGGCTTATGCTACCATGCCTAAAAATTTACCTGTTCCCTGCATACATATGGATTTAGGCTGAATTATGCAATTTTGATATTATGCTCGTGTCTAAATAAGATTTGTGCCTACCTGGAGGGACATTAAGTCAATATTGTTCTTGACCATTTGTACTCCAAAGTAATTTCTAAGTGAGGTGCGTACCTACGAATTTCAATGAGTAGTTTTTTGTGCATCCTGTGTCTGTAACAGAATATTGAGAGTATACTTTGGCAGAGGCTCACAGGTAGACAACCGACTTCAAATGCAATTTTCAAACTATTAGATCAAACTACTGTCAGTAAAACATGTAAGGGATGCACGCCATACAATTTCTGCAACCATGTCTTTTTAACCTTTTTTTCCTCTAGAAGCCAAACGGACACGTACGGGCAGATGAAACCTTTCGAATTATGTAAAGAAATAATCAAAGAACATGCTTTGCAAATATGGCAAATATAGAAAAATATAGATTTTTTTTATTTTCCGTCAAAATTGAAAAATAGTGAAAAAACGGATAGTTTTTAAATAGTGATTTACCAGGAGAAACACAAAGCAATCAGTTAAGTTTTTTTTATTATTATACATCTTATAAATACATCAATCAACACAAATAAAAAATAAGGCGATTCGTTACCTATTTTTCGTGATATTACACCTGAAATCGCAACAAATTGACTAAAAATTGTGTGTTTTTTTTGAAAACCGAAAGTCGGTCAACTTTGAACGGTTATATCTTCTAAACTAAAAATGTGATATTATTAAGAGTAGCATATTTTAAATCGTTGAAAAGTTTCCTTTGTCATGGGTTTATTCAAAACTTCGTCGGCACACATGAAAATTTTGATTTTTGCAACCTCGTTTGCTCTACGGGCGCCACTGTGCGACGGTCACTTGCGGTAAATTGTGGATTATGTCCCATATAAATTATGTGTGCTGCCAATGCTGCTACATCGATAGCATTGTAGAATAATGCTAACGGCCATCGGCTTGTTCTGCGTTTAGTAGTACATTCTCCTAATAACTTATACATTATGTCAACGCCTCCTTTAGTTTGGTTGTAATACATTATAATTTCAGGTTTTGCAGTCAAATTTGGTTTTCTTTCAGGCTTTGAATGCATCGCAGATAACATAATCACAGCCTTCTTCTTTTTTTGGAATGTAGGAACAGAAAGTTGCCTCTTTACTGAAGACGAAATAAGTAGAATTTATTTGCCTAAAATAATATTTTTCAAAAAATAATCTAATGTTATTCTTGCATATATGAATATATTTACCTATCTCTATGCGGTTGCATGTTTGATGGCAGAAACCGTTTGTTCTTTCGTACGGTTCCACCTAGTGTCAAGTTCCATGTATTCAATGTCCGAGCCAATTGTAAGGAAGTGAAGAAATTATCTGTAGTCACATTTCTTCCCGAATTTTTTTATGCACTTACAAGATCTAAAACTGTTCTTTTACCAACGTTTGTTTGACGATCGCCTCCCGTTGGCTTACCTGTGTATAGCTGACCGTGAAGAGGATACGAATTCTTTGAATTACATGCCCAAAATATTTTTATCCCATATTTATCTGGCTTCGACGGCATATATTGTGTGAAGCGCATACGTCCTCGACACCCATACATTTGCTCATCAATGGTAATATTTTCGCCAGGTTTATAATATTTATGTAAATTTGAATTCAGCATAGTCCAAATATCACGTGCCTGGCGAGTAACTTCGTTATCAAATCGTATGAAACGTAAAAACAATTTAAACCTATCATATGATATTGCAGCCCGAATGAGGGGTAAGTGATTAGGTTCCCATAACTCGGTCAAATGTTCCTTATTAGATTTGTGAACGCCACAAAGAATCAACAAACCAAACAAGTCGGTCTAGACCGACTACACGATACCCTATACCATGCGTTTAGAGAACCGATCTCTTATACCCAACTAACTGGATATAGAAAATAAGCATAAACCAAATTTGAGTGGGATTTTTATAAATTTTTTTCGCTGCAGATATGAAAAAGTTCATATCGGATGCTATATCTATATGGAGACTAGGCCCAAAAATGGACCGATCCTGGCCATGTTTGGTAAAGTCTCCTGTATTTTGCAAAAATATATACAAACAAAATTTGAGAAGAATCAGTGAAATATTTTAGTTTTTTGATAGATTTAAGTGAAGATGGGAAGCAGCTCTATAAGGGGCCTATAACTAAGAGTTGTTCCATAGGGATTATTTTTGGACTACAAATTAATGGGTGTAATAAATGCATATAAACCCAATTTCGCTGAGATCTATATGACAATTTGGATCTTATGGCAAAATATGTCGATTTCATAGGGGTCATTTGTATCGGGGATAGGTCTGAACATGGACCGATTTTCACCAATTTCAACAGCGTTCATCCTATGGCCGATAAAAGCTTATATACCAAATTTCATCGAAATACATTCATATTTGCGACCTGCAGTTTGATTACACAGACGGACAGACGGACGGACGGACACACGGACGGACATCGTTAAATCGAATCAGATAGTGATACTGATACGATCGGTATAATAAAAGATGGGTTTAGGTCAAATATTTTTGGTAGTTACAAACAGCAGCACAAAGTCATTATACCCAAACCACATAGTGGTATAGGGTATAAAAACGTGTCTAGTTCGCTTTCAGTAAATGGTATGAATGTTTTATCTTGTGGCCTTTTATTAGGGTTTGGATACCTGTTCTGCAAATTTCTATTGTATTCTTCAGTCAATCGTATTCCCTTTCGATTGGTTTCACGTAAAATTATATCACACATTTCGGTGGGAAAAATACTCTTGAATATATCTTTTGATGTAGAAATGTTCAAGCTAGGTGCTGCGCCACCACGTTGCCGTAAAATGTTCCGATTTATTGACTGAAATTCTGGAAATGGATCAAGACACCAACGAGTTCCACCTTTACTACAAAGCTCACTATTCGATTCCACTTCTTCGGTATCACCTGAATCGTATGAGCCTTCATTAGTTTCTACACATGGCACTAGCTCAGCATCTGATGCTTCCGATCTTATATCGCCAAGTGGCGGAATATATTCATCATAAGAAACGATAAATTCCCCCTCATCACTTTCACACTCGCTTAATATATTTTGAAGTTCTGATAAAATTTAATATTTTAGGACGGACTCTGTCTGTCATTTTATCAAACTCAATTCACTTATTGACCCAGTATAAAAAATTAGGAATGAACTTGTAATGTTAATGTGTCGTTGAATGTGTTAAAACTCATGAAAAGGGGAATCACAAAAATAATATTAAGTTCTGTTCAAAATCTATGACGTCAATATAGCGAGTAATAAATTAAAATTCAGAAAAGGGGAATACCCAAATTCGTATTCAAGTTACAGGGATTCCCATAATAATATTTTTTTTTTCGAATATTAATGCTCGCGGTTGTTAAATACAATTTGTGCTAAAATTTTATAAAAGAGGAAAACCCAAAACGCATATAATTTCGTAATGGGAATCCTTAAAAGAAAAATCATTTTATGTAAATTTTACGTACAGTAAGATGCGTTAATATATGATATTTTCATACAATTTGTATGTGGGTACCGAGGTACCTCTTCACTCTGGAGAAGGTGTTTTTTTGTCACTCACATGTTAAGAAACTAACCAAAACACTTTTCCTATCATTCATTGCCTTCCACTGTGAAGTACGATTCATCATCCATCATCCGCCATTTGTGAAAAATTAGACTTATCCTGGATTTAAAAATTTTGTCCTCTCTGTCCCCGAGACTCCAGAAATTTCTTAACTTTATTTTTATTATATTGATATTTGCTTTCAAACAACCAGAAAGATTTTGCGTTGCGGTTTCCCGAACAACAAAAAAGCTTCAATGGGATAACAACGACATTGTCTCTGAGCTTTACAAAGGAAAACCCATCGACTTATGGCATAAACGAAAATTATTTTGCTCTGCTGCAACAGCTCCGAGGATATGTGGATTACTAAAAACCCACACACCAGACAACCCCCTTAGACCCATAGTGTCCTCCGTACAGTTACCGTGCTACGAACTTTCAAAATACATAGGTCAAGTTCTGAAGAACATGGTTTCAGAAAAATACAACGTAAAAAACTCTATACTCTATACAAGTAAGACAACGAAATATTAATATCTTTTGACGTAGTTTCATTATTCACAAATATACCAGTGAACGCAGCAATAAAAAACATTATGAGAAAATGGGACAGAATAAAGGAATATATAACAATGACATCCTCTAAGTTTCTACAAATATTACAATTCTGCCTTATTAGCAATAACTATTTTATTTACGAAAATAAAATTTACAATCAGATTTTTGGAATGCCAATGGGTAACCCACTTTCACCCACCATATAGTGCTTGACACGTTACTTGACGACGCAATAACAAAATTAAAAAATAAAAACATACACTTAAAATAAATAGCTAAATATGTAGACGATATTTTAGCAGTTATAAAACAAAAGGATAAAGATGATATTTTAACAATTTTTAACAGTCACCACCCAAAAATCCAATTCGCTACGGAGATTGAAATAAATAGAGAAATTGCTTACATTAACCGGTTTTAAAAGTTCCAATATACCCTCAAATTTCCGAGATATCGGGAAAAGTGTATTTTTTTTGGACTAGCGCACCTAAACATTTGTGACTCAGTCATTTTTTAATCGATTTCAAATTTTTAAACGGTATTAATAAGAAAAGAACATGCTCTTTCCAAATATATATACCTTCATTACCCTATTAAGATAAATATGTAGAGATTTTTTGAATAATATCTAAATTTTTCAGTTTTTTTTAAACTTTTTCAACTTCTACGAGATTTTTTTTCGAATCTTCTTTTAAAGGAACAACAGTCTTATAGTCAGTGTCCTTCTAAGTGAAACAAGCTTTCAGTTGCTTAAATCGGTTAAAAATTGACAAAGTTATAGTACTTTTTGTAACCAAGAGAGATTAGAGTTCCTTAAATTTTTATTTTTTTTTTAATTTTTGTTAAGGAATCGCCGTCAAAATCGAATTAAAATTGGCTTTTGTTTTGTTATTTACGTTTCAATTAAAAAATTAATTAAATTTTACTTGATTTTTGCTTACTCAAGTTCGGCATATGCCAAAGCCAACTTCAGGAACTTAAGTCAATTACAATTCTAGCTTTAGGACTTATTATAATGGCTGGTTTTTACTATGTCACATAAACTGACAACAAACAATTCCCCAACTGACATCTCGTAATTTTCTATTCATTACGTTTGCATTACATCTTATAAACGAACCAAAAATCGGGCTGTCAAACACAAACAAATTGACAACATGCTGGCAATTTCATTTTAGATGTTGTAAATAACAAGACATTAAACCCCGTATTCATACAACTGACAATAATTGGCAACAATTGCCAGTGAAAATGACATAATGAAAATCAGGCATAAGACTGTACTTAAAAAAAAGGAAGTATGATACAAACAAGACATAAGTGCGAAGGAGAAAGAAACAAAATCCACTCTGCTTAGTGTAGTACTCTATCATTGTGATCTTGTGCGCGATTTGGGATTATTGTGGAGACAAACCGAAACTTTGGGTTCCCGATTAAAACAATGGAATGTAGTGGAGAGCAACTTCGAAGCTATATTTGGAAGAAAAACTATGCTATTAACGTCGTTCGAAAAAATTTTTAAAGTTGATGATATAAACAATAAGCTCGTATATTGCACGGATGTGGATGAGCTATTTGTTTGTCTCAGTCACGAACATCGACCACAAGATTAGCGGTTATTCTTAGATGGTTCATGTAAAAGTAAGTATTCTATCGATCATATCTGTAAATTAAAAATTAATAATTCATGAATTTGTAAGGTCTGAAAGCAGTCCTTTTACATAACGAGAATCAGTTGCCATCAGTTCCTATAGCATATGCTACTGATATGAAAGGAACATATGCAACATTGGGGAAGATTCTAAGTATAATTAATTATGAGAAATTCCAATGGCATATTGTCCCTGACTTAAAAGTATTGACAATTATTTTTGGAATGCAGGGAGGTTTCACTAAATTTCCCTGTTATCTTTGTGAATGGAATAGTCGTGCAAAAGACCATCACAAATGCAAAGACTGGCCGCCAAGAAAATCATTTCAACTAGGCGAAAAAAATGTTGTTAACATCCCACTTGTCCGAGCCGTTGCATTTAAAGCTAGGCTATATGAAGCAATTCGTTAAACAACTAGACAGGGACAGCGAGGCTTTTTAAAATCTGTATTTCCAAAACTAAGTGACGGCAAAATAAAAGAAGGTATGTATAAGATATTTTGAGACGTAGAGTAGTTACACCCAATTGTTTTATGTGTTTTATGTATTTTTGTTGGACCACAAATCCGAAAAATGTTTTTAGATGAAGACTTTCCTATCAAATTAAATGAAGTTGAAAAAAAAGCGTGGATGAGTTTCATATCTTTATGTAAACATTTTTTGGGTAACAAAAGAAGTGCTGACTACACTGATGTTGTTATGAATTTTTAGAGGCGTATGCAGAAATGGGGTGCAGAATGCAGAATACATTTTTTGCATTCTCACTTGGAATTCTTCCCAGAAAATCTGGGCCAATTTAGTGACGAGCAGGGCGAACACTTCCACCGAGAGCTATTAACAATGGAAATGCGGTTCGAAGGAAAAAGTCAAATCAGAATGCTAGCGAATTACTGTTGGTCGCTAAAACGTGAAACCGATGATTTGTATTACAAACGTGCTAGATTAAGTCAACATTTTTAAAAAATAAACACAATAAAAACAACTTTAAATTATTTTCTTTTTTTAATCATATAATCGAAATCGGTTTTTCATTGTTTACATAAAGTACTATAAATTTGTCAATTTTTAACCGATTTAAGCAACTGAAAGATTGTTTCACTTAGGAGGACACTGACTATAAGACTGTTGTTCCTTTAAAAGAAGATTCGAAAAAAACTCTCGTAGAAGTTGAAAAAGTTTAAAAAAAAACTGAAAAATTTAGATATTATTCAAAAAATCTCTACATATTTATCTTAATAGGGTAATGAAAGTATATATATTTGGAAAGTCCATGTTCGTTTCTTATTAATACCGTTTAAAAATTTGAAATCGATTAAAAAATGACTGAGTTACAAATGTTTACGTGCGCTAGTCCAAAAAAATACACTTTTCCCGATATCTCGGAAATTTGAGGGTATATTGGAACTTTTAAAACCGGTTATGTACTACACTCAGCTAGACCTACAACCTACACTAGGTCATTTCACAAGTTATTTTTAAGTGTAGCACTGTGTAATTTTATTATTGTAAGTGATTTAAAAATTTTTATAAAAATAATTTTTTGCAAAATGTAACAACAATTTTTTATATATTTTTTTAAAATAGACGAAACCCTTGAAAAAGTCAACATAAAATTGACGAAACGTCGAGTAAATGTAATAAATTGTTTTTATTTACATCTAAAACACTAAAACACACTGGAATATAATGTACTTGGCCATAAAAAACTCATAAGAAGTATTCCTTTTACTGTTCATTATCAAGTTAACTGTCTTTTAGATAAAATTTTTTAAAATCCCATGTACTTGAAATGATTAGCAATATCAGTCTGTTTCGTGGACGCACTTTCTTTTTAAAATTTTCAAATCAGAGTGCCTACACGATCGGTCCAATTTTTAAGCACATTATCGATTGTGTGCAACTGTATTTCACCAATGGCTTCACGAATATTGTCCTTTAAAGCCTCAATTGTCTCTGGCTTGTTGGCGTAATACTTATTTTTGAGGGCACCCCACAAATAATAGTCCAATGGTGTCAAATCGCAGCTCCGAGGTGGCCAAACAACATCAGCTCTGCGGCTGATAATGCGATCTTCAAAAACAGGGCGCAAAACATCGAGTGTAGCTTCGGCTGTGTGGCACGTAGCGCCGTCCTGTTGAAACCAAATGTTGCCAATATCCTCCTCTTGAATTTTTATGAACAAAAATTCGTTCAACATGGCTCCTTCCTCACTTTCGAAGAAAAACGGCCCAATTATGCCTCTGGACCAAAATCTGCACCAAACAGTGACTCGTTTTGGGTGTATCGGCTTTTCAATGTATGCGTGCGTGTTTTCTGTGCCCCAAATGCGACAATTTTGCTTGTTTACATACCCGCCAAGATCAAAATGAGCTTCATCTGAAAAAGAGATTTTTTTGGCAAAATCGGCATCTTCTATAAGTCGATCGCAGGCCCACTTAGCGAAGCGAAAACGCATTGGATGGTCAGTTGGCTTCAACTGCTGGAACAATTGTCTTTGTATGGCATCATACCAAGGTTTTTATGCAAAATTCGTCTCAATGATGCCTCCGAAATGTTCAATTCTTCAGAACGACGGTGAATTGATGTTGATGGCGCTTCACGCACACTTTCTGCCACAGCAGCAATATTCTCGGGTGTACGCACTGTATTTGGGCTTTTCACGCTTTGGTTTATCGATGAGGATGCCAGTTTCTTTCACTTTTTTTTCACAAGATAAAGAACATACGGAGCTGACGGTGCTTCTCTTCTTCCAAAATCCGTACGCAATTTTTGCACACATTCTGCAACATTACCATGATTTTCAAAGTAATGTCGCAATATTTCCCAGCGTAGTTCAAGCGTATACACAACCATATTCGTTCAGCGGAAGGATAAAGCTAATTACCTGTCAAATTAGACATGAGCTAAGTGTTACCATTCACGAAATGAGCACTAGTTGAAAAAAAAAGAACGTTAGACGGCGGACCCTTTATTTTATAGAATTTATAAAACTAAATTCAATGAAAACAACTTAATATTTTAATTACCGCATATTCCGTATTTTTTACGTTATAAAATTTTGTAGGTCACAGCATAATCACTGCTAAAATTAGTGCAAATTGCTAATACGCCTAGCCTTTATAAATGATCCCTATTATAAGGATAAAATAGTCAAAAAAGCCTAGACTTCCATACATATCAACCATATATCTGTTTTAAGACGGAATTCCCCTATAAAAATTGTATTAAATATGAAAATTTTTTCTACACTCAAAAAATTCATAACAATGGAAAATTTGTTTATGCAAAAATTGTACGACTATTACTTTTATTATTATTTTCATAATTTTTTACTTAAAAATTTAAAAAAAAATTAAATACTGATATTATATTCAATTACCATCTAAAATGATAAAACAAAATTTATTATATTTAATATATTCCAATTTTCCTCATTCCATTTTTTTATACGTACATCAATTTGTAATTCCACGAAAAAGATTTGTAATACAATTTTCTGTTTAAAGACCATTATGCCCAAAAAGTGTATCTAAAAATTATGAATAGCCTGTTTAAAACTTAACTTTTCCTAACATAATTCTAATTTGCTTGTATGCTGTGCCACGTCTGTTTGTTTTTGAGTGGGCCATTTGAAGTAATATACAATAACTCCTATTGTTTTAAGAAATGTCCGAATAATTATTATTTTGATTGTTTACAATGGAAAATATGTCTTACAAATATCTTGATATAAAACATTCGTTGTTGCTGTGGCTGTATTGATGATGTGAGTTAAATGCATGTATCCCTCGTTTATCGGTTTAAACAATATCGACATTTTAATTCCATTGATTAATATTTATAAATAAAATAGTAATGAATTTAATTATAATGTCCATTTCTTTTGAAAATGAATTTGTGACTACATGCTGATTGTGGATAATAGTAGTTATAGAAAGCAATCGTAAACGAAACTTCAATGATTTGTTACCCGATAATAACAAGTCATTGACATTAGATGTGGTTATAAAGCCCAAACTTCTTCTGTATGTGAAATGACTTTTGAGTAAATTATACACGTTATTTGTGTGGCCTAAAAAATAAGGCGAAATTTATGAAATGCAAACAAAATTTAAACCCTGGGTTTTAAGTGGGTCAGTGAGAGTCGGGGTCGATTCGTTCAACAAAACAATGTAATAAATGCCCCGTTGAGGTCAAAGCAAAAATTTTTAAAAATTCTGCATTGATACATACATATGGGGGATTTCATGTCAAGTGCACCAACTTTTGAAACCGATGTCTTCCAATCGGGATGAAATTTGCACCAAGGTTAGTCCTGTTGGATAGTAGTTTAGACACAATTTTTCAACAAGATCGGTCCAGATCTCTCTGAGTTAGAGGGGATCAAAATTTGACATTTTGGCCAAACAGGTGTTTTTTCTCATCCATGTAACTTATTACCTATTGTTCTGAGAAAATTTTCTCCCAAATAGCTTAGATAGCTATTTCTTCAATATTTCGCAAAAAAACACTTAAAAAAAAAAAATTTTAGACTTTTTTTTTTGCTAAATTAAAGCATTTTTGCCTTTTTTTCAAAAAGGGCATTTTTTTTTTTCATAAGAAAGCTTAGGATATTTCCTTTAAGAGCTTTTTGGTCGCTTAGTGGGATGGGAGTGGGATATCTGTCAAAATAAATGTTTTGTAACTCAAGACAACGGTTTTTCAATTTTTCACAAATGCACTATTTTGAAATTTTTCCTATTTGTGTCTAAAACCTTACAAATAAAACTTATACTGAGAAACTAGACAAACTAGACTTTCCGAAGGTATATAACATACCTAACTAAAATTTTATACCCTCGATACTGTAATACCCAGAATATGTTAACTTCAGGAAAAAAATCGCTTTTTTCTATAGAAATGTTGTAAAATTATTATTTTTTATTTATTTGTAATAATAATTAAATTAATATATAATAATAATAATATTAAAAATAAACAGATAAATAATTTAATAAAATTTAATCTTAATTGCATTTGATCCGTTTATATCATAACTATTTTTGTACTTAATTTAATGTAGTTGATGAAGTATTTAAGTCTTGTAAATTGTTAAATACCCAGTCTTTCATCCAGCTTTTTTGTCGCCTTTATTTACTGCGTTTTTTTGTCAATCCTTTCTTGGCGTTACTAGGTTCAGCTGTTGATTTCGCTGCTGGTTTATTTGTTGTCTTTGGAAAGAAATCGCATTTAATAGAGGCAAAAAACTTTTTCAACTTGAGTCTTCCATCGACAAGCGGTATAAAAGCATGGTATTGAGCGGTGCCATCGATTGTTACCGCAGCATCGAATCTGCTCTTCAGTGTTTTCAATGTTTCCTGATGATCCCCTTTGCTACTAAAAACTATTTTAGTTACTTTACAATAACTCTTTGCCCAATGGAATAAGGCAGTCGCATCTAAGATGCGATCTTGATGAGAGCACTGGAGACTATACCTCGCTGCATTTCTTTTAAGGTTTGCTCCAATACCATCACATGCTCCTTTACCATGAGAAGTAGGATCAAAATGCCACTCAGCTGGCATTCCAAAATCTTTTTCATGGGCCATAAGATTTGCCAAGCTACTTTTGTTTTTAAAATGTTGACGAGCTCCGTCCGAAACGTAGTATACCTTCTTTACTGTAAATTTAGATTTTAGAAATTTTAGTATTCTCTTCTGGTACTCATAAACTGCAACGGTATCATGTTTTAAATCGTCGGATATGATTGCCATACTTTTGTGTTCCAGTTTTTCATCTTTCATGTAGTAAATAACTACTGTGAATATTGTTGCTTGGTCGTTATTGAAGTGGAATGCTTGTATGGCATCCTGAAGAACATATTTATAGTTTTCTGCGAAATCATATGAAATAACGAATTCACCAAACTTCAAATGTACATATCTTCAAATCCTTGAAGAATGACCATTGCTCTTTGACTAAAAAGTCATGGTTTCTCAAGTTTAGCAATCCTGTACACATTTCTTCCACAAAATCATCCACATTTAAAATGATTGTTTTCAATGTGCATCTGTCAGTCTGAATCCAAGAATCAAATTTGACCTCCGCTATATATTCTCGATCTAAAGAGTTGATTAAATTTTCTTTGATGAATGTGGTTTTCGGATAATTGGTACATTCACCTAAGTGGCAAGAAGTTGTTGCATTAAGACACATAGTCAATTTAAGGCAATCGCGGTAATCGTGTAAATCTTCTGCCGAATCATCTGTTAAATACTTTAATTTGATTTCATTCAACATCAGTTTAACATTTTCATGGTAAATGCAAACGCATACTGTGTGAGTTCCGCTGCTTTCTGCCAAAACGCAATTTATTGGCCTCATTTGGGTTAATTTCGTGAAGCCAATTCTAACATCCTCGTGTTCAGATTGAAATGTTGCAAATAACTGTTTCAGGTTACAGATAACCATTCTCTTCTGTTATGTTATAAACGTATGTTACATACCTTCGGAAAGCTTAATTTGTCTAGTTTCTCAGTATAAGTTTTATTTGTAAGGTTTTTCACACAAATAGGAAAAAATTCAAAATAGCGCATTTCTGAAAAATTGAAAAACCCGATCGAAAGACATCGGTTTCAAAAGTTGGTGCACTTGACATGAAATCCCCCATATATATATATATATATTTATATATATATACATATATACTTAATATGTACTTAATATACTTATACTAATCCCTGACCTACGGGCTGTAATGCTTTATAAGCATTTTTAATTACTATATCCAGTCAAAAGTACGTGGCCTCACGTAGAGATGGCGTGACAGGTACCAGCCAGTCTTTTTCATTTATTCAGTGGGGCCAACTGTTAGCAAAGTTGTTTTATAACTTCGCGACATTTCATTAATTAGCAAAAAAGTTAACGTCGAAAAAATGGTGCAGCCTTTAAAGGTTGTGAAAAAATAGATTGTAAAAGTTTTCGTGTTTGGATTAAACATTGTTTTTTGGTGGATTGATAAACATTATTGTGAATCTTCGCCGTCATACTCAACGGTTAAAAGGTAGTACTCCGAAATGACGTGGTTACTAAATAAAACGTACGAAAAGTCTATCGGTTGCACTGGATAATTGAAAGATTAAAGTGAGTGTGTAGCATCATAGAGCGAGTTCGGCATATATTATCTAATCATTTAAATTTGAAAAACCTCTCTGCTCAATGGCTGCCGCGATTTTTAACAGCTGAACAAAACTTTAAACTTGTTCATAATTCAAAATATGCTCCACAGATGTTTGAAGTAATTTCAACTGAATTTTTACATCGATTTATAACAATGGATGAGACGCGGATTCACTATTATACACTGTATTTAAAGCGTGCGAAACCCGCCCAAAGCAGGCTCAACAATCGGCTGGAAAGGTAATGGCCTGTGTTTTTTGGGATGCGCGTGATATAATATTTCTTGATTACTTTGAGAAAGGAAAAACAATAACTGCCAAGTACTACGTTGAGTTATTGGAAAGATTGGATGAAGAAATTAAGCAAAAACGACCCCACTTAAATAAGAAAAAAAACCTTATATCTTAATGACAATCCTCCGGTGCATTCGTTTGCTTTGGGTTCAGACAATCTGTAGTCTCTACATTAAGAAATCTCCTCCACCCCCCCCTTATTCACCAGAGTGGTTATCATTTGTGTCCAAATTTAACAAGATGGCTACAGGGAAAGATCCTTTCCACAAATGTAGAAGTCATATCAGAGACGGAAGCCTGACAAATCGTATTTTTTTCAAGATTATAAAGATGTTAGAGGATCGTTGAAAGAACCATATTTCACTTAACGGAGATTACATTGAGAAATAAAATTGAGTTCAAATCCAAACAACTGGTTTTTCATGGTCAGGCCACGAAGTTTTTAATCTATATAGTATTGATATATATTTTGGCTGGCATCGCATAAACGGTTTATACTTTTATACTTTGCTGTTATTTATTACACTCACATTACATTGCGATTTGCACTTTTCTTTGTACTTATGTTTGTAACTACCAAAAATAGTTGGATTAAACCCATGTCGTATTATACCGATCGAGTCAAAATAAATTTCTGACGGACGACTCAGAATCACGTTCTTAGCAGATGTCCGTCCGTCCGTCTGCATGTCTGTCCATCTGTAAATCTTGTAATAAAAAAATCGCAAATATGATAAAATTAAGTGTAGAAGCTTCCATTGGCCGTAGGATGAACGCTGTTGAAATTGGTGAAAATAAGTTCATGTTCAGACTTATTTCTCATATGAGATTGACTTAAATTGCTGTAATAACCAAATTATCACACAGATCTCGTTCAAATTATTAATTAATTATTAATTATTTTTTATTAATTATTTCTTTATTAATTTCCTGTACAACAAGACATGTCTTATAATTAAAGTACAGGTTTTTTATCGTTCAAAAATTCGCCACTAAATTAGAATACAATAAAAAAATTTATAACTTATCTATCTATACTAATATAATAGAGGTAATGTGTGTTTGTTTGTTTGTTTGTTTGTTTGTAGGAGGTAATCTCCGTAACTACCCATCTGATCTTCCTGAAATTTTCACAGAGTCTTACTGCGGATATGGGAAGTGCTATAGGCTATATTTTTTTTAAATATTTTTGGTGGGCGTGGCACCTCCCACACAAAGTAAATTTTTAATATAATATACATATATTGAGTACTATGATAGGGAGAGCCTTGCAAATTTGTGTGAGGTCACCTATTGTTAGTATTAGTAGCTACGCCGGAAATGGGCGGGATCGGATAAGTGGGCGTGGTACCTCCCATACAAGAAATAGTTCAATATTATATCTCGAGTAATGTGACAGAGAGAGCTTTTAAAATTGTTCTGATGTCACCTATTACTAATGTGAGTAGTCGGATGCAAAATGGGAAGTATCGGACCAATAGGCGTGGCACCTGCTATACAAAGTAAATATAAAATGCCATATATCTGGAGTACTGTAATACTAAGAGTCTTGGGACTTTGTGTGAGCCCATAAGTTATTCGTTTGATTAGATAGACAAAAAAATTGGCGTGATCGGAGCAGCGGGCGTGGTAACGCCCATACAAAGTAAAGATATGATATCATATAACTGGTGTGCTAAAAAACGAAGCTTTGACACTTTGCACGAGCCTATCAGATCTTAGTATGTGTAATCGAACAAAAAATTGGCGGGTTCACACCAATGGGCGTGGCACTCCCCATGCAAAGTGACTATTTAAAAATTGGGCGTGATCGGAGCAACGCCCATGCAAAGTAGATATCTAATATCGTATAACTGGTGTACTATAAAAGGGTAAGGCTCGACATTTTGCATGAGTCCATCAGATAATTTGTGAGTAGTCCAATAAAAATTGGGCGGGATGGGATTAGTGGGCGTGGCACCTTCTATGTAAATAATATGAAGTGCTACTAAAGCGACAGTCCTTTGACAAGTTCATTAGTTATCAATGTGATTTGTCGTGGAAAATATATCGCCAAAATCAAAAATTGTCAAACCCAAAACTCGCAAAAAATAAAAATCGCCCAAAAAACAAAAACCTTCAAAATCAAAAATGGGCAAAATCAAAAATCGCTAAAAAGAAAAATTGCCAAATGATATTCTAAGGCCAGTAGTTAAGTGTTGCCAGATCTAATATTAATAATCCATCTTCTACTCATGGGCAGCTACATGGTAGGAACACCGAAGAGTCTGACAATTGTTGTACCGAATGAAAAACAAAAAACTTTGTCTATCAGCATCAGCAAGCACTGAAAGAAAAAAATCTATACTAATAATCTATACTAACATAATAAAGAGGTAATATTTGTTTGTTTCCTGAAATTTTCACATAGTCTTACTGCGGATATGGGAGTGCTACAGGCTTTAATTTTTTAAATATTTTTACTCATATATATTAAGTACTATGATAGAAAAAGCTTTGCAAATTTGTGAGTAGTCAGACAAAAAAATGGGCGGGATTAGATAAATGCGCGTGGTACCCCCACACAAACTTAATATTAAATGTGATATATCTGAAGTACTGTATTAGAGAGAGCCTTGGAACTTTGCGTGAGCCCTTTCATAACGATTGGGAAGGGGTGATGGAGGGGGAGGGGGAGGGTGTAGCGAAGCACACCGGGTTGCATCTAGTTTAAAATAAAGTAAAATAAATACAAGAAATTATTAAAATTCATGAATTTAAAGAAATGAAAATTAAATATATTTAAACACAGTAACTAAACAAAAATTTCTTAAAATGTATCGCGTTGCTAACTAATTATTGGTTGTGTGGAATTGCATTCCAAAGATGTGTGGCGTTTCTGAAAAATTGCCATTGTGACACAAAGCATCGACGCAAAGAGATAATTAGTTTTTTGCCCCTTCTGGATCTAGCAAACTGTATTTGATCATAAAGATATAGGGGTTTCTCGGTGTAAATAATTTTGTACAAAAACATTGAAACCCTTATATTAATGAGGTTATCGAATGGAACTAAATAAAGACTTTTTGAGAAAGTCGAAACACTATCACGTTTCTTCAGTCCATAAACATATCTAACAATATTGTTGTACAAAATATTTAGTTTTCTTTTGCTGGCGTAGTTGCAGTTGCCAAAAATTCACAGCCATAAAGTAGGCCAGGAATTAAGTATGCCTTTGCAAGAATATGTCTTACTCTTAACGGCGTAAAATACTGAGTTACCCAAAGCGATCTTAGCTTTATATTCGTTTGAACCACAAGTGTATCTACGTGGCTTGACCAAGTCAATTTGTTATTGAAAACTATGCCAAGATTTTTTACCTTTTTTACAATCTTGATTTTCTGATGGTTTATTAGTATATCAAGTTCAAGAACAGGCTCAAAAGTTTTTTTATGAACAATCAAACATTTTGATTTATGCTTGTTGAGACAAAGTCTGTTTACAGTGTCCCAAAAATGTATTTTATTAAGGTAATAGTTTAGCTTTTAAAAATTCTCTTCTATGAAGCTTACTGGACTACTCAGATACAGCTGAACGTCGTCCGCATACATGTGTATTTTGCAGTGTGATAGTTGTTGTGGCAAATCATTGGCATAGACGGAAAAAAGAAGTGGCCCCAGAATCGATCCTTGAGGTACGCCTCTCGTGAGTGTTACAGGTCTTGAGGTCAAATCATTAACGTATACAGATTGAGTCCAATTTGTGAGGTAGTTAAAAAAGTGGATGAAAAGTTAAAAAAGTGTTTTAGCTTCATACATAGTGTTTGATGGTTTACTGTATCGAACGCCTTTTAATGGTCGAAAAGTACCAAAAAGTTTATGTTACCACAGTCAAGTTCACCTCTTGTGTTCTCGGTTACATTAACCAAAGATGTAGTACAACTGTGGTTAGAACGAAATCCGGACAGCCTGTCAGACATTAGTTGATTTTCGTTTATATAATTGCTCATTTGTAGATGAAGTAGTTTTTCCATTACTTTTGATAGAAAGCCTAATAAAACTATTGGGCGATACTCCCTTTTCGATTTTGGAATAGATATTATTTTTGCATATTTCCATTTAGTAGGCAAAGAACTTGACGTAATAATGTTGTTAAATAGGTGTGTTATATAAGGCAATATCAATGGCAAAATGATCTGGATATACTTGGGATGTAAGTTATAGAAACACACGGCGTTTGATTTTATTAATGAAAAACTGGATAATACATCAAACTGACTAACACAGGAAAACTCGAATGCAGTTTGCTCAAAAGAGGAGCTACTATTCATAATATTGTTCTTCGAATCTGTACTGTTTACTACTGTTGTCGGAAGATAAGTTAAAATGCTATTAAGTTCGTTTGCATCAATTGGGCAGCTTTGAGTCAATGGCGGATGAAAATCGTTCGGAATAGTAATTAGTTTTAGCCATTCAGGTTTGTGTATATGCTTATTACATCCATCCAAAAATAAACCCAAGAGGACAATTCTTAATCATAGTCCCCCTATGAAGCTGATTCCCGATCATCTCTCAAATCTACAAAAAAAAATTTTTTTGCACAGATTTTTCTCAAATTTGTTTCTGCAAAAACATGTGACCTTACAGATTTTTCTCAAATATGTTTCTGCAAAAACATGCGAACTTACCAGGTATTGTCACGATCAGTCTATTTTGCGACCAAGTCCTCATATAGATATAGCATCCGATATTAAGGTTTTCATATCCAAAGCAAAAAAATAATAACCATGCCAATAAAATTTGATTTCTGCTTATTTTCTATATCCACTTAGTTGCACCGAAGAGATAGGTTGTCTAAGCCATGGTATAGGGTATCGTATAGTCGGTCTAGACTGACAATAACTTTCTTACTTGTCTTTTATTTACATAAGTGGCAAAGTTCTTTAACGAGGAGTGTGTCTTGTTCCTGACTGGTAATGGTTAATTAGTTAAAGGCAACTTCGGCAATTGTACGCCCATCGGTCGGTTTTCATAATAATAAACCCAGCAACTTTAGTTGACTGCACTTTGGATTAATTTTCGGGGACTTCAGTTGATTCTTCTTTGACTAATGCAGCTGACTGCTTTTAAGCAACATTGCTTGAATGCTCTTCAGCGCCTTCAAATGGTTGCTTTTAAGCAAATTCAGTTGGTTACTCTCCAGGAAATTCGCCCTTCTGTATTTTAAAAACTTTAGCTATTGACTGCTCTTCAGCAAATGTGGCTTATTACTCTTCAGCAATATCGGCTGACTACTTTTCAGTAACTTCAGCTGACTATTCTTCGGTAATTTTGTTTGACTGTTCTTCAAGTTCTTTGACGTTTGACTGCTCTATAATAAGTTCGGCTGTGTCCTTTTCAGCAAATTCGGTTGACTACTCTTGTATGCATGTAAGCAATCTATTACCGAATTGACTGATAAACAACATGCAGTTAATTCCGCCATAACCTGCCACTGATCGGTTGCATATATAATACATAACAGCACTCATAGATGTTGCTGAGGAAATAAGGAATGAAATAGATGAAAGAAAATCCAACTTTTCAATACTGTTAGATCACTTAAAGGCCTTCGATACTTCAGAATCACTTTCTGAGTCAATTTACGGATATCCGTCCGTCCGTCTGTCCGTCCGTCTGTGTGTCGATTAGGGTGACAGCTATTTTTTTTGGAATTTCAAGACGTGCGGCTCGGATTATTGTGACACTGGATCTGAAACCTTAGTGCGCAAAATTTTTTCCAAATCGAACAATGCTTTCTGGACGCGCATTGAGTTCAAAATTCAAATATGTATTTATATGTAAATATTATTACAAAAATCAAGTTCAAGTTCCCCAGGCAAAAAATGCGCCCCAGACCAGTTGAATAAGAAAATCGAGACAGATTTTTAAAGACATTGAAATAATCTACTCCAACAACATTTTTGCATTTTCCTGATCCCAAAATGATCTTTTGTAAAGTAACTTGCAATTCGTTTACTGATATGCCGTTCTAAATTAATGTCAAAACTATATGTATTTTTTAGCACTATTTCAAAATCTCCAATTTTACTTTTTCAAAAATTTTGTTCAAGAAATTTTCCGAAATCAACGATTGGACTTTAAGATCTTGTTACCAAAATACGTGTGATTAAAAACGTTAAATATTGTAGGTATCCTTTTCCTAATTTGGCGAGGGCAGCATTTTTAATTCAGCAGATTTAAAGAAAAAATAATTTTTTCATACTTTTTCAACATTCAGGCTACATCGTTTTGGTGTTTTAAGTGATCTGTGGCGCATTTATGTCCTGGAAAACTTGATATAACTTTCCTTTTTTTCAACCAATAATCGATTTTGTTGTTTTATTAGAAAGATAAATTACTCCAAATTATGGCTTATTGATTAGTTTAATTGAAGCGCAATGATTAGTACTAGCAGATTCCAGCGCTCGAAATTCGAGTGCAATTTCTAGGAAGCTTTATTTTACAACTTAGCCAATTCACACGCCAACACCTTTTGGGTTATTATTATTGTGAATGAAGATAACAAACTCATTTAATTTAAAAAAATACACATAGCAATGTATAATTTTATGTATACAACTTTAAATTCAATTTACTCAAAATAAAAGAAAAAAATTGAAAATTTAAATCTGCAAAACGGCTAAAAAAAACTACCTTTCAAATAATATACGTTTGGTCAAAATCGTGATAAAATGGTAGAACAAAACATCGGTCACAAGAAATCGCCTAGCCTATTAATAGCGTAGATCACAATTTTTGTCAAAATGATTTTTTATTTTTTTTTTTTGATAATTTTTACATATAAATTCACATTTGAACTTTGAACTCGATGTGCGTCCAGAAAGTATTTTCCGATTTGGCTCATATTTTGCGCACTAAAGTTTTAGATCCAGTATCACAATAATCTGACCTGCACACCTCAAAATTCGATAAAAAATTTTTTTCGTAAAAACCGCTGTTACCCTAGTGTCCACATATACCTTTCAATCAAACTACAGGTCGCAAATATGAGTATATTTTAATGAAGTTCGGTATATAAGCTTTTATCAACCATAGGATGAACACTATTGAAATTGGTTTAATTCGGTCCATGCTCAGACCTATTCCCCATACAAATATAATATATTGCCATAAGATCCAAATTATCATATAGATCTCAGTCAAATTCGGTTTGTGTATGTTTATTACACCTATTTGTCCCCATATAAAGATGTTTCCAGATTTTCACTTAAATCTATCAAAAAAACAAAAATATTGCACAGTTTTTTTTTCCCAAACTTGGTTGTTACATATTTTTTTCAAAATATAAGTAACTTTACCAAATATTGTCAGGATCGGTCCATTTTTCGACCTAATCCCCACATAAATATAGCTTCCGATATGAACTTTTTCATATCTGCAGCCAAAGAAATTAATAGCAATGCCACTCAAATTTAGTTCATGCTTATTTTCAATATCAATTAGTTGGACCGCAGAGATAGGTTCTCTAAGCCCTGGTATTGGGTATCGTATAATTCCAGACCAACTATAATTTTTTTTACTTGTTTTAATTTTATTTATTTATTTTTTTTTTTTTTTTTTTTTTTTGTAAAATCTATAATTTTGGTACATTTAACTGTAGCATAAGATTTAAATTTAATCCATATCCGTATCTATACAAACTGCAATCAGAGACTTTTAGTTTTGTGTGTAGAATTTCAAATAATTTAATACAAATACTTATTAAGCCTCTCGAGTTAATGTTACTTATTGTTTGTTTACGACTTGCCGTTTCCTCCCGTTTCATATAATCACGACTGTTTAGCCTGTACTAACTTTCTGCTTAGTGATAGTCAGCGTAATAAATACTAAGCAATACTACCCCTATCAAACAACTCAACCGAGTGAAATGAGTTAAGAAGAAAATGTATAAATATATACATTTACTATTGCTTTCGATTAAAGGGTCCTTAAGCTGAACTTGGAATTTACTGAGCGTAATTTAAAGCACTACCTAATTTGTGTAAGAGACAAACACAAACCAAATTTAACAAATTTCAATAACTATCGTCATATGGACTTCGAAAGCCTATGTACCAAATTTCTTAGATATACATTTATGTTTGATTTATCGTGTACAATATATTATTTATGTTCATGTATGCTCATTGAGGAGGCCGACAGACAGACATGCAGATGAGCAGACAGACAGACAGACAGGCGGACGGCAAATCTATTCAGAAACTTATTTGGAGACAATCGATATAACAAAAGATGGGTCCAAGTCAGATATTTTTGGTAGTTACAAACAGTGGCCGAAACTCATTATACCATGATGACATAGTAATACAGGGTAAAATTACCCACCTACAGCCATTAAGTCATGTGCTTAACTAAATGATACGAAAAGTTAACAATCGTCGAGCACTTCACGTGATGACTATTTAAATTACCTCATAAATTACATCTAGTTTGTCTATAGTTTTCCTCAGGGTATATAATAAAATTCTTAAAAGAGTTTTAAGTGTATCACATAAAATACAAATCATTTGTAAATTGTGCTTTTGTGTGTGCTGTTAAATCTTCCCAACAATTAATTATGGTTTATTTTTATTCTCATACAGAGCATTCATTTAAGAAAATTTACAAGAGTTATAGAAAATTGAACAAATTTTTTTTTTATAACCATTGTTTAAGATGTTCAAGCATACGAGTGTAGCAATAATTTCATTTTCATTGTTATTGTTATGTTTATGCTCTTGTTACTTTTAATCAATTTGATTTTAAAACGTGCTGTAAAATTAATGATAGGAAATAATTCAAATGTAAATGAAAACATTAAAATGCTAATTTTTATCATTTAAATATGATAAAAATAATGTTATTTAATGTACGAGAATATTAAATGGAAAATGAAAAGTTTGGCTACTAAAAAGATTTTACGATCCATTAAGGGCTTAAGGCGTTATTGAAGAATTTTATTGTTAATCTTTGGTAATAATTAAATAAAATTTAAGGGAAACATTCAATTAATTTTTGGTGTAAATCAGAAATCATAAGTATACTAATAAGTGGCAGTAGGAAATTTGGCTATAAAATTATTTGAAAGTGAATTTCTAAATTCAAAGTGGAATATTGGAAGCCATACATTAAATTGCTAAGTAGCTCCTGTTCATTAAAACTGTTAATGGTTAAAGTTTTCTTTTTGGAAGCCGGCTATATTTCTTGTAATAAAACAAAAATATAAAGATCGTAAACGAAACTGATAAATATCTAGGAAATCAGAGAGAGAAGTCTCATAATAACATCAATCTTCTGCAGATGAATTATGGTTATTTCTTTATATCTGGCCACTTTCGAACTCATACTAATAAAATTATCAATCTGTGCTTTCATATAACTAGTAAATTCTTAATAACATATTTGCCTGGATTAGTGCTACAGAACGTGAAATTCGTAACCTATTGGGGTAGAAATTAGTCAACTAGAGGGGGCTAATACGCTAAACAGACTTGAAAAGTTGCAGGGAAAACCAATCAACGGCGATTATTAAGCTAACTTACCGCAGAATTTTTAGTGATGAAATTAAGGAAAAGGAGGCTGCATTTGATGAAAAAGAAAGTGGTTTTCTACAGGACAATGTAGTGGTAAAATACTTGACAACAATGAAGAATCTGGGCTTGATGGCTATTCTAAGAACCTAGATAGTTCTTACTATAAACATGGTATCGAAGCAATTCAATGTCGCTGGGAAAAGAGTATCGAGTTAAAGCAAAATTTTGTTGCGAAGTAAAGAAAAGTTTTCCCAATTTTATTGTGTTTCTTTGCCAGGTCAGGTTGTTCTCGGACGGACCACAATGTGGCTGCAGAGTACTGTATTACTGTTTTACTGCACTTCCCTTTCAAAAATTATAATTTTTTTTTTATGTAAAATGAATTGTTTCTTTTTGTCAATTTTTATGAAAATATTATTTTAATAAATTGAAGTTAATAAATAAAATAAATAATATCTCCACAGTGGCATATACTTTTTATACATACTTAAAATTCATTTAGCTCGGATAAAGACGTTAGTTTTCAAAGTCGTTTCGAAACAAAATCAAAATTATTTTGAATCATCTTTCGCATAATTTTTTCAGTCATTTCTGGCTGTAAAGTTGCAATTATTGACGAGTTATTGGTAAAATTGGTAGCAAAAAGGGTTAAAAATTAAAAATTTTTTAAGATTTGATTCGAAAAAGTTAGTCCTTGATTTTGATTTTTGATAAGGATATCTTAATTAAAATTATTTACTCAAGCCTTAGCTCAAATTTTTCTTAAGAATTAAATTGATAAACTTAATAATAATACTCTGAACTTTAAGTAATTTATAGAGGTGTCTACATATTTTAAGCCATATATTGGCACTATGGTGCCCGATTTATCCCATTCTAAATATTAATCTGATCCAGATTATTACAAACAATACTAAGTTTAACCAGGCAAATTGTTTATTTGTGATTTTTTTTTTCATTTTAGTAAATCTTATAAAACCTATAAATAAGAATAAAAAAAGATAGAATGATAGAATAATCGAACACCGGGTTTGATTTAATTTATATACAACACTATTTTCCTTTAGTTGTTTTGTTACTCATTTCTGCAACAAATTTTTTTTCGTAAAAACGTCTTATAAAATATTCACTTAAGTGATGAAACGGAATATAAAGATAAGTATAGGGCATATTGATGAGTCCGCATAAACCAGCTTTCTACTCTTACTTGTTTTTATTGTATTAAATTTATCTTTGTGTTTAAAAATTAATTAAGATAATTAAGATAAAAATATTTAACAAATGGTTTTTTTTTTAATAATGTCATTTAACTGATAACAGGCAAAACTAAAACTGCAAAAATTTTACCAAGACTATTTTGAATGTATTTGTTAAATATCGCAAAATTTTTGCAAAATACGATGCTTAACTTTCACTTAACAGTTTTTCTACACCAATAATAGAAAAATAATGGCATTTTTCACATATAATTTAAATCATTCTATGAAAAAACTAACAAAAACTATCAAAAACAAGAAAGTTATAATCGATTAAGACCGACTATATGATACCCTATACTATGCGTATACAGACCCTATCTTCAAAACATAAAACAAATTTGAGGGGCATTGTTATTAATTTTTTTTGTCTCCGGACCGATATATTCATATTTGCGATCTGTATTTTGATTACAAGGTTTACATGGACATACGGACAGGCGGACGGACGGACGCCCATCGCTGAATTGAAGCGATTCTGAGTAGATCGGTATAATCAGAGATTGGAATAGGTCAAATATTTTTGATAGTTACAAACATCAGGTTATAAGGTATAAATACTGGTAAAAAAACAATTAAATTTAAGTTCAACTGGTATTAGAATTTAAAGATTAATTGTCGGCAATTGTAATAAAATGGCAACCGTACTCAATATTGGTCTTATTTTTGAATTTAACACACTTACTTGTTTTGCTATGTTTAATTTTTATATTTGCTCGAAAAAATAAGAAGCAAAACATTGTTTACTTCTGCTAAGGAAAATAAAAATCATATTGTTTTATTGCATTTGTAGTCATGTAGCCGTAATCGTCTATGTGTTTCATGCATAAGAATATCACAAGGCAATGCGACACAGACATGCTTTGTACAAAAGCTTTCATAAGACTGAATGAAATTGTTACTCTCTGTTACTATTATTATTATTAGTATTATTATTTATTATTTATTATTTATTAACAGATTTTCCACTTGTATGTACATATTCATTATTTTACAATATTTATACCCTCCACTCCAGTGTGCAGAGGGTATATATAAGTTTGTCATTCCGTTTGTAATAATTAGAAAAAAAATTTTGGACCCCATAAAATATATATATTTGTGATCCTTATAACAACCGGAGTTGATATAGCGATGTCCGTCTGTCCGTCTGTCCGTCTGTCCGTCTGTGGAAATCACGATGACGGCATCAATCGGGCAGCTAGGGTGCCCGTTGATATAAAAAATAACTCACTAGCATTCTGGAAAGTTTTCTATTTAAAATTTTCCAAATCACTCGATTAGGGCCCGAGATTTGAATGAAGAACTAACAAAAGTCTTGAAAAAATATAATTTTCTATGTTGTTCCTGTCACGATAACGCCCTGAGCGGTATAGCTACAGTGATCATTTTTAGTGAGAATGATTCACCAAATTCATGGGAAGATTTCTGTTTTAAAAATCATTAAAAGCGGTGGAACAGGACCAGGGAAATCTCTGAAAAATTAAAAAAAAAAATGAAAAATATGATGTTTCTATATTGTTCTTGTTGTTATTCTAAATGTTGTGTTGTTGTCATAGCTGGACTTGTTGTTTTTGTAGTCATTGTGGTAATAATATAATAAAAACTAACCCTTTGTACATTTTTTTATTAACTCTGGTAGAAAAATTTAAAAGTTTCCATTGTTTTGGCATCACTTTAAAAATTTGTTATATCATTTCTGTTATTACCACGAGCCTGCCTCCAAAATTTCAGATCGAATGGCTCACGGGAAATTGGTTAAAATCGATCCAAAATTTTTTCGACAAGCAGACATTATGAGTTAATATAAAGGAAGTAAAAATTCACCAACATCTAAAGCAAATAATGCTAAAATACCTAGTTGTTAATAAAAAAAATAATGTAGATATAGCAAACAAATATTTTATGTATAAATTTATTTATAAATTTACATAAACATATTAAATAATACAGATAATACACATATATTATATGTATGTATATCCATAACAACTGCATGTGAGAAATAAGTCGGTATGTTATTTTATTTACATAAAATTCTGCAATATTTTATTGTGGGGAAAATACATTTCTTTTGTATTAACAGAGTGTCACTTCATTTTATTCAGCGTGACTATGCCACAGTAGATGGCGCCACAATTTTTGTTTGTTCTAATTAGCTTTGCAATAGTTATTTCTATTTTAACATGAATGTCAATATTTTCAAATAGATATCATACAGAACAAAGTTAAGAGTATACGCGGGGTGGTCTTTTATTTCATACATATTTTCATTATTCTTTTACAAATATGAACATAAGTTTGGCATATTAACTTTTTGTTGTCTTTACAAAATAGAGTTGCCGAGTTCATCAATGAGTTTTTTGCTTTCAAAACAGTTCTACATAGTTATATAGAATTATTATTCTGCTTTACCTAAAAAATATCTGATTGCGATTACATCTAATTTATAAAAAGTGTTTATAATTCATAAAGCATTATTATTCACATAAATACAAAATTGCACTTTTTAAATTATCCATTCAAATTTAAGAAAATATCAATTCTAACAACTGGAATTAAAAATTTCAAATTATAAATTACAATTAATTGAATTTCAGAAAATCATATCAAAAAGTTTGAAATTATAATTTTAAATTTAGAAGACATCAATTGCATCTTTAATATATAAATTTTATTCGTTAAACACAAATTGAAATTCCAAAAAAAAAAAACACCACATACCTATGTTTACATTTAAAAAATTTTTACATTTAAAAAAAAATTTTACATTCAGGAGAAATTAGTAGCTTTTCAGTACCGCGATTCAGTAACTTCTTTTAACGATAGTCGAATCGTTAAAAAAAGAAAATTGCAAAATTATCAGTGAAATTTTTAAACGATATTCGCTACTGTTAAAGTCAGCTGTTGTTGTTATCTAAACGACAACCATTTTTGTGTTGTTTATTCAATTGATAAAAAACTTTAATTTTTAGGTTGAAATGTCGTCATACATAAATAAAAATTATAAAATAGTGAAAATATTTTGCTTCTATTAAAAAACTTTTTTATATAAATAAAAAAATAAAGTAGCATATTCAATTCATTATTTCATTTTCAAATAAATTCACAGAAATATTAGTAAAAAAAATAAAGATATTAAACATAAACATAAAATCATCCTGTCAAACATGAAGTAATTTGTTTTTTTCTATTCTTCTTTGTGTTTTTCGCTTATTTTGACAGAGATGCCACTCGTTTACAATTTAAATAAATAGAAAAATATATTTGTCGACTGTCGTTAAGATGTATGTACTTAGTGAATCACTTAATCCTTAGTGCAAACAACAATAGCTGTCGATATATTTTGCTATTGTCGGATCGTTGAAATTTACAGAATCGGACTACAGAAAATATTAATTTAAATTCAATGAATTTTAGAAAACGTCAAATGATATTTAAGAATTGCGAACATAAAAACTGTTACATAAATAAACCCAATTTGATGAGAATGTTATTTTTTATATATAAATTTTTACAATTTTTTTTGGATGAAAATTTGAAGTTTTTCAGAAAATAAAGAGAACAAATTATTTTATTTAAAATGTTTGGGACATCTGGTTTTTTGTGTTTGGCATCCCTAATTTGAATATTTATTATTATAAATTTATTCTCCATGTTTTCCAAATATGGCAATATTTTAATAAAAAAATTGAGAGGTTTTTTTTGGTTGTTATTTTGTTACTCCATCCGACCTATATAGCCGCAATGAAGAAATATTTGGCCAGTTAAAAGAAACTATACAGCCATCTCCAATTAGCACGATTTAATGCATATAGCCACTCTACACAACCATTACCTTTGCAATGGAGGTTAGGGCGAGCTATTTAATTAGCAAAAACTAAATTAAACGAGAAGTTATGTCATATAACCGGAAACGCATGCATATAGGTATATAACCTAAATGCATGCCGATCAGCAACCACATCACCAAAAAGCAAACACCGAAATAAATCCAAAATAACAGAAAAGACGAAAACCAACCCAAAGAATTTGCTGAA
The DNA here is from genome assembly GCA_963682025.1 of Cordilura impudica. Taxonomy (NCBI): domain Eukaryota; kingdom Metazoa; phylum Arthropoda; class Insecta; order Diptera; family Scathophagidae; genus Cordilura; species Cordilura impudica. The sequence continues at coordinate 261,082,026 of OY821518.1, read as the reverse complement.
ATAATTTGGTATTAAGTTTATCAAATTGTTTACTTTTTCATTTACATTTATTATCAAGACTCAAACCGAGGTGGAGGGTTTCAAAGATTCGGCACTGCCGTATTTAACACTCTTACTTGTTTTTATCTATATTTGGCATAACTTAATGTTGTGAGCCAGATTGGCACTATTCTAGTTATACTTATAATTTTTTATTATTTAATTCATTTGAAATTATTTTAGTGTATTATATAAAAAGGAAAAAGATTTTTACAAGCAGAAACGAATATTTTTATAATATGGAGACTACTTTTATATCAAATTCAATCATTATTAATTTTCGATATTTTAAAGATAATTCTATGTATTTATACCTTGCGTAGAAATTAGATCCATTTAAAATGTTCAGTACGTCGTTCATACTAAGTTGGATTTTACCAAATAGTCTTAATCTTAGATCCTTGTAAATTGGGCAAACACCTAAATGGTGGTATGTATTCTCCGATGCATTAAAATTACAGATTGTGCAGATACTATTGGTGTTGTTCCTGAAGGATCTGCCATTTAAGTCAAGTAGACCCCCTCTGGCTTTTATTATCATACTAGTGATGCGAGATGAAAAGTTCATAGCAAGTAAAGGTGTTATGTTGTAGTTTAGTTGGTTAATAGTTTTCATGGCTTAGTGAGTTCGTTGCATTTAATACATTTTCTTCATGTTCTTTTACTTCTAATAAATTTATTATCGAAATCCTTTGTGTGCATAGTGGCTGATTTATATTATTAGGCGTAAAATTAAGGCGTTGACAAAGATTTGACCACTCATTTACCCAGTAGATGTTTTTATTTATAATTTCCTCAGCAAGAATACGTGATGGTTCATATTTAATACGTTATTTATGTAGGAAAAATGCAGCTTTACAGTAAAGAGGTATAAAGGATTTAAACCAGTTTCTAGATAGATCATATAATTTGGAGTTGTAGTTGGTAAATAAAGCATTTTTTTAACAAAAAAAAAACGAAACAGCTTTTCCACTTCATCAAATTTTTCGTAACCCCAAACTTGTGCAACATAACACATAATTGATCGGGAAGCATCATGAAATATCTTTAGTTTATTAGACTTTGATATTTGGGGGTGGTCAATATATTTCGACCACGTTGTATTGATTGCCAATTTTGATGCAGCCAATTTGTTTTTTAAATATATGTATCTTGAAAGACAAGTTATACGTGATATCTACACCAAGGTATTTATAACTGTTTACGATCTCGATGTTTTCAGCTCCAAAATGCCAATTCAGGAGTTTGGAGATTCATATGCCCGACCTAAACACCAATATTTTAGATTTATTTAAATTAACTTTTAAGCACCACAGTTGGCAGTAACTATATAATGCATCAATCATTTTCTGTAGTTCTGATGGTGATTCCGATAAGATAGCAATATCGTCGGCATAAAGCAGGATCTTCACTGTAGTATCAGCAACATTTACACTACCAGGGAGTACATCAACTGGATCATTTATATATAATGAAAATAGCACCGGGCTTAGTATGCACCCCTGTTTTACACCTATATCAACAGAAAATGGTTTAGAGAAAGGCGTTCTGTAAATTTCATAGGCGTTCTGTAAAATTCTGATTATTTTTGATGACATTCCCATGCATGAGAGTTTATAAACTAGACTATTTCTAGCAATTGTATCAAAAGCACAATAGAAGTCAACAAAGAATGAATGTGTATTTTTGATATTCAATTTATTTAGATTTACAATGTTTACCAAGTTAAAGATATTATCTACAGTAGAGTAATTCTTTCTGAAACCCGCTTGATATTCCTTCAGTACTTTGTTGTTATTTATCCATTCAGTTATTCTATTTAATAAAATTGTGTTGAAAATTTTGCATGTAGCATCAATAAGCGACAAGCCACGGTAGTTTTTTGTAAGAGCTGTTTTTACTATTTGGTGAGTACTTTCGAATTCGTTCGACTGTATACATATAAGAAACCGATTAGAGTTCAGTTTACTAGTGCAGATATGGATACGTATGTGCGTAGGCAAAAATATACACATCCCAGTCATCATTTCGAAGGTTGTTTTAACAAAAATCACCTTAGTGTGTCTTCTCCGAGCACTTTTGACGATTAAAAACAGACGAATCACAAGCGCTATTTGAAAAAGGCGAGAAAATGATTTTTGCTTACGCTTAACCAGTGATTTATAGAAAAATTTCATTAAATACGACTCAAAAATGAGCCGAAACTGATCAAAAAAAGTGGGTAAAAGACTGGGTTTGTAATATTTCTTGAAAAATAAGATGGATTTTTATTTTAGAAAACAAATGTAAGGTCAAACAGTAGTTTCTAAGTAAAAGGCCGTAACTGCAATACAAAAAGTCAATTTTGAACTTTATGTTAGTTATGGCCTTTTGCATTTTAGGTGACGTTATAATCGTGCTTTTTTTCAAACTGATGACTTCAAAATCGGTCAAAATTCTATCCTGGTGTTTATATTGTAGCTAATTAACAAATGAAGTCTACATCTTCTTTCGATTAAAAGGCCGCCCTTGATAGTTTATTTTCCAGTGCATAAAAAATAAGTCCAAATAAACATTTTCTGCGACTCCAAATCACTAATAGAAACAATAATAACTTTTCGGTATTGTAGGGTAAACTACTTTTTAATTCTGAATTTCAATAGATATTTTCTGAAATTCAATTGATATTTGCTGAAACACATTTGATAATTTCTGAAATACATTTGACAATTTCTGAAATACATTTGATGTTTTCTGAAATATATTGGATACTTTCTAAAATACAATAGATGTTTTCTGAAATGCATTTGATAATTTCTGAAATACAATTGGCAAATGTGCAGATGTCCACCATCGCCCCTGTGAACGGACTCGCACTGTTTTTTTTTTTTTATGTAAACAAATCTGCACACAATATAAATTTTTTCAAAATCAATTAATTTTCAAAACAAAACGAATATATCAAAGAAGAACCTGAACTGATAAAGCCAATTATTCATGAAAATAAGAGGAACTTAGTAACAGAAATTTAAAACAAATTCAGTTCGTTGAAAAATGAAATAATCAACGATTTAAGAGAAGAAATTAGTAATTTAAATGAACGAATAATTGGGTTGGAAGCAGCTAACAATAACAATAATATTGATCAGCTTTAAGCTGATGTATTAAATCTTAATTTAAAAGTGCTTAAACAAGAAAACTCGGTTGTGGCATCGGATATTCGTACAACTGACATATCTATTTATAAGGATGAAAACTTACAATTAATTTTTGAAAATATTTGTGGTGCACTTAATATCGCAATGCCTTTCTTCAAGTCCATTTTTCGTGTAAAACATTTTATAAACTTTCGTGAAAAGAACTATTTCCTAAAATCTGCTGCTGCTTATCGCCGTAATAAAAAATCACCTTTGCGTTTGTATGATGCTGGCTTTGATAGCAATCAGCCCTTTTTCATTAACGAAGGCTTAACTCCGCACAATTTTAGTATTTTTAAAACGGCACTTGGGTTAAAAAAGAATAAATGCTTAAATGTAGCATATACGTACCGTGGTTTAGTATATGTCAAGAAAAACAAGTAAGAAAATTAAATTCGGTCTAGACCGACTATAGGATAATCTATACCATGCGTTTAGAGACCCTACCCCATAGGCCCAACTAACTGGACATAGAAAATAAGCATAAACCAAATTTGAGCGGGATTTTTATAAATTTTTTTGTCTGCAGATATGAAAAAGTTCATATCGGATGCTATATCTATATGGGGACTAGGCCCAAAAATGGACCGATCCTGACCATGTTTGGTAAAGTCTCTTGTATTTTGCAAAAATATAAACAAACAAAATTTGAGAAAAATCAGTGCAATATTTTTGTTTTTTGATAGATTTAAGTGAAGATCGGGAAGCAGCTCTATATGGGGCCTATGACTAAGAGCTGTCCAATAGGGATCATTTTTGGACTACTAATTAATGGATGTAATATGTACATAAAAACCCAATTTGACTAAGATTTGTATGATAATTTGGATCTTATGGCAATATATGTTGATTTCATAGGGGTCATTTGTATGGGGGCTAGGTCTGAACATGGACCGATTCTCACCAATTTCAACAGCGTTCATCACATGGCCGATAGAAGCTTATATACCATTATATATTTCAGCAAAATATATTCATATTTGCGACCTGCAGTTTGATTACAAACTTTACATGGACACACAGACAGACGGACGGACGGACATCGTTAAATCGAATCAGATAGTGATTCTGATTCGATCGGTATAATTAAAGATGGGTGTAGGTCAAATATTTTTGGTTGTTACAAACAGCAGCACAAAGTCATTATACCCAAACCACATAGTGGTATAGGGTATAATGAAAAAGATGAACCTCTTAAAATAGTTTTTTCAGTCATCAAACTCGTTTGCTAACTAAAATTGAATGCCGCCTGTTTTTTAAGTTGCCATCAACAAATTTTAATATTGAACTTTTAATTATACATATGTTTTTTTAATTTAATATACACTTATGTACACATAATTAAGTCATGGGTATGCAATGAAATGTTTTTGTAGTTTTTCTCTTAAACCTATTTCTTCCGATTCTAACCTTACTATTTTGTGCAACCCTGCTATGCGAGCAGTTGTTTACATTGATTGAAGCAAAATTAAAAATTTGGGTATTACCCGAAAAATATGGAAAACCTCAAAAAGGTCATATGCGCTGTGCTCACATAATTGAGTCACCACGCGTATCGTAAGCAAATTAATGTTTTGAAGATTTTTTTTGCAGTTTAATTAATAAATAAATTAAAAACAACTAAATTAAAAACAAATAACATCAGCCGAAATGCTATGTGTAAACAAAAAAGTTCAAATTCGGCTGAAGAGAAAATAATATGGGATTGTTTCCAAAGATACAATAATATTGCAAAAGTAGTGGAGATTTAGAACTTTTCTCGAGGTAAAATTACAAATCCCATTACGCATTACAAAAAATATGAAACTTTTGAAAATATTCCGCGCCAAAAACCGAGAAACACGACTTTAAATGATGACAGATGCATTGCAAACCTGAGTACAACTGATCCTTTTTTAACTTCTTCATAAATCAGAGCTCATATGGAAACGGATTATGGCGTAAAGTTTCGTTGCAGAACATAAGATGACGTTTGCAAGAAAACAATTTGCATGGACGAATGGCCAGGAAGAAACCGTTGGTTTCCTTGAAGAACACTAAGAAGCGGCTCCGATTTGCGACTGACCATCTTGCTAAAGGCCAAAATTTTTGAAATTTAATTGTTTGGAGCGACGAATCCAAGTTTAATGTTTTTGGAAATGATGGTAGTCCATATGGGCGATGTCCTCCAAAATACACAAAAAAAAAGTGTGAAACACAGTGGCTCATCAGTCATGGTGTGGGGTTGCTTTACCGCATTCGGTGTGGGTCCTATAGTCAAGATTGACGGTATAATGAATGGGGAAATGTATAAGAATATGATAAAGGAAAATTTGGCCACCGAATATGCTGACAATTTGCTGCTTGCGTGGATTTTCCAACACGACAATGATCCGAAGCATTGTTCGAAGGTAGTTAAGTCGTGGTTGGCAACACAGTCCATCAAGCTTCTGAAATGGCCACCGCAAAGTCCCGACTGAAACCCTATCGAGAACTGGTGGGGCTTTATATAATGATTCATTGCAGCATGAAAACCGGCAAATAAGGATATGTTATGGAAAGTTATCCAAGAGGAGTGGCACAAAATCACTCCAGGCCAGAGCGCTCCTTTGGTAACCAGCATGCCATAGCGATGCTCCACAGTATTGATGCAAAAAGGTTATCCTACTCAATACTGAGGTAAGCTAATGAAAAAATGGGACTCTCGACAAAATTTATTACTTATTTCTACAATTTCAACCATTTTCTTTCAGATGACTTAATTATGTGAGCAGCTCTTTTTGGCTAATTTCCAAGTTTTTAATTTTTTTTGGAATGAACCAAAATTTTGTAACTTTTAACTTCATTGTAAATTGATTGCTAACGTATAAGAATAATAAAAAAAAATTATATTAGAATTAAAAAAAAAGGTTTACGTATTTTTGACAATAATGTCGAGTAGCATACTAGTGACTTAATTATGTGAGCACAAGTGTATATCATATATAAGTTTTTATTATGGATATTTAACTTATGTCTTAAATGTTTATATTTTTGTTGTTTGTTTAAAATTATTATTGTTTTACAATTTTTACCACAAACTCTATTAGATACCTTTTAACATATACTGCGTTGCTATTAGGGATGTTCTTTACTTGGTTGTGTATGTTGATGAATAATGATCTTGGCTTTGGTGGAAGCTCCGTATACGTAACGATGAACATACTGGTAAAAATACTGGCTACTTATAAAAAAGATTTATCACTGGCTCACATAACTGCTCAAAGTTTAAGCAACAAAATCGATGAGTTCAGACTGGTTTCCGAAAATTCTAACATTGATATCGTTTGCGTTTCTTGATCACGGATAAAAAGTAAGGATTTTTCCAATTTTTTCTTACATAACATTCCTAATTATCACATACATGTAAATATCACAATTAAGATTATTAAAAATATATTTAGTTTTATAAATATTATACTTGAGAACTCGCATAAGGGTCTTTGTATTGTACATTATTTTCAAACTATTTGTTAATTTTTAGTTAATAAGATAAATTTGTAAATAAAATAATCTTAAATAAAAAAAAATAACAAAAAAAAATAATATAAGAAAAGCTTGCGTTTCTGAGACTTGGATCGCAGAATCAACTCCTGATAGTCTTATTTGCCTAAATGGTTACAAAGTTTTTAGAGCTGATAGAGATGGTAAAGCTGGAGGTTAGCTATTTTTATAAAGGATTCCTTACCATGTAAATTTTGCCTAAAATCGTCAAATTCGCTAATTTCGAATATTAGTTCGCCAATTAAGAGAAAAAATAAAAAACGGATAAGTCGCCAGAATCGAAAAAAGTGGAGTATATCTTTATCGAAGTTTTATCTCTAGGGTTGAAAATACTTTTGGGCTGTGTCCACAGGCCTAATAATAGAATTCCTTTTTCGGAATTTTTGATGATGTTGTAATATCTGGAGATTTCAATTCGAATGCATTAGCGGAAAACATGTCGTCTTTTGGACTTACGCCTACTAATGTAATTAACCCAACGGGATAGCCACAAAATTCTGTTTTCCAAAATTCTGTCTTACAAAAATTCTGTTTTTTTTCAAAAAAAAAAAAAAAAATTTTGTCTGACTAAAATTCTGTTTTACAAAATTCTGTTTTACAAAATTCTGTTTTACAAAATTCCGTTTTTAATAAAATTCTGTCTATTAAAATTCTGGTTTTTGAAATATGTTATTCCCCTTTCATTATGAGAAAAAAATAAAATAAAATGCCGTTAAATTATTTATTAAGAATTAAAGCCAGTTTATTATGAATAAGAAATGTTACATATAATAACGTATCGAGCTAAAAAAATTCATATCATTGAAAAACATATTAATTAAAAAAAAAAAAAAAATAAACATTAAATAAAAATACAAATTTGTTAAAAATCAATTAAATTAAGACAAAGTTAAAAATAATAAAAAATCATAGCAATTCATTTTAACTGATAACAATATTTAATTAATTATAAACTAAGTTTTTTGCTATTCTTTTTAAATATTCTAGTTTTCTTAAACGATTAAATTGTTTTACAATACGTGAAATATTTTTTTTTTCATTTCTTTTATTTTTTTTTAATTTTTCTCCATTCTGAATCTTTGAGACAATATTTTGAGAATAGATTAATTTTCCTTTTAAATGTTCTACAATTTTGTAGAGTCCGCTTTTTTTTCGTCCAACTACAACACTCAAACTCGGTGCCATGACTCGACATTGTTTGTAGTTTTCGGGTATTTTTCAGAATACTCGCAATCAAATATCGTCCAAAATTCAGGTGGGTATTTCCGAGCGTTATAGGCATAATTGGCCTTGAACCAGGTTGCCAATTTAATAATATCTTCGTCTTCAAATGTTCTTCGGAGCTTCGAATAATATTTGGCAACCTTTTCTGGACGAACATACGCAAGCGCTTTTAAACATCTTACTTGCAGTGAAAAATTATCGTCATTTCCATACTTAGTAACCAATCTGAAATGATAATTTTGTACATATTACAAGTTCATTACTATAAATTATAAAAGTTATTAAAAATTCTTACCGTTCTTTTTGAATACAGCGCGACAATATCTGGGAAAAATGGAAAAAGCACCTTCGTATCTGCGAATCTGGAAAGCTTTTTCTAGCCGCTGACACGAGACCAACTTCGAAGTCAGATATAATACGATTAGGCTTAAAAAAAACTCCATATTCCAAAGCAATTTGAATTACGCGTTTAAAAAATTCTTCATAGAGTACTGCAGATTTTTTGGACATTAGGCAGAATAGGAGTGGGACGACCTCTCGTTCAATCCTTTCATGAACGGAAAAGAGTTGGCGCATTATTGTGGGCACAACATCAAAAGTGCCGTCAACGAGCCAACAATCGCTTTGTTGTAGAAGTTGAGTTGATGATTTTGTGCCGAATATAACCATATATCCATCTCCCACTTTCTCTTCTGCCAATATAAATAATTCGTTATCCAAAACGTATAGATTTAGAGGGTAATCTATTTCATCTATTGCTTGCGGCTCTCTGAAAACTCCCATTTCATTCCGCGTGTATCCTATTTTTCGTTTTTGCGCGTACTTCGAGGGAAGGTAATCACGATATTTTTGGTTTGTAATTACCACCGATTGTTGCACTATTTGACTTGGATTAAGGGGTTTGTTTATAGCGGCATATTTTACAAAAGTATTTGTTCTGCATATTTCCTCTGCACTAGCAATAGGTTCGTGGGTATGCTTTTTTGGATATCTTATTAAAACATGCTCGTTATTTTCCATTGCTGTTATTATTCGAGAGGAACACTTATCTGGAATTCTTCTCGAGCACGTCCAATTAAAGGTTCCTTTTTGCCTTTTCATTTCCAAATAATAAAAATATCCGATGAGACACAACATTTCTTTATTTTTATTGGTTTTTATTAATTGCAGTTTATTCATTTTTACTTTTTTAAACACGACACATTAAACAACACAATTGCGACTAATTTTAAATAAAATTCTGGAACATAATTTTTGACCAAACACACACAGTGCATGTGATGCATTTTATTTAAATTTGCAAAGTGGTTTTTTTTAAACAGTATTTTTTTTTTAAATGTAAGGGAAAGTTAGCGAAAAGTGATTTCTTAATTGTTTCATTTTTATGTATGTGTTTGTAATTGCATTTTCAGTTAAATAAAGAATTATTTTTTTCAAATAATTTTTTATTTAACTGAAAATGTAATTACAAACAAGAAAAAATTTGTGAACCAGAATTTTGTGAAACAGAATTTTTAAAAACAGAATTTTGGAAACCAGAATTTTGAAAAACAGAATTTTGTAAAACAGAATTTTGTAAACCAGAATTTTCGTCGATCGGGAATTTTCGTCGATTTGGAAATCAGGATAGGTCAAACTGCCAAGCAGACGCTAATTACCTTAATAATGTTTTTACGAACATACCCATGGTTCAATAGATAATAGTTTTTACAATTTTCCAGATGTAAATAACTCTGACGGGGATCATCTTTTTGAATTTTCTTGCGTTAGTCAGGCCGATGTATGCTTATATTTTTCATTAATGAAATCGAATGCAGTGGGATACGATGATATGCACCCTAAGTTCATTAACATACTTTTGCCTTCAATTTTGCCATATGTCACCCATTTGTTCAATACTATCATTATGTACAGCACTTTTCCGTCAAAATGGAAACATGCCAAAATAATACCTTTGCCAAAATCAACCTCGGAATTCAGGCCAATAGCTGTTTTATGTTTCCTTTCAAAAGAAGATTTTACATGGGCATATAAATTAATTTATTAATGAAAATTCTTTGCTAACTAATATACAAAACCCCGAAACCCCGACCTGACCACAGTTGTGTGTCTGCTTTGTTGGATGTTTCTGAAAATATCCGACGTGAACTAAGGCAATGGTAAAATAAATTTGTTGGTGCTGCTTGATCATTCAAAGGCCCTTGATACTGTTGATCATAACACACTCTGCCTGAAATTACGCTCCTTTTTTAAGTTCTTTCAAACATCGACTACTCTTTTATCTTCATACCTAACCGATCGTACGCAAGCTGTTTATGTAAATAATACATGGTCTCATTCTGTAAACATGTCTCTAGGAGTGCCTCAGGGATCTATTCTTGGGCCTTTGCTATTTTCAATACATGCTAATGATCTGTCAAAACAACTTTTCAACTGTAAAATCCATATGTACGCGGATGATGTGCAACTATATTTAAGTAGCCATTCTCACACCGTTGCTAGTAACATTGCTAAACTTAATGAAGATTTACGTAAAATATATGCCTGGGCAACTGCAATTGGCCTCTGTCTCAATCCTCAAAAGTCAAAGTTCATGATAATCCATAAAAGAACTGCTGATCCTGTTTTAGACGATGATGTTTTAATAAATGGTGAAAAATTTAACTCGTTAATACTGCAAAAAATCTTGGACTGATTTTTAATAACAATTTAACTTGGACCACTCATGTCAATATACTGGTTGGCCAATCTTATATAAAGTTAAGGTCAGTCTGGTCGACTCAATTCTTTACTCCATTAAGAATAAGAGTACCTCTTGCTAAATGTTACTTGATTCCTGCACTAATTTATGGATATGAGTTATTTGCCAACTGTGATTGTACTAGCAAACGTAAGCTAGAGGCCTTGTACAATAACATTAAACGAAATGTATATGGAAGAACTGAATTTGGGGAAGTTTCACATGTATCAACTAATCTCTATGGAGTATCGTTTGTATCCTTGCTAAAATTCGTGTTCTCATCTTTCTGCATAAGGTAATCACAAAAGCCTCAATATCACACAAAAGCCTCAATATCTATACACCAAAATTAGGTTTGCCAGATCACGAAGGGGTAGAAAAATCATAATCCCTCGCCAGAGCTCCCTCGTATCTGAGTGGCAATTTTATATAAATGCGTCTACGGAATATTCTTCCACACAACCAACAACTCAATAGCAACGCAAATAGCTTTAAACAATTCCTGTTCAATTTTTTTCCTTAATTGCTTAAATTTATAAGTATATTTTCTTATTGTATATTAACTTTGCATTAAATCTTTAAATTATTGTTTTCATATTTTTTTTTTTTTTTTTGTATTTGATTGTATTTATATTTATAAAGTTTTTAACTATCCTATGAATAATGCATCCCTGTACTTTAACTATAAGATTTATTCTTGTTGTATAGGAAATGGAAAGTTAATAAATGGAAAAATTAAAATAAAAAAAAGAAAAATATAGATTTTATTTCGTTCATAATGATACGATCATTTTGTTTATCAGTTAGCAGTAAAATGAGAAAATAGTATTGTAATACAGCATAGTGATTAATTGTACTTCTCAATTAGTTTATTTTTAATGTGCCATAAGAAGTACGACTTGTGCTAAGAAAAACATGAATACATGTTTCCCAGGGCAAGGCTTGATCATTGCACTTTGATTGGGTTGAGCTCCGTGACTATTGCTACCATGACTAATTCGTGCCTAAAACGTTTGGTAGTCGCGTATGGCGCATGTGCTAAGAAAAACATGAATACATGTTTCCCAAGGCGACGCTTGATCATTGCAAATTGATTTAGCTGAGCTCCGCGATTATTCCTAATATGAATAACTCGTGCAGAAAGTTTTTGGTAGTCTGGGAATGGCGTTTGCCTCCGTTCCGACTTAAATAACAAATTTCAGCCCAAAAATTTTTGGAGTTATAGTGCTTTTTTTCAACATCCTGACAAAAAAAGTTTTTTTTTTTAAACACCAATTTTTTTACAGGGTAAACATTTTATGGTTTCACTACAACTTTTGAACACAAGTATATGGGGGATTTCATGTCAAGTGCACCAACTTTTGAAACCGATGTCTTCCGATCGGGATGAAATTTACACCAAGGTTATTTCTATTGGATAGTAGCTTAGGCACAATTTTTCAACAAGATCGGTCAAGATCTCTCTGAGTTAGAGGGGATCAAAATTTGACATTTTGGCCAAACAGGTGTTTTTTCTCATCCATGTAACTTATTACCTATTGTTCTTAAAAAATTTTCTCCCAAACAGTTTAGATAGCTATTTCTTCAATATTTCGGAAAAAAATACTAAAAAAAAAAAGAAATTGTATACTTTTTTTTTTGCTAAATTAAAACATTGTTGCTTTTTTTTCAAAAAGGGCATTTTTTTTCATAAGAAAGCTTAGGATTTTTCCTTTAAGAGCTTTTTGGTCGCGTAGTGGGATATCTATCAAAATAAATGCTTTGTAACTCAAGACAACGGTTTTTCAATTTTTCACAAATGGACTATTTTGAATTTTTTCCTATTTGTGTGCAAAACCTTACAAATAAAACTTATACTGAGAAACTAGACAAATTAACCTTTCCGAAGGTATGTAACATACCCAACTAAAATTTCATACCCTCGATACTGTAATATCCAGAATATGTTAACCGCAGGCAAAAAATCAATTCTTTTTTATTGAAATGTTGAAAAATTATTATTTTTTATTTATTTGTAATGATAATTAAATTAATATATAATAATAACAATATTAAAATAAAAATATAAATAATTTAATAAAATTTAATCTTAATTGCATTAGATCCATTTATATCATAACTATATTTATACTTAATTTATTGTAGCAGATGAAGTATTTAAGTCTTGCAAATTTTTAAATACCCAGTCTTTCATCCAGCTTTTTTGTCGCCTTTATTTACTGCGTTTGTTTGTCAATCCTTTCTTGGCGTTACTAGGTTGAGCTGTTGATTTCGCTGCTGGTTTATTTGTTGTCTTTGGAAAGAAATCGCATTGAATAGAGGCAAAAAACTTTTTCAACTTGAGTCTTCCATCGACAAGCGGTATAAAAGCATGGTATTGAGCGGTGCCATCGATTGTTACCGCAGCATCGAATCTGCTCTTCCGTGTTTGTTTCCTGACGATCCTCTTTGCTACTAAAAACTATTTTAGTTTCTTTACAATAACTTTTTGCCCAATGGAATAAAGCAGAAGCATTTAAGATGCGATCTTGATGAGAGCTCTGGAGGTTATACTTCGCTGCATTTCTTTTAAGGTTTGCTCCAATACCATCACATGCTCCTTTACCATGAGCAGTAGGATGAAAATGCCACTCAGCTGGCATTCCAAAATCTTTTTCATGGGCCATAAGATTTGCCAAGCTACTTTTGTTTTTAAAATGTTGACGAGCTCCGTCCGAAACGTAGTATGCCTCCTTTACTGTAAATTTATATTTTAGAAATTTTAGTATTCTCTTCTGGTACTCATAAACTGCAACGGTATCATGTTTTAAATCGTCGCATATGATTGCCATACTTTTGTGTTCCAGTTTTTCATCTTTCATGTAGTAAATAACTACTGTGAATATAGTTGCTTGGTCGTTATTGAAGTGGAATGCTTGTATGGCATCTTGAAGAACATATTTATAGTTTTCTGCGAAATCATATGAAATAACGAATTCACCAGACTTCAAATGTATCTTCAAATCCTTGAAGAATGACCATCGCTCTTTGACTAAAATTCATGGTTTCTCAAGTTTAGCAATCCTGTACACATTTCTTCCACAAAATCATCCACATTTAAAATGATTGTTTTCAATGTGCATCTGTCAGTCTGAATCCTCCTCTATATATTCTCGATCTAAAGAGTTGATTAAATTTTCTTTGATGAATGTGGTTTTCGGGCAATTGGTACATTCACCTAAGTGGCAAGAAGTTGTTGCATTAGAACACATAGTCAATTTAAGGCAATAGCGGTAATCGTGTAAATCTTCTGCCGAATTATCTGTTAAATACTTTAAGTTGATTTCCTTCAACATCAGTTTAACATTTTCATGGTAAATGCAAACACATACTATGTGAGTTCCGCTGCTTTCTGCCAAAACGCAATGTTTTGGGTTAATTTCGTGAAGCCAATTCTAATATCCTCGTGTTCAAATTGAAATGTTGCAAACAACTCTTTCAGGTTACAGATAACCATTCTCTTCTGTTATATTATGAAGGTATGTTACATACCTTCGGAAAGGCTAATTTGTCTAGTTTCTCTGTATAAGTTTTATTTTACACACAAATAGGAAAAAATTCAAAATAGTGCATTTGTGAAAAATTGAAAAACCGTTGTCTTGAGTTACAAAACATTTATTTTGATAGATATCCCACTCCCATCCCACTAATCGACCAAAAAGCTCTTAAAGGAAAAATCCTAAGCTTTCTTATGAAAAAAAAAAAATGCCCTTTTTGAAAAAAAAGGCAAAAAATGCTTTAATTTAGCAAAAAAAAAGTCTACAAATTTTTTTTTTTTTAAGTATTTTTTTCCGAAATATTGAAGAAATAGCTATCTAAACTCTTTGGGAGAAAATTTTCTAAGAACAATAGGTAATAAGTTACATGGATGAGAAAAAACACCTGTATGGCCAAAATGTCAAATTTTGATCCCCTCTAACTCAGAGAGATCTTGACCGATCTTATTGAAAAATTGTGTCTGAACTACTATCCAATAGGACTAACCGTGGTGCAAATTTCATCCCGATCGGGTGACATCGGTTTCAAAAGTTGGTGCAGTTGACAAGGAACCCCCCATATACATATATGTACTACATATACAACACTTATACTATTTTTTGCAAAATTTTGTACAATTAAAATAATATACCGATTTATTTTTAATGTGCTCTTATTACGGATATACATATACAGAATATATGAATATTATTTATAGTTTTTTGATATTTGGAACAGTAGTGTGTATCAATTTGTAATATTTTGTGATGTTATAAAAATCGCAGAACACTGATATTGATATTATATAGTTTCTTTTATTAATTAACTAATAAATATTACACCAAAAAATGTAACATCGAAAGTTATTGCTGTGTTTTTTTTTTTAAATAAATTTATACATAAGAAAAATATAATAAAGTTTAAGTTATATGCACATATTACGAAAAGAAAAACTATGTTAATTTTTTTATATTAATATCTAAATATCTTAGCATTATTTGCTTTTGATATTGTTGGATTTTTATATTATGACCACAAAAACAGCAAGTACAGCTATGAAAAAATACAAAATTTAGAATAACAATATGAAAAACATCATTTCATTTCATTTATTTACATATAATCAAAAAGCCTTTTGTCATGTTTAAAAAACAGAAATCTTCTCATGATATTAGTGAATCACTCTCACTAAAAACGAACGCCCTAGCTGTCCTACTGAGGGCGTTATCGTTACAAGAATAGCATAATAAAATCATATTTTTTGAAGACTTTTTAACTTCTTCGTTCAATTCTCGGGACCTGTTTAACCGATTTGGATAAATTTAAACGGCAAACTTCCCAGGATGTTGGTGAATCATTTTTAATGCAACCTAGCTTACCGATTAAAGTTGTGATCTTCATTTCCATAGACGGAGAGACGGACATCGCTATATGAACTCCGCTTGTTATAAGGATTAGAAATATATATACTTTACGGGGTCCAGATTTTTTTTCTAATCATTACAAACGGAATGCCAAACTTATATATACCCTCCACTCTGCACACTAGAGTGGAGGGTATAGAAATAAATAAATATAAAAGGTCATAAAGAAAACTCTTTGGATGTTTTATATACTACAGTGAGACAGTACTCTCACCATGGCTTGGAATTTCTTTCTGTAATCAAACTGCCGATCACAAATATGGATATTTTTTAACTTTTTGATACATGCACAGATATAATCCGCATACAAATGATCATTCTATTATCAATCTAAATTGCCAGTGCATTTATCGACCTAGTCCCCATACAAATATGGAATTCGATGTGAATTTTTCCACATTTTATTTTTAATTTTTATTTATTGTTATTTATTAGTTTGGAATTTTATACACAAGACTAATGTATCTTATTACAGTATAGAATTCGTTTGTTGAAAAAAGTTGTTTCATTAACAAGAATTTATAAAAAGAAAGGAACAAATAAATTATAAATATTTAAAATATTAACTTAAATCTAAATGGGTTAGAAATAAGTTAATTTTGACTCAAAGAAAGAGTAAAAAAAACAAAAAATATACTAAATTAAAATACTTTAAAGTTTTACGAATCAAAATTTTTCAAAATAATCAAAGGCAAAAAAGAAAAAAGAATTTTTATACAATCAAACAATAAAGTTCAAGACAGTTAAATCGAGAATGCTTTTTTTGAAAATTTGTGCGTTACTTCTAGTTTGCATATTGTATGGAATTGAATTCCAAAGACGGACAGCATTTATGAAGAACTGCCAGCTGGAAACGACGTTTGAGAGATATAATTCTGTTTCCTCTATTAGAGTTGGAAAAAATTAAACGTTTGTATAGATGTTTCGGCTCCTTAGTGTAGATTACCTTAAGTAAAAATATTAAAACTCTTGTTTTGAGTAATTCATCAAAGTGAAAACCATAGAATTTAGCTATTGTAATTGGTGAAATAGCATCATGCATTTTCTTGCCGTACACATAACGTGTTATATTTTTTATCTGTGCTACCAACATCACATTCCGCAAACAATTCACATCCATAAATCGGAATTGGCATTCGTGTTTGAATAACAAGACATTTAGACATCCGTGGATTTATGCTAAGATTATTTGCTGTAGCCCAGGTATTATCCCGCTGAAGTTCCTCATTAAAAATTGTGATACAATGTTGAATCATAGAAACATTATAGCTGATGTAAAGTTGTACATCGTCGGCGTTACAGTACTGAAGTTGGTTCGGAAGATCATTGGCATATCTGTAAGCAAAAAAAAAAAAAAATACAAGTAAGAAAATTATAGTCGGTCTAGACCGACTACACGATACCCTATACCATGCGTTCAGAGACCCTATCTCTTAGGCCCAACTAACTGGACATAGAAAATAAGCAAAAAACAAATTTGAGTGGGATTTTTATTAATTTTTTTGGCTGCAGATATGAAAAAATTCATATCGGATGCTATATCTATATGGGGACTAGGTCCAAAAATGGACCGATCCTGATCATGTTTGGTAAAGTCTCTTGTATTTTGCAAAAATATATACAAACAAAATCTGAGAAGAATCAGTGCAATATGGGGCCTATGACTAAGAGTTATGCAATAGGGATCATTTTAGGACTACTAATTAATGGATGTAATATATACATACAAACCCAATTTGACTAAGATTTGTATGATAATTTGGATCTTATGGATCAATATATGTTGATTTCATAAGGTCATTTGTATGGGGGTTTGGTCTGAACATGGACCGATTCTCACCAATTTCAACAGCGTCCATCGCATGGCTGATAAAAGATCAAATACCAAATTTTATCAAAATATATTCATATTTGCGACCTTCAGTTTGATTACAAGCTTTACATGGACACACAGACGGACGGACGGACGGACGGACGGACGGGCGGACATCGTTTAATCGAATCAGATAGTGATTCTGATTCGATCGGTATAATTAAAGATGGGTGTAGGTCAAATATTTTTGGTTGTTACAAACAGCAGCACAAAGTCATTATACCCAAACCACATAATGGTATAGGGTATAAAAAATTTAACTAAAGCAAAAACATACGAGTTTTTCATTGAAACTTCTCTATCTTGAACCAATAGAAGGTAACTTTTACGTTCGCTGTTTAATAAATTATATTTTAACTCGGGATCTTTTAAAAAAAAAACAACTTTGGCCCTTGTGCACATTAGGACTAAAAATTTTACGGGGGCCAAAGTTTGGCATTTTCTGAAAAAATTAACTTAAAATATTGTTAAAAAGTATTAGTTGTAAAATTAACTGAAAAAATAAGACATTATATTAAAAAAAACCTTTTTTTACCTTTTAACACTTCACTTTTGTACTAAAATTCAACTACAAATGAAAATGTATTTTAAACCCTCCGTAACTTTTTTATTTTCGGTCAAGAATTACGTTTTATAAAAAAACTTAAAGGCTAAAGTCTCACCTACCAAACAAATAAAACCGCATATCAAAATTCCAATCCAATCAAAAGTTATAGATTTTTGACCGCCTTCTCGTCAAATGGTCCACTGTGCGTCGTTGCATACTTATTAGGATTCTTCTAATTATAAATGAACGAATAATTTTTGTGGTACTTGTGGCTGCCGTACTGCATTTATTTTTGCATTGTAAACAAAAAAATTTGGGTAGAAACGTTCCGAAAGTTTTTTAAAAGAAAAGCTTGCGATTCAAAACATTTTATTAAAATTTTTGTTATTATTTAAAATCTTCGTATTCAAGTGTATTTTGCTAGCCGGCGTGTTTTTTGTTTCTTCCTGTACGATCAATAAATTAAAAAATAACATCGTATTTAATGATTTTACATTTATTTACCCCAGTAAATGGATTTGACCATTACTAAATAATATCCAAGCTCGATAGTATAAAGTATATACGACAATTCATTATCTGAAAAATATTATCCAGTAATTATAACAGAATGATGTGATAGGACCATATATGGGGCTACCAATATTCGGTTACCAAAGAAAGTTTTTGAATAAAAAAACATGAATGTTTTTAAAATAACCCGTAAAACACATATACATCAACATATTCCTAAAACACGTAATTATCTAAATTGCTAATTGATTTAACTACAAATACTAACTGTGCAAATTATGTACAATAAGTATTATGGCTTTAAAATATATTAAGTTGATTTATGTTATTTATTTATTAAACTAATGTACAACTTTTGTAGAGTTTCAAGATTTTTGGAAGTCACATATATGCTTTTACGCGTTCTAAGTAGTGAACAGGCAAACTTTTTCAAAGTGTTTTCCCACAAACTTCTACCAAACTTAGTCTGCATTCCTATAAATATATAAATTATCAAGTATGTGTTTGGTTAGATTCGTATGTAGCAAAATATATGTATATACATATTAGTTGTTATACCCTATACCACTATGTGGTTTGGGTATAATGACTTTGTGCTGCTGTTTGTAACTACCAAAAATATTTGACCTAGACCCATCTTGTATTATACCGATCGGCTCAGAATCACTTTCTGAGTGTTTTAGCGATGTCCGCCCGTCAGTCCGTCCGTCCGTCTGTGTGTCCATGTAAAATTTTAATCAAACTACAGGTCGCAAATATGAATATATTTTGATAAATTTTGGTTTATAAGATATTATCAGCCATAGCATAAACGCTGTTGAAACTGGTGAAAATCTGTCCATGTTCTGACCTAGTCCCTATTCAAATGACCCCTATGAAATCGACATAAATTGCCATAAGATCCAAATTATCATACAGATTTTAGTAAAATTGGGTTTGTATGTGTTTGTTGTATCCACTAATCAGTAGGCCAAAAATAATCCCTACCCCTAGAAGCTGCTTCCCGATTTTCACTTAAATCTATCAAAAAAAAAAAAAAAAAAAAAATGAATATAGCATCCGATATGAACTTTTTCATATCTGCAGCCAAAAAAATTAATAACAATGTCACTCAAATTTTGTTTTTGCTTATTTTCTCTATCCAGTTAGTTGGACCGAAGAGATAGGGTTTCTAAACCGTGGTACAGGGTATCGTATGGTCGGTCTAGACCTACTATAATCTTCTTACTTGTTTTAATTTTTATATTTGTGCAAAAATTTAATATGAAGTTCGGAGTTAGGAAAACATTTCAAAAAATTTAAAATCAAGTAAATATGAATGTCCCATAGTTTATGAGCTTTTAGTGACTGTAAAACCATAAATATAGTTAATTCTAATAATGGGTTTTACAGTAGCGAGAAAAAATGCAATTAATTGCCATATGATCCCTAGGCTCATTTCTTTGAATTTATTTTTCATAGTTACTGTGTAAATAGAATAATTCATTATCCCCAATACAACTATATGGTTAAGGTATAATGAGCTTGTGCAGATATTTGTAACACCAAATATATATAAACAAGACCCATCTTTTATTATACCGATCGTCTCGGGATCAGTTTCTCAGTGATTTCTTCCATCTATCTGTAGGTCTGTTCGTCCTTCTATGAGTCTACGTAACCCTTGTGATCACTCTACAGATTGCAAGTATGAATATTAGCGGTGTCCTACTTTGTATGGACATTTTGTTGATTGCCTATGGAGAGTGTAGTAAAACTAATAAATGTGAAGTTTGGTCGCGCCGAAAATCGATTGAAAATTTCAATTGTGTTTATATGGGGAAAATATGAGTTTATTCAGTTTTTACGAAAATTTCGTCCCACAACTTAATTTTTTCGACAAGTTGTTATATGAATCTATTTCAGTATTAAATTATCTTTTCAACAGGCTATATAACTTAAAAATGGAATAACAACTCACCAAGAGATAGCAAATACCCCACACTAGATCATGAAATTTGATGGCACTTTTTTCAACTTTGTGAATTTGTTTAAAGATATAGTTTTTTTTATGGGTCTATACCTATAAGTGCTCAGATATTGTTTTATTACCACGTTGTTAACTTATTACGCAGTAAGACAGAAAATAAGTAATTTTTTCGAAAAAATTTTGTGAACACCTTTTTCAAATTTTAAAAAATATTCTTAAACAAAATTTAAAGAATTGGATCTGGCACTTTATGTTTTTGTTAAATACATGTTAAATTTTTTTACAAGAAATTGTTAAACAGTTTTCTACTTTTAAATTTTATATTTTATCTTAATGGAATAGAGTTTCGGAAAAAAAATAATGGTACTTGGGATCACATATGGCCCCATACTAATGAAAGACAATTTATTAAAAAAAATCAAATATCTTGTAAGTACTGTTGAATTTCTAGATGATACTGTTAAAGTACAATAAACAAATGCGCAAATATTTCATGCTAAAAATATGAAATAAGTCTAGCAACGTTTACCCATTCTGTGCCGAGGCTAAAGTCTGAATTTTAGCATATTTAAAAAAGGAAATACCTCATCAACGACAGAAGGATATCCAACTCTATTGACTAGTTGGAACATCGTCGGAATGAGGGTTGTGTAACAGTGTTCTATAGATACTGCCATGGGAAACTTTCTTCGGAGATTAGCGACTCATCCCAAGTGCCCGAGTTTCAGTTCGCTCTATCTACTTCTGTAGTAGATCACATCCCTCTGTTATCTATTGTCCCGTTGACCGCACAAAGCACTTCAGAGAAAATTCATTTATCAGTCGAACTAGCCGTATGTGAAATAAACTCCCCACATAGGTCTTTCCTGACAGTTATAATCTAATAAAATTTAAGTCAAACATCCAAAAACACTACTCCGTCTTTCCTCCTTCCCATAACCTATTTTCTTGAGATCAACACAATGCACTGCATTTGTAGGGGAGTGTTGGTCAATAATTGAAAAAAAAAAATTACTCTTCTTGTAAACTAGAAATCCAAAGTTAAGAATCGTAGGAAATGTTTGTACTTCTATCATTCGTCTTTATATAAAGGCAACAGCATACCTGGTTTTTGGCCGAAGAAATGGTGGCGTTAGATTTTTGGGCTCAAAGTTTCCACTAGAAGAGAAAGAAAAAATGTCTGGTCGTCACGATGCAGTGTAACCAGTTGTGAAACTAATCGAAAATAGAAAGTTCATTTATGCAGAATAATTGATAAATAATGATCTAAGCGAGTTTGTGGCAAAGAAAACTTAATTTTTTTTCACGTGTTTTAGTACTTCTGCATAATTTGTATTCCATCCTCCATCAACAGGGGAATTTCCTTGCAATTTGCGTAAGGAATTAGTTCTAGTAAACGATACTGCTGAAAGAGGCATGAAATTAATAAAATTAGAATCATACAAAAACAATATCCCTCATCTACAAAGTGAAGTTTAATTTAACAAAGTTGGGTTATGGTTCAAAAATATTCTTATTTTATGTAGGAAAATATAAATAAAATAATTTGGTTAAGAGTTGTTTTAATTTATATTCGCGAGAATAAGCAAATAATTGCACCACAGATATATCACAATGGAATATTTCGATCCCAAGAGCACTGAAGGGTTATATAAAAAATTAATAAAATTATATTTCTAAATTCTTGATAGTGGTTTCATTAAGGTCAATAGAAAAACTCTTTTCCGGTGATCTCTTTTCAAAAATATATTAAAATCCAATCGGAAATTTTAGGCTAAGAAGATCTGCACATGTGGTTGCAATATTTTAAGTAGATAATACTTATAAAAACAGTATTTGCAAAATATTTTAATTTTTTGACTTAATCGTCCTAAACTAGCTTGGGCTCATTTGTGACGCCAAGGGTTAATGACGTCAATTGTTTAGTCATGACGATGTAATAAAACATTTTTAAGTAGAAAACTGATTAATTTGTAATACAGAGTATTAGAAAGGTTCACTTTACCGAATGATTCACAAAAATGGAATTTTTCTCGAAATCCACATATAATTATTCTTAAAAAAAAATAGCGCAGAGATTTACATAAGAACTCATACAGTTAATTTGTAACATGCGTTAATTTGTAACATGCGTTTAACAACCCCGAAAAGCGCCAGATCCCTTTCTTAAATTTTGTTTAAGAAAACTTTTTAAAACTTGAAAAAGGAGTTTTCAAAATTTTATCAAAACAATATTTTATATCTGAGTATTTATAGGTATAGAGACCAAACAAATAATGATTGCTTTGAACAATTTCTTAAAGTTGAAAAAATTTCCGTCAAATTTCATGACATAGTGTTTTTTTCGCACAAAAGTGCTCTGTTGCATTTGGTATTTCTTGGCGAGCTTTTCGTTGATTTTGAAATTATATAGCCTTTTGAAAAGATAATTTAATACTGAAATCGATTCATATAACAATTTGGTGAAAAAATTAAACTGTAGAAGAAAATTTTCGAAAAATCTGAAAAAAAGGTATATTTTCCGAATGTCCCCCAACTTTTATATAGAAAGAAAACAAAGTGAACCCCAAACACTCCCCAAAATGTCATCTCTATTTTTAAAGACCCCTCTAATGATCAGCCATAGAATGAGCGATATTGAAATTAGCGATCTATCAGAGCGACCTAAATTACCATAAGATCCATCTAATCTTATAGATCTGTGTCAAATAAGGTTTATGTGTGTTTATTACACCCATTATGCGGTTGCTCAAAAAATATACCCTGTTTGAGTCGTGGCTCCCATATAAAGCTACATCCCGATCTTCACCTAAATCTTAAAAAAAAAAAATTGCACAGCTTTACCTCAAATTTGGTTTGTGCAAATAAAAAATAATTGCCTCTACCAAATATGGTTAGGTCTGGGCCATTTTTCGACCTAGTCTCCATATAAGTAAAGCATCCAATATGATCTTCTCTATATCTGCAACTAAACTTTATTTTAGTCAGTTACTTTGATAATTTGCCTATTTTACAAGGTATTGCTTATTATAAATATAAACTATTTCACGATGGCGGAATTGTTAGTTTCTGTGATATATTAGTTCATACATTATTATAAAAGTTAATTAAATAAAATGTATAAAACTAACATGCCCTTTTGCGATTAGCTACAACCTACCGAGATTTATAGACATGTTTATTTCACACTCAATTTTCCCTACGAAGTTTGTATTGTGCAATTAAAATATTTTATTTCATTTATTTTATATTTTTCTACTTCAATGCTTACTGATATACAATATTTATACCCGCTATGACTTTGTGCTGATGATTTTCTGAGTCGACTTAGCGATGTCCGTCCGTCGGTCTTTCCGACTGTAAACTTTGTAATCAAACTATAGGTCAAATTTATTAATTCTAATATCTAATGGATTCATGCATAGTATGGATACTTTCCCCTTTATGGTACATCAGTTATGTGATATTATGTATTTGTTTTTAATGAGCAAAGGCACGCCCACTGCTCCGTTCACGTCCACTTTTTTCCGAATAATCACACAAATAACTTACTGGCTCATGCAAAGTCCCAAGTCTCTCACTAGTACAGTACTCCAGATATATGACATTTTATATTTACTTTGTACGGGAGGTGTCACACCCACTGGTCTGATACCCGTTTTGGTCCAACTACTCACTTTAATAATAGATGACCTCAGACAAATTTTCAAAGTTGTCTCTGTCCGATACCGTCCATTTTCGACATGGCTACTAACATAAATAATATGTGACATCATACAAATTTGCCAAGCTCTCTGTGACAGTATCCAATATATTAAAAATTTACTTTTTATGAGAGGTGCCAAGCCCATTAAAAATATATAAAAAAAAAATAAATAACCTATGTCCATCCTTAAGAAACTTTCCAAATATTGAAACTAACATTTGGAAAATCAGGAACTTAAGTACGGAGGTTAACTCCCACAAACAAACACACATTACCTCTTTATTATATTAAGCATAGATCAAAAAACAGCGTAATTCCAGGGATGTCCTAATACTTGTATGTGTCGTATGTGCTAAAATCATACAACAGTTGTACGAGCCCTAACCACTATTAATTCATACAGTGCATCTATTTAAACAAATGAAATGTAATTGATTATTTTAAGTCCCTTGTTTTGCGAATATTTATCTATGAATTGATTTATTTGCAAAGCAAATTTTGTTCTGATTTTATTTTAATAATGAAAAAAAATCAATTTCAATAAATTTGTCCTATTAAGATTTAGTTTTCAAAATGACCCGTGGCAAACCGGTAGTCGCAGAAATTCGCGAGTTGATCATTAAAAAATCCACTTTAAAGGAACGCTATGCAAAAATTGATAAAGATTTAGGTTTACCAAGAGCAACTATTCAATCTATAGTGGCAAATTATAAAAAAATGGTAATGTCGCTACTCGAGTAAGCAATCGTGGCCGTGTTTCCAAAGTTACCCCGCGCGAAACAGGAGCATTAGCATCAATAATCAAACGGGATCGTCGGGCTACGGTCAGGAATGTAGCAACGGAATGGTTTAAAGCTGTTTGGAAGACCATAGGACGAGAATGGACCAGGCAGCACTTAAAAAAAATAGGACCTGGTTTCTACAAGGTACGAATTGTTGTATACATTTCATTACAATTTATTTACTGAAGCATTATTTAACTACTAGGCCAAGGAAAAGCCTCTATTAACTGCGGTGCAGAAGAAAAAACGACTGGCCTGGGCGAAGGCTAGGAGCTCTTCGACTCAGCGACAATGGGATTCAGTTATTTTTGGCGATGAATCGAAATTTGACGTTTGTGTTGGTGATACCAGGAAACGGGTTATTCCTAAGAAAGATGAAGCATATCACAAGGACTGCCTTAAGCGGACAGTAAAGTTTCCAGCAAGTATTATGGTGTGGGGATGCTTTTCGGCAAAGGGTGTAAGGCAGCTGCATTATATAGAGGGTACTGTAAATGCACCAAAATACATTCAAATTTTGGAGGAACACCTGCTGACATCGGTACCCATGTTAACCACTTTTGATGAATTCATTTTTCAGAAGGACGGAGCTTCGTATCATACTGCAATAATAACAAAAAAATGGCTTCAAGATAACGAGATTGATGTTTTGTACTGGCCTTCTTCAAGTCTCGACCTCAATCCAATAGAAAACCTTTGGGCACTTATGAAGAGACGGTAGCAACGAACTTTACAGGGTTTAAAAGATAAAATACGTGATATTTGGTCCCCAATAACACCAGAAGAGTGCCAAAATTTAATAAATACCATGAACAAGCGCTTAACTGCTGTAATAAAGAACAAAGGAGATGTAACACAGTATTAAAGTGTACAAAAATGAATTTATTTAAACTGTATGAATTAATAGTGGTCTTATTTACCTTCACTGAAGAAATAATATCTACACTAAGTTTCTAATTTCTCTAACTACATTGAATCAATTTTTGTTGTTTTTACTGAATATCAATAAGGCAACGAAGTACCTTTAAAAAAATGTGAATTAGTATTTAGTTATTGTTAAAGGAAAGATCCAAAAATAGATATATAAATCACATATACGAAAATGGCTTAGTATATGAATTAATAGTGGCTGGGGCTCGTATAATTTGTTTTGATATTTTCCATACAAAAAATTATACGACAATACTACGTTAGCAGTTTACTATTTAATCAGCTTTTTGTATATTCCAAATATTTTTTGTAGTTTTCTTGTAAATATTGTGGCAAAATGGTAGAAATAAATAAAAAATGGAAGGAAATAATAATATTCATGTAAGTTTTTGTGTAAAAGAACAATTATTTTGTTTTTATTCCAATTTTTTTTCAATTTGTAGTATATAACTATACGACAGGTCATTCACTAGGGCGAGTCGATTAGGAGGAGGCAAAAAAATCGCTCAAGTGACAAGGAAAATCATATTCTAGGGATCAAAATAAGAAACTTTCCCCAAGGAACCATATTTCTAAAACGAATTCTGATTCCCCGACTTTTAATCTGTCTGCCTGTCTGCCATGGGCCAACCCCATTCCCCCTCATGCAATTGATCTGAAACTTGGCCCATAACTTGTTGTGACTACAGATTAATTTTGGGGTAGTCACGCAGAGTCACGCATAGTCACGGAGCGATCTAAAAGTTATTTACCCTCATCCGATCGATTTTTTTTTTTAATAACACGACATAGTCAAGTCGTATGATTATTATTTATTAGCAGAGTAGAAAATACGTATACGTATGAGTGTTAATTTTAATATTAAATCAAACGTAGTCAGCCCAATTCTAAACAAAAAATGGTAATTTTTTGAAATGTTTGTATGGGGAACCACCGAGGGGGGTTCCAGCGGTTATGCCACTGGCGTGGGTGGGTCGGCCCTCCAAAGTTAGTGGGGGTCGATCATACATTTGGACTCGATTGGAGCACTCTAAATGGGTCAAAGTGAGACAGACAGACAGACAGGTCAAAAGTCGGGACATCAGAATTCGTTTAAGTGGTATGGTTCTTCGGTCAAAGTATCTTATTTTGATCCCTAGAATATGATTTTCCTTTTCACTTGGGCGATTTTTAAATCGATCAGCCGTATTGTTCACATATGTACTATTTGAGGTCTTGTATTTCTATACAACATACAACTTTAGTACACTTTATGAATTCCCTAAATGTTACTACTTTGTATCACTTATAGCAGAGCAATCGGATATTGCCATGCTACTTTCTTTTATAAATTTTCACAATTACCCTTTCACCAATTGTCTTATTTCATTCATTATAGCATTTTCAAAATTTATTTTATTTGATGCTGACACAAAATTTCTAGTTGAGTCTTTTTAGTTATAAGTTTATCTATAATTTATTGCATTTTATATCTGTAAAAGCCATTAAATCTCGCCCCAAGAACAAGTGCTACATGATATTTATGTTATGCCCAAAAAAGCATTTAAAATTCATGAGCGTTCATAAATTTCAAAACGTAAATCCATTTTATTTTGTTTATATTTTATCAATTCATAAGTGATGTTCCAATATCAAGTGTACTCCACAAACCATACGAACACATAAACCTAGATTGAATTAAAGTACAATTATGTCTACAGAAACAAAATAAAAATTGAATTATTACATTAAACAGCCTTTTAGGCAAGAATCGACCATTTTCTGCTGGTGGTAATAATAGCCAAGCTCTAACAAATTTATATATGTGTGTATATTACTAAATACACAATCGTATACTAATACGAATCGAAGCAATGGTTAATCGTTTTACAAAACGTTAAAATCCCATAAATTGTTTTTGCAGATGTGAATTTATTTTCCTTTAATCTTGTTGCTAGCACTACTATGTAGGCGTATGTACAACTATTCCAAAGACTGTGCACACTGTTCACAACGAAACTGAACTTTTAGTGCGACTATTTTTGTTAGACTAAACTCTAAAATCCTAATAAAAGATTTTCTTTATATGCAAGTCTTTTCACTATTTAGGCTATGTCTCGAATTATGAACGCCGATCGAGTTATTTGAAATATGAAAAATCATGTTTCAATAAAAACGTGGAAGTTGAAGTACTGAAACTCAATAACGAATATAAAGCTTAAGGAAAATGTGATATAACGATCAAGCTTATTCCCTCGACTCCCTTATACAATGAACTGTTCCAAAATGCAAGATAGAAATACAGAAAAAGTAACAAAATAATGAATAAAAATCGTTACTTACTTTTTCAATGAATACTTAATTTGTATATGCGTATCTGCCAGAAAAGGAAAAATGATGGTAAATTTGGAAGCTACCAACTAAGGCCCAAGAAATCTTTAGTATCAAAAGGTGGAAAATAGCTTTTTGATTGGTTTCTTAACCAAAGAAATTTACACCAACTATAGAAATACAAAACAAGTTCTATAATGGCGGTTTCCATCAGAGCTGCGGAGTCGACTCCGACATTTAATTTTTTCAATTGGCGACTCCGACTCTTTCGGATTCCGGCTCTTCAACATAACAGGTAATACAACTCTCAGAAAAAGAATTGCATCAGACAAATCCTCTTTCATCGATGCTCTTAAGTCTGATTTAATAATATTCAAAGCTTATAATAATCTTTCAACGCTTACTTGATTCGGAGGCATTGTAGTCACAGTTCTAGCTACATCACGAATTATTTCTGGATATATAGTGATAGCTTCTTCCACATTCAATTTTGACATTTCTTTTATTTGCTTTAAACACTCATCCATAAAGTTCGATTTTTCAATATCCACTGGTTCATTTTCTTTTTGTAAACTTAAATGTCGTCGCTTTACTTCAGATCGTTGTAATCTATATAATTATGCTTCGAAATTAGAGTCATCGTGTTAAGAAAATGCTTCATATTGGTTAAACATTTCAATTTCGACTAAATCTGAAATTTTTCATGCGAATTGCGACTTCGACAAGTTTTTCTTTTGTTTTGGCAACTCGATCGTTGTATAACAAACTTCGATTCATTGGATCAACGTAAACAGCAGCTAACAAAATATTATTTAATAATTGATCTTCTCTCCTACTCCTGTTTTCTTTAGTTTATGTATCAATGCTTTTTTATTCCAAAAAATCATGTGAGTCCGATCATAGGGGAGATGTGTAACTATCTACTAATTAAAGATTTTTTATGACACTTTTTTAAAATCAAACAGAAAGCATCCTCTATAGCAATCAACTGCAGGGCCTCTGCTAGTATAAAAGTATTTATTATTTATTATTTCAGCTGGTAAATTTTTGACTCTTCATTTTCCGTTTTTCATTATTCATTTTTAATTTTTAATTTTATATTTTTCATTTTTGATTTATAATTTTTCGTTTTTATTTTTTATTTTTTTTTTTATTTCTTATTTGTCATTTTTTGTTTTTAATTTTTTATTTTTTATTTTTCAAATTTCTTTTTTTATTTTTATTTTGCATTTTTAATTCTTCATTTCTTATTTTTCATTTTTCATTTTTTATTTTTTATTTTTCAATCTTCATTTTTTATTTTTCAGTTTCCATTTTTAATTTTTTATTTTTAAATTTTAATTTTTTAGTTTTCACTTGTAATTTTTTATTTTTCTTTTTACATTTTGCATTTTGCATTTTTAATTTTTTATATTTCAATTTTATTTTTTTATTTTTAATTTTTCTTTTCTTATTTTCAAAATTTTCATTTTTTAGTTTTCAATTGTCATTTTTTATTTTTAATTTTTTAGTTTTCATTTTTTATATATCATTTTTCGTTTTCATTTTTCATTTTTTATTTTCCATTTTTTATTTTTCATTTCTTATTTTTCATTTTTAGTTTTTTATTTTTAATTTCTCATATTTTATTTTTCATTTTTTGTTTTTAAATTTTTATTAATAATTTTTTATTTTTCATTTTTCATTTATTATTTTTCAATTATTATTTTTTATTTTTCATTTTTAATTTTTTATTTTTAATTTTTCATATTTTATTTTTCATTTTTTGTTTTTAAATTTTTATTAATAATTTTTTATTTTTCATTTTTCATTTATTATTTTTCAATTATCATTTTTTATTTTTCATTTTTAATTTTTTATTTTTAATTTTTCATATTTTATTTTTCATTTTTTGTTTTTAAATTTTTATTAATAATTTTTTACTTTTCATTTTTCATTTATTATTTTTCAATTATCATTTTTTATTTTTCATTTTTATTTTTTTATTTTTAATTTTTCATATTTTATTTTCCATTTTTTGTTTTTAATTTTTTATTATTAATTTTTTATTTTTCATTTTTTATTTTTCAATTATTATTTTTCAATTTTCATTTTTTATTTTTAATTTTTTATTTTACATTTTTTATTTTAATTTTTCATATTTTATTTTTAATTCTTTTTTTTTAATTTTTTATTATTAATTTTTTATTATTCATTTTTTATTTTTCATTTATTTTTTTTCATTTTTCATTTTTATACCCTCCACTCCAGTATGCAGAGGGTATATATAGGTTTGTCATTCCGTTTGTAATAATTAGAAAAAAATAATCTGGACCCCATAAAATATATATATTTGTGATCCTTATAACAAGCGGAGTTGATATAGCGATATCCGTCTGTCCGGCTGTCCGTCTGTCCGTCAGTGGAAATCACGATGACGGCTTCAATCGGGCAACTAGGTTGCTCGCTGGTATAGAAAATGATTCACTAACATCCTGAAAAGTTTGCTATTTGAAATCGTCCAAATCGGTTTATCTGGTCCCGAGAATTGAACGATGGAGTAAAAAAATATGATTTAAATATGTTGTTCTTGTCACGATAACGTTCTCAATAGGACAGGTAGGGTGCTTATTGTTAGTGAGAATGATACAGCAACATCATGAGAAGGTTTCTGTTTTTTAAATCGTGACAATAGGTTTCATAGGTGCCGAGAAATCACTGAAAAGTTAAAAAAATACGATGTTTTCCTATATTTTTATTCTAAATTTTGTATTTTGTCACAGCTGTGCTTGTTGTTTTTATGGTCGTTGTGGTAATAATATAAAAATTCACCAATATCAACATTTCATGGTATATTATTTAAGTTAGTTAAATAATAAAAGAAACTATATATAATCAATATCAATATTCTGCGATTTTTATAAGATCACAAAATATTACAAATTGATACATACATACATACATACTGTTGCAAATATCAAAAAACTATAAACAACATTCATATATTCTGTATATGTATTTCGATAATAAGCGCATATTAAAAATAATAAAACATAAATTATTTTATTTATAGAAAATATTGCAATTTCTAGGGTTGCAAAAAATAGTATGATTTTAAGGGTCTACTTTTAGTACATACTTGCATTCAAAAGTAGTATTGAAACCATAAAATTCTACCCTGTTAAAAATTGGTGTTTAAAAAAATTTTTTTTCTTAGATGATAATAATATAATGTCAATAATATTTAATTATAATACATTTTTAAAATTTATTATTTAATGTTTGGCGCAGGCAAACGCCATTCCCGGACTACCGAGAATTTAATGCACGATTTATTCCGCATTAGGAATAATCGCGGAGCTCAGCTCAATCAAAGTGCAATGATTAAGCCTCGCTCTGGGAAACAAGTGTTCATGCTTCCCTTTGCACAAACGCCATTCCCAACTACCAAAAATTGTAGGCACGAGCTATCCACATTAGGAATAGTCACGGGCTCAACTCAATCAAAGTGCAATGATTAAGCTTCGCGCTGGGAAGCATATATTCATTCATTTCTTAGCACAAACCGAACTTCTTATGGCACATTAAAAATAAACTAATTGAGAAGTACAATTCATCATTACGCTGTATTATAATACTATTTTCTTATTTTACTACTAGCTAGTAAACAAAGTGATCGTATCATTGTAAACGAAATAGAATTGAAATTGTGTGCAGATTTGTTTTACTTAAAAAACTGTTTCTACAGATAGTGAATAAAATCCCAGTAAACATTTTATGCAATAAGTGATCATGTGGATTCTTTTTTGACTCCTCTGTGCTATTAAAACAGTCATAAATGCGCTCTTTTGCTGACCACAAAATATTCTTTTGTTGGGAGGAAATATTACCTTACCCCCGACTCATCTTGAGAACCTTTTTTATCCAATTTTCTGATTAATATCGACTTATTTTTGAGTCATATTTAATGTCATTTTTCTATAAATCACTTTTTAAGCGTAAGCAAAAATCATTTCTTAATCTTTTTCTAATACCGCATGTGATTAATCAGTTTTTAATCATCAAAAGTGCTCGAAGAAGACACAGTAAGATGATTTTTGTTAAAACAATCTTCGAATTGATTACTGGGATATCGTATATTTGTGTTTACACACACATATACATAATGGCACCAGTTAGCCGAACTCTCTCATGAAACACATAGACGACAGCGGCTACACGACTACAGCCTGTCAAAAATAAAATACACACGTTTATATGAAAACGATTATTTTGACACCAACACAGCTACACGACTACATGACCACTTTTGCTGCTGTAGTCAACTTAGGCTAATTTCTGTTTTTGTTGGCTACAAAATAAAAATTGTGTTGACAATATAACAAAATATGTAAAAGATATTAGTGCTACGAAATATTTTATTTTGTTGAAAAAATTAATCGTAAAATGAAATGCTATAATAATTCTATTAATAAGTAAATTTATTTATTTATTTTTACGTTATAATAATGCATTATAAATAAGTAATATATTTAAGACAATTTTATATGGAATCATACATGTTTTTCTATTTTAATAAAGTTAAAAAAAAAATATAATTGGCACTACTGAAATAAAAATGATTTTGTATAAAAACAGCTGTTTATATTGTTATTATATGTTGCTGTCATTTTCAAAAAAATTAAGTAGTTGACTACGCGACTACAATTGTAGCTAGTAGCATTTGTATCCGTGTGTTTGTGTAGCCTCTGTCGTCTATGTCTTATGAAAGCTTTTGAACAAAGCAGATATACGTCGCATTGTTTTGTGAAATCTTACATTGTTTTTTAATAGGTACCAGTGATGCCAGGAGATTTTTACAGAAATCTCTACGCTAATGAAAAAAAAATCCCTTTTTTTCCTACACCCACTTTTTTCTCTCTACATTTTTCCCTACACTACTTTTTTCAATTTTTCAAAAAAAAAATTATTTTTAATTTGTTAATTTTCAATTTCAATAATGCAAAAATAACATAAAAACGGAAAAAATATCATAAAAAATAAGATAAGAATATCATTAGAATTA
The DNA here is from genome assembly GCA_963682025.1 of Cordilura impudica. Classification (NCBI taxonomy): domain Eukaryota; kingdom Metazoa; phylum Arthropoda; class Insecta; order Diptera; family Scathophagidae; genus Cordilura; species Cordilura impudica. Next base: position 261,048,711 of record OY821518.1, on the reverse strand, counting down.
CATAAAAACAATATAAAAAATCAACAGATATTATAAAAAAAATATTTTTACTATTCTGTATAATTCATCTTTTATATGGCTAGATGTGCATTTAAAATTTACACAATTAATTAAAATGGCTTGCAAATGGGATCTTATAACGTAAACAGAATTTTGGTTGTTGGTTTTAAAAGATATTTTTTTAAGACATTGGCTATTAGCATGTATACTTAGATCTGATTTATCGCAATTTAATATTTTTTCACAAGCCTTGCATCTGTATTTAAAGTCGTCATCTTTGACCTGTTCTATCCCATTAGCTTCTCGTCTCTCAACTAACTTGAGTAAAACCTTTGTTTTCTGTATTTCTTTGATGTGTTTTCAGCATCATCGAAAAACGAATCGGGCATTTTTCTAAAATCAATTATGTTTACATTTATAATATTTTAATATTCTTTTTATTTACAAACTTACTTAAGGTGCTATTACACGAAGTGTTTTTTACATATGTACTGTCACTTTTTTTATCCATATGAAATTCCTCATGTCTGTCAAAATTGTCTTTTACATACGATTCATAATTTTTGCTATCACACGTGCATATGTATTTCCGTATGACATAACCTCTAAGTGTAAACAACAGCTGATTTAATTTGTGAATTTACAAAAATTTATTGTTAAAAAAAAGGTTATATATTTTTTAATTGTTAATACTAAACAGTTTATTTTTCTTTCAATATTAATCTTTAAAATTTACTCTGTTTTTCTTTCGCCACAAGCAGTGTTGTATTTTCATGTTTGTCATGCAAAAATAGAACCTGTTTTAATTGAAAAATGTACATGTGACTTTCTTCATGTATTGTACATAAATAATGTTTCATATGTATCACACGATGTGTACAACTTTTGTTGTGGGAAAATTTGACAGTACATATGTAAAAAACAAATCATGTAATAGCACCTTTAATATAATCGAAGAGATCTACAAAGATGGCGTACTTATGTATGTATTAAAAAAATGCACAAAACAAGTAAACTGCACAAAAGTGTTTTTTACTTGTCATCCTTATTAAAGAAGCAACGTATTTACTATCTCCATATTATAGAGTTATTACCAGATTTAAAAAAGATAGATATTTTTAATTTTAAAGTTTAAAATTGAAACGTATATAATATTAAGTTGTTAAAAAAAAATTTTCAAAAAATCCTTACAATTCGACAAAAGTAAGAAATCTTTTGCATTAAACACATAGACGCAAATCCATTTATCGATGCGTTACAAATGGAATGTCATAATAACATCGAAAAAATAAAACTGATTAACGCTAGTGCTTTTAAAATATAAGACATGGTCAAGTATTCCGAAAAAGATCCGAAATTTAAAAATATATTTTGTTTAATATCTTCTATTGACTTTAAAATTGTTAAACGTAAATGCTGAAAATTCAGAGTATTTGTTGTAATAAATTACTAAATTGATCAAATTGTTTACATTTTCAAATATTTTATCTAAATTGGTTACAAATAATGCAAGAAAACCTAGGTGGAGGGTATCAAAGATTCGGCATAGCCGAATTTTACACTCCTACTTGTTTTTTGTTTAAAATTTTTTCTTTTTCTGTTTTAATTTTTTATTTTTTAATTTTCATGTTTAGTTTTCAATTGTCATTTTTTATTTTTTATTTTTTATTTTTCATTTTGCATATTTTATATTTCAATTAAAATGTTCTATTTTTTATTTTTCAATTTTCATTAATTTTCAATTGCCAATTTTTATTTTTAATTTTTTATTTTTCATTATTTTTTATTATTATTTTTTATTTTTCATTATTATTATTTTTTTTTAGTTTTTTATTTTAAATTTTTTAAATTTCTTTTTTATTTTTCATTTCTCATTTCTCACTTTTAATTTTAATTTTTTTATTTTAATTTTTTATTTTTCAGTTTTAATTCTTTATTTTTAATTTTCATTTTTTAATTTTCATTTTTTATTTTTAATTTTTTATTTTTCATTTTTAATTTTTTTTTTAATTTTTTATTTTTCATTTTTTATTTTTCATTTTCTATTTTTGATTTTTTATTTTTAATTTTTCATTTCTTATTTTTTATTTTTAATTTTTTATTTTTAATTTTTTATTTTTCAATTTTCGTTTTTTATTTTTCATTTTGTTTTTAATTTTTCATTTTCCATTTTTTATTTTTCATTTTTTATTTTTCAATTATATTTTTTAATTTTCGTTTTTTATTTTTAATTTTATTTTTTTATTTTTCATTTTTCTTTTTTTATTTTTCATTTTAATTTTTTATTTTTCATTTTATTTTTCATTTTTCATTTTTAATTTTTAATATTTTATTTTTTATTTTTCCTTTTCTATTTTTCGTTTTTTATTTTTCATTTTTTATTTTTCATTTTCTATATTTCATTTTTTATTTTTAATTTTTCATTTCTTATTTTTAATTTTTTATTTTTCATTTTTCATTATATGTTTTTAATTTTTTATTTTTCATTTTTTATTTTTCAATTTTCGTTTTTCTTTTTCATTTTGGTTTTAATTTTTCATTTTCCTTTTTTTATTTTTCATATATATTTTTCATTTTTTATTTTTCAATTTTATTTTTTAATTTTCGTTTTTTATATTTAATTTTTTATTTTTCATTTTATTTTTAGTTTTTCATTTTTCATTATTAATTTTTTATTTTTCATTTTCTATTTTTCGTTTTTTATGTTTCATTTTTATTTTTCATTTTCTATTTTTCATTTTTTATTTTTAATTTTTCATTTCTTATATTTAATTTTTTATTTTTCATTTTTCATTTTATATTTTTCATATTTCATTTTTTATTTTTCATTTTTATTTTTCAAATTTCGTTTTTTATTTTTCATTTTTTATTTAGAATGTGTCATTTTCAATTTTTTATTTTTCATTTTTCACTTTTATTTTTCATTTTTTATTTTTCAATTCTATTTTTTAATTTTAATTTTTTGTTTTAATTTTTTATTTTTCGTTTTTTATTTTCAATTTTTAATTTTGAATTTTTAATTTTTCATTTTTTATATTTAATTTTTTTCATTTTTTATTTTTCATTTTTTATTTTTCATTTTCTATTTTTCATTTTTTATTTTTAATTTTTTATTTTTTATTTTATGTTTTTCATTTTTCATTTTTAATTTTTTATTTTTCATTTTTATTTTTCAATTTTCGTTTTTTATTTTTTATTTTTAATTTTTAATTTTTAATTTTTAATTTTTAATTTTTTATTTTTATTTTTTTTTTATATTTTTTATTTTTTGTTTTTTAATTTTAATTTTTTTTTATTTATTTTTTATTTTTCAATTTTCGTATCTCATTTTTTATTTTTATTTTTCATTTTCTATTTTTCATTTTTTATTTTTCATTTTTTATTTCTTATTTTTTATTTTTCATTTTTTATTTTTCAATTTTCGTTTTTATTTTTCATTTTTGGGGCCAACATAAGGGAGCGACAAGACTCTTTCTAACTGTCGCGTTTGCTCCCATTTGGTATCAGTTAGTGAAAAGCTTCGATTATCTAATTCATCAATAAATATTTTAAGTTTAATCAAACGTTGAACCATCGTTGCTCGATCGAAAACAATTCCTTTACCAGCACGTCGTTCAGAATAGCATCTATTTTTGGAGTTCTGCCTGCACCAGCTACTTGCCTCAGTTTTTGATTTAATTCGTTTGTATTATTAAAATAATGTTTATGGTTTTATTTTAAATTAGGGTTATGTGGGAGACGATTTGGTTCTGACGTCACTTGCGGGGATAATTTATTCGGATCCCAAAAATGCGTAATTTTTTTTTAAGTTATTTATTTATTTTTTCGAGTAGGATTCTTAAATTTACTATTTTTGGAAGCTAGAGTCTGAGTTGAAGGAAAAATGCGACTCCGACTTCCCACAAGCAAAATTACTAACGACTCCTCGACTCCGATTGCGACTTCGACTCCATGCATATGACGGTTAGTTAATCACAATAAAAACAAGTAAGAAAATTATAGTCGGTCTAGACCGACTTTAGGAAACCCTATACCATGCGTTTGGAGACCCTACCCCATAGGCCCAACTAACTGGACATAGAAAATAAGCATAAACCAAATTTGAGTCGGATTTTTATAAATTTTTTTGTCTGTAGATATGAAAATGTTCATATCGGATGCTATATCTATATGGGGACTAGGCCCAAAAATGGACCGATCCTGACCATGTTTGGTAAGGTCTCTTGTATTATGCAAAAATATATACAAACAAAATTTGAGAAGAATCAGTTCAATATTTTTGTTTTTTGATAGATTTAAGTGAAGATCGGGAAGCAGCTCTATATGGGACCTATGACTAAGAGTTGTCCCATAGGGATCATTTTTGGACTACTGATTAATGGATGTAATAAACACATACAAACCCAATTTGACTAAGATTTATATGATAATTTGGATCTTAAGGCAATTTAAGTCGAATTCATAGGGGTCATTTGTATGAGGGCTAGGTCTGAACACTGACCGATTCTCACCGATTTCAATAGCGTTCATCCTATGACCGATAAAAGCTTATATATCAAATTTCATCAAAATGCATTTATATTTTCGACCTGCAGTTTGATTACAAGCTTTACATGGACACACAGACGAACGGACGGACGGATGGACGGACATCATTAAATCGAATCAGATAGTGATTCTGATTCGATCGGTATAATTAAAGATGGGTCTAGGTCAAATATTTTTGGTAGTTACAAACAGCAGCACAAAGTCATTATACCCAAACCACATATATAATTACCCAAACCATATAGTGGTATAGGGTATAATTAGGAATCAAGGGCAGATCTACAAAACCCATTTAACTCTTCTGATCTTGAGAATGTCCCTAAGGACCTGTTTGATTTTCTAACTCTCACAACTCCGTAATGTTGTATGAGCTGAATACCCGAACTGAACATGTATTCTAAGAAAAATGTGTGCTGAACCGATTAATAATTTAAATTTTATTGAGCTTTCATGAAGCTTAGTACGTGGATTAGTAATTATTATTATCATTAGAACAAATCGCTCATCAAAAAATTCTCTTTGATAACGCAAATATGCGGCGAAAGCGATTATTTAACAGTAAAACTGCAGCAATTGATGGCACTTGGCAAATGTTTCGGGCCAATTGTAGCAGCTTACTTCCTGCACGATTCGTTGTCCGTGGGCGAGCAATTATTCCCATATAGAGGCCGCACAATACATTACATATCAGCCAGCCAAGTACGAAATCATGTTATCGGCTCAAAGGCATGATTTACTCTGGGAAGTTGCCTGCTCAAGAGCGTGAGGTAATTAGGGGCAGAATATTATGTATTAATTAGTGGGGAGATGTGCTAAGATATGCGGCACAATTTAGGCTGATTTTTCTCCACATTGGATGTAGTGCTTACATTTATGATCCAGAACAGAGTGCTCAAATAAAATATTTGTACCACGTGATTTTCTGAAATTTATGCACGTACAGTTTGCAGGTCATTGCTTGGCTTCTATGAAGGCGATGAATCACTATGATCATATGTAAGGCGGTAATTTTGCTGTCTACAATGCACTATACTTGCGATGTAGATACAACTGACAAAAGGAAGCTCATGATTATTATGTATTACAATGCTAATAAATCCGGCGTGGATACAATGGACCAGATCCTTGGCACATATTCCTGCAAACGTCCAACAACTGCTGCCCACTTAAAATGTTCTACAATACGATAGATAGTGCTGCATTAGCTGCACAAAAAATGATATACTAAATATTTTTGGTCCTTGTAGGTAGTAGCAAGACCGACAGCAGGAGATGGACCTTCTCTTCCGCCTCTATCGAATCGGCCGTCAAACCATTTGTGTCGTGTGAATTACGGACGCCAGCATAAAACCAGAGTTTATTGCTTTACTTGCAATAAAGTAGTTTGTGATGAGTATTCAGCATTGCTGCATCGTGGGAACCGGAAAATCAGCAAGCAGCATCGCTACAGAAATTGTCAAAAAAATACACTTCTTGTGCCTTTTTGTTTCTTAAAATAATTTAAAATCAACAATCAAAACCAGCAAAATGCACCCCATTTAACAAAATAGCATACAATTTGGTATAGGTCCCTGCGGACTTTTTCACTATTTTGAGGCCAACGTGAGACTCACCAATCGGAGGGTTAAAGAATAGTTTTAAAATATTATAAGACAGAATGATGTAAAACATGATGTAATTCTTAATGAAGCTGTGACGGTGCTCTACTGCTTCTGGAAGAATGATATCAAAAGAAAGAATTACTCTACTCCTCTTTGCAAATGCTTCAGGCGCAAAAAAATAATCCACGCCTTATTGGGGTTTTCAATGTTTTCCCTGAGGTTAATATGATGTTGACTTTCGAATGCGAGTTTCAAAATTATTGTATGTCAGCAAGAATTTTTGAATTTATTTCCCGTAGTTCATCTGTTACTAAGTATGTGAGATTAATAGGCGTGTAACGACCGACCGATTCATGTTTACTATCTCACTTTTTGCTAGGGTTAGTATAGCGGGGACACCAAATTTCAGTAGCTTCTAAATTCTTCGCAAAGAAACTAACCCCCATTATCTAAAGCAATTGACTTTGAGTAGGGAAGTCTTTCGAAAACTCCTTCCTAACGTAATTTTGTTCAGGAATTTTCCTCTTGACATCTCGAGTAATAATCGATGACTACAAATATAAAGTCCATAACCACGCACAGTCATGGATCCTTACGCAGAACGTGCCGGAATATTGGTGCTAGGTCTTAACAGTTTTTGCATATTTTTAGACATCGCAACCAAGAAAAGGCAACCATACCTATGAAAGTGTACGCCATTTCATCACCATATCATCTGCATGGCCTTGATGAACTTTTTATTGTTATTAATTTCATTAGTTTCGGATAACGTTAAAAAGTGTGCCAACAGCAGCCTAAGCTCTTATGGCACGTGTAGCATAGCAACACATACACACTCATTAAGTAAATACCACAAAAATAACAATAACAGTTGCAATTATGACACATAAATTACAAAACTTATAATAACTACAGTAATGAGAACAATCATATTTTTAAAAATTTGTTTTTTTTACATTTTCTCGGGACCAATGATTTTAAATAACTACCTGCTCATCATGCCACAGAATTATTTATATATATATAAAAGCGAAAGTATGTTTGTTTGTTTGTAGCTTGTAGGAGGCTGATCTTAATGCAGTATTTCCATGGCCTTACTCTGTATCTGGAAAGAACAAAAGGTATAATTTTTTTGATATTATTAGTGGGCGCGGCACATCCCATACAAAGTGAAGTTTTAATATCATATATGTTGAGTACTATCACAGGGAAAGCTTTACAAAATTGTGTGAGGTCACCCACTATTAACGCTACTTACCACGCCAAAAATGGGTCGAATCGGATAAGTGGGTGCAGCATCTCCCGAACAAAGTATTTCTTCAATATAAAATGCATCATGTACTACAACAGAGACATCACTGAAAATTTGTCTGAGGTTATCTTTTAGTTATGTGAGTAGTCCGAAAAATCAATGGGCGTGGCATCTCCCATACAAAGTAAATATAAAATAGCATATATCTACAGTACTGTGACAGTTGTTACTTCGGACTTTGTGTGAACCCATAAGCTGCTCATATGACGAGTCACACAAAAATGGGCCTGATCGGAGCCCTGGGCGTGGTACAGCCCATACAAATAGAAATATATAATATAATACAACTGGAGTACTATAATAGGGAGACCCTTTTTACGAGTCCACCAGATGTTAGAGTAAGTAGTAAGATAAGAATTGGGCGGGATAGGAATAGTGGGCGTGACACTTCCTATACAAAATTATATGAAGTACTATGAAAGCGACAGCTTTGAAACTTTTCTAAATTATATTAACTGCCGATGTTAGTAACTGTGTAAAATATGAGCGGAATCGCCTAATTCAATAATCGCCAAAATTAAAAATGGCTAAGAACGAAAATTAGTAAATCAAAAGTTTCCAAAAACAAAAATCTTCAAGATCAAAAATCAGCAAAATCAAGAATCGCGAAACAAAATATTGAAAATTTATATTCTTACTAAGGCCAGCTGTAAGTCTTGCTTAATTTAATTTGTATGTAGCTATAAGCAGCTTGCTCAAAAAGAATTAAAATAAAGAATAAGAGGTAAATAACATTTTTTAATTGCATAATATAAACTTCATACAAAAAATTAATATGGAAATATACATATACTCGTGATTTCCGCAGAAGGATATCGCTATATCAGCACCGCTTATTACAAAGATCAAGAATATATGTATATATTCCATATTTTATTAAAATAATGTATGAAAAAGTTCGTATCGCAAAATAGTTTGGTATGGGGATTAGGTCGGAAAATTAACGGATCTGGACTTTATTCATTAAAGTAACTGTAAACACTACTATCCCCACTCACTTCACTTAAATGAGTAGTACCCTTATTGACGTGTTCTTTGTCTCAGATATTAGAAAAGTTCTTTTGTATGACCAGTTTTCTTCTCGTAATTTCTCAAAACATGACGTCATTTATATGACCTTTAATCTTCCTTATTTTAAACATGAAAAACCACAGCATATTACTTTCCATGATTACAAGAATATTAGCTATGATGCTCTTTTAAATGAAATTTATATAATCATTTGGACCAGTATCTACAGTAATCCTGACATAAACCAACAGATATCCTTTTTTTATGAAGCTACCGCATACCTATACGACAAATACGTACCGGTTAGAAAGAAAACTGTTAAATCTTCTACTAAGCCTTGGTTTAATCAAAATATTTGTGATTTAATAGTTAAAAGAAATTCTGCTTACGATAAGTGGAAAAGATATAAAACTACACAGTCAAATGAAATTTTTAAATCGCTACGTAGATCTGTTACTAGGGGAGTAAAGTTAGCTAAGCAACGCTATTATAGTCGTGTATTTTCAGAGGCTATGGATACTAAAAATATATGGAAAGAGATAAAGAAAATTGGTTATAAAGATGAAAGTGAATCGGTAAATCTTTCCACTTTTGAACTAAATGAATTGAATAGACAATTTACTTCAAATGACTCAACTCCTCTTCGTTCTGACTCTTATGCAAATCTACCAGCTTGCAATCTGGATTCTTTATTTAGTTTTTCCTGCGTTAACCAGGAGGATGTTCTGGAAGCTTTTCTTTCCATAAATTCAAAATCTATTGGTCTAGAAGGTATGAATCCAATATTTATTAAAGCTATTTTACCACAAGTTTTACCCTATATCACTCATATTTTTAACACTGTTTTTACAAAATCTATTTTCCCTGATTTGTGGAAATGGGCAAAAGTAATTCGTTTGCCGCAATCTAATAAAGAGTACAGGCCAATTTTCGTACTTCCTTTTCTTTCGAAAGTTTTCGAAAAAATTGTGAGCAAACAAATGAATGAACATATATCCAATAATAATCTTTTATCATCTAAGCAATCTGGTTTTAATTGATGTATCGGAAGATCTTCGTTATATCGTTGACAGTGGTAATATTGCTTTTTTGACTTTATTGGACCACTCTAAAGCTTTTGACTCAGCCATGATATTCTTGTTAAAAAGCTTAAACATATTTTTGGATATTCTGAAACCTCCTCTAAATTGATTAGCTCTTACTTTCGGAATAGAGAGCAAGTAGTTGTCTCTAAAGACAAGTCGTCTACCTCTGCGTCTTTAAGTAGGGGTGTTCCGCAGGGGTCTATACTTGGCCCTCTTTTGTTTTCTATTTACATAAATGATCTACCATGCGTAATTAATTCATGCCAAATGCACATGTACGCTGACGACGTTCAGTTATACACATCATGTAACGTACGAGATGTGGAAAATTGTGTACAGAACCTGAATACTGAACTGAACCACGTATTTGAATGGGTTAGGTTGAATTGTCTTACCTTAAATCCGAAAAAATCTCAGTGCCTTGTTATTTTTAAAAAGATATATGATACCACTTGTCTTCCGAAAGTTAGTATTAATGGAGTGGATATCGCCTACGATGAGAATGCTAAAAACCTTGGAATGATCTTTAATAATACCCTAACGTGGAATGATCAAATTAACAAAGCTTCTGGAAAAGTTTATAGTATTCTCCGTAGTCTTTGGTCTTCTCAGTACTTCACACCGCAGAAAATTAGATTTGTTCTTGCAAAATCGTTTATCTTACCTACGCTTTTATATGGTTGTGAATTGTTGTCAGGTTGTGATAGTGCAGACATGGGTAAACTTACACGCGTCTTTAAAAGTATAGTTAGATATGTTTACGGTTTACGCAAATATGATAATATCTCCGCTTTTCTAAATAAAATTTATGGCATTTCATTTGAAGACTATCTTAAATTTAGAACTTTACTTATGGTTCATAAAATTATTTTCACTAAAGAACCCGTTTACCTTTTCGAGCGATTACTATTTACAAGATCTAACCGTAATAACTGTATTGTACCAATATTGTATAATAGACTAATATCCGAAAGACACTTTTTTGTAAATGGCATACGTCTTTGGAACTCGTTACATACTTTAAATAATCAACTTCACAAAATATCAAATACAACATCATTTAAGAAAGAACTATTTAAACTTTTTCTCAATTGATTATTAATACTTCATTTTAATTTCTTTAGTTAATTTAATTTTAATTTCTATATAATTTTTACCTGCTGTGCAGGATATATTTTTACACTTTATTTTTACATTTCAAATTTTAATTATAAGTTAAACTTACATACATTCTTCCTATTGAAAATTAATTTGTTATGACCAATGTTGTTTTATAAGATTTTAAGTCTTGTTACATTAGGATTTTCATTAATAAAAAAATTAAAAATTAAAAATTAAAGTAACTTGTTTTTCTCACTAAAATATATAAAACACTTTTACCAAAATTGTATTCCAGATTTTTTTATAAGCGAAGGTCGATCAACAGAATTCTATGGGGAAACAATGAAACTACAAGAATCATTTTTGAACACCCAAAGACCAGTTCACCACAAAAACTAAATGGTAATCTAGATATTAGGGTGATTCAAGCCAAACACATAGAGGTCATTTGCATGGTGGCTAGGTCCGAGCATGCACCGATTTTGATGGTCAACACAAGGTGGTGTTAAAACTTGCATCAAAATATATTTATACTATCAGAGCCCGGAAATCGAAATTCGAGTGAAAATTCTAGGAAAATTTTATTGTTTCATTCAAATTTTTTTTCTTTTAATATTTTTTAATCTATGCATAAAATGCATTAAATTGTGAATCTTATATATAATAAGTAACCGACTATACGATACCCTATAACATGGTTTAGAGACCCTATCTCTTCGGTCAAACTAACTGGATATAGAAAATAAGCATAAACCAAATTTGAGTGGGATTTCTATTAATTTTTTTGGCTGCAGATATGAAAAAGTTCATATCGGATGCTAGATCTATATGGGGACTCGGCCCAAAAATGTACCGATCCTGGCCATGTTTGGTAAAGTCTCTTGAATTTTGCAAAAATATATAAAAACAAAATTTGAGAAGAATCAGTGCAATATTTTTGTTTTTTAATAGATTTAAGTGAAGATCGGGAAGCAGCTCTATATGGGGCCTGTGACTAAGAGTTGTCCCATCGGGATCATTTTTGAACTACTCATTAGTGGATGTAATAAACGCATATAAACCCATTTTGACTAAGATCTATATGACAATTTGGATCTTATGGCAATTTATGTCGATTTCATAGGGGTCATTTGTATGGGGCTCACCAATTTCAATAGCCTTCATCCTATGGCCGCAGAAGCTTATATGCCATATTTCATCAAAATATATCCGTATTTGCGACCTGCAGTTTGATTAAAATGTTTACATGGACACATAGACGGGCGGACGGGCGTCGTTAAATCGAATCAGATAGTGATTCTGATATAATAATAAAAGATGGGTCTAGGTCAAATATTTTTGGTAGTTACAAACAGCAGCACAAAGTCAATATACCCAAACCACATAGTGGTATAGGGTATACAAATTAGTTGTGTATCTTTGTGTGTCTGTTTGTTTGTTTGTGGTTTATAGGAGACTACACCACTTGACCGATCGTCTTTTACAGTAGGTAACTGCCTATCCGGAAGGAAAAATAGGCTATATATTTTTTTTTGATTTTTCAAGTGGGCGTGGTACCTCCCATACAAATCGAATTTTTAACATCTAATTTTAACATATAATATCTGGAGGACTACTACAGCAAGAGCGCTGAAACTATACACACATACATATTTAAATAATTCGAAAAAATTGGAGTGATCGGACCAATGGGCGTGGTACCCACCATACAAGGTAAATATTAAATATCATATATCTAGAGTACTGTAATTGATAAAGTCTTGAGACTTTGTGTAAGTTCATTAGTTATCAACGTTAGTACTCGAAAAAAAATGGGCGAAATCCGATCAGTGGGCGTGGTACCTCAAATACAAAGTAAATATATAGTGTCATATATACGAAATACTGTAATAGCACTGTCCAACAGCATTTTTGGATCAGAATAGCGACTCTATAATTCTGAAAGGGTATGTTGAGTAGATCATTTTTGTAGAACAAACTTATGGTCCAGCACGTCTGAGTATTTTTTTTACAGTGGGTCAAAGTTTTCATTTTTTGGTCGAAGGGAGCATTATACTTTATGAAAAAAATGCTGAAAGTTAATGTCTGAGAGAATTCTTATGGTCAGAATAGTATTGTGGAATTGTATGAGGATTATTTTTGTGCAAGATCTTAATCCTCTAACTGGTCTCTTTGTGGGTCAATTTGACCCTTTATTTCGAGAAAATCAAAAAATATCCATTAAAAAAGGACATTTTAGGATTAAAATATTCTAGGAAAATGTTTGCCGAAAAATTTCAGTGGGGGTCACCAAAGACACCATTGTTGTAAATAAAGCTCTTTATGATTAATTAGTAAAATTATACACCAACATATACAAAACACGTAAAAACGGCGTCAAGTTCGGCCGGGCCAAACACTGAGTTCTCGCGTCGAGTCAGCTGTGACTTACAATCTTACAAAACACAGCTTAAAAGCAGTTTTACTGCACAATGGAAATCAGCATCCGTCAATACCGGTTGCGTATTCCACAAAAAAGGAGGAAACATACGCAAATATTTCAAATTTCTTAAATAAAATTGAATAATATAAATATAAATGGGAAGTATGTGCAGACTTCAAAATGATTGCAATATTGACTGGAATGCAAACAGGATACACAAAATATATGTGCTTTCTTTGTAAATGGAATTCACGTGCTACCAGCAGCCATTATCATATTAAATATTTCGAAGAACGTAAAGAAAATATTATTGGTGACTTAAATGTAATCCATGAATCCCTTGTCCCAAAACATAAGGTCATACTTCCACCGCTGCATATTAAGTTGGGCGTGGTGAAAAATTTTATTAAAAGCTTAAATACACAAGGAAATGCTTTCAAATGCATTCAAAAAATTTTCCCCATATTATCTGCAGCAAAATTAAAAGAAGGTAACATACGGTTTTAAGAAATAATTTATTTCATTCAATGTAAATTACCTTTTCCAGGAATGCTCGTTGGACCCTATATAAGAAAATTATTACAAGATGAAGAATTTTATGGTCATCTGTTGGATATGCAAAAGACAGCATTTGACTTTATGCAGCTGGTTATATCAGAATTCCTTGGAAACTCAAAAGCACAAAACTATGCAGAAAATATTAAAAGCATGCTAATCGGTTTTAACAATATTGGCGTTAAGATGTCACTAAAGCTGCATTTGCTGCACTCTCATCTCAATTTTTTTAAAGAAAACTTTGGAGTGGTTTCAGATGAACACGGTGAAAGGTTTCGTCAGGATATAAAGGTATTGGAAGAAAGATTCAAAGGGAAAACCCAAAGTGTAATGCTTGCTGAATACGTATGGGGCTTGTACAGAAACCTTGACCCATCGGAACATTCACGTCAAGCTAAATACAGGAAAGCGTATTAAGTTTAATCTTTAATCCATTGTCATACTACTGCTATTTCCCAATTCTCTTTTACTCGAAAATTTGAAGCAAAAAAATAAATATGTACATACTATAATAAACCAGTATTAAAACAAAATTATAATTTTTTTATAGAAGTTAATGTAATTTTGCCAATTAATCGTAAAGACCTTTATTTACAACAATGGTGTCTTTGGCGACCCCCACTGAAATTTTTCGGCAAACATTTTCGTAGAATATCTTAATCCTTAAATGTCCTTTTTTAAAGGATATTTTTTGATTTTCTCGAAAAAAGGGTCAAATTGACCCATAAAGAGACCAGTTAGAGGGTTAAGATCTTCCACAAAAATAATCCTCATACAATTCCACAATACAACTCTGACCATAAGAATTCTCTCAGACATTAACTTACAGCATTTTTTTCATAAAGTATAATGCTCCCTTCGACCAAAAAATGACCCACTGTAAAAAAATACTCGGACGTGCTGGACCATAAGTTTGTTCTACAAAAATGATCTACTCAACATACCTTTCGGAATTATGGGGTCGCTATTCTGTTCCATTCAAAAAGTCTTAATTTCTTTGACAGTGTAGTGTAAGCCCTGGAGTTCATGAGTTATTAATGTGAGTAGTCCCATAAAAAATTGGCGAGATTCAACATGTGGACGTGTTACCCCCCATACAAAGCAATTATTTAATAAAACATAACTGGAGTACGATAATAATGAATGTCTAGCTACTTTGTTTGAGTTCATAAGTTATTAATGTGAGTAGTTGCCCAAAAATGGGCGGAATCAGACTAATGGGCGTGGTGGCTCCTATACAAAACAATAGTTTTCTACAAAACGTATTGCCTGCTTTTTATTTCGTTGCAAGGGGTGTAGCGAAACGCGTCGGGTTACTGCTAGATTTTAAATAAAACTTCACTAAAGATATTTGTTGAACTCACAGAAGATATACAAATGGGTGTATTAATAACTCATTTTATAAAAGCCTAAATGTATGGTAATAACTTTTAGCCAGTTCATGCATACACAGACATCATTGAACAGTTTTTTATTTGAAGCTGAAGTACGTGTTTTACATATGTGCTATTAGCAATTTTAAAAGATCTTTACTCAAAAAATATTCGAGATGGTGCATATCAGCAAAAATGGTGCACATCTGTAAATAAATGCCTTAAGAATAGTAAACTTTTTGTCAAAATCGGTTGGTACCTGAGAGGTTAGATGTCACAGAAGGACGTTGATAAATTGATCGATTTAAAAAAGTAGAGTAGATCGGTGTAAAAAAATTTAATATTTCAGATATCTTTGATATTTGTAAATATCAATACATAATCACAATACTTTGCCCACAATGTGGTGATTTTAAGTGCTTTTATATAATTTCAAATAACTTCAGAACGTACACACAGAAAACAGATTTGTTGGGGCTACCAAATTTATTGCCAACCGAATTGCGATGAAGACAATAACAGAATTTTGAGTTGATTTCAAATAAAAATATATTATATTAACAGTAAATATTTTATCACAATAGAAAATGGTTATTTGCTATAAAATATCTATTGATACAATCGAAAATTTAGTTGTTAAACTTTAGAACAATTCGGTTGGCTAATTTTTTTTCTGTGTGTAGCCATGGATTTTCTTTGTAACATCTTATTTACTACCCATAGATGTGGACTAAGAATTTTAAAACAAGCACTCGGTTTTTCAGATATTCGATTTTCCGATTTATTCCGCAATTTGTAAATTTAAATTTTTTATTTTCAGATTTATCCCATTTTAAATAAGCTACTAAATCTTGAAAAATAATAAAAAGTTTATCCATATTTATTTTTCTTTTGAATTGCTATTTTCGAATGTAATTTATGTATGCATTGAACTGTAAGGGAATAGATATTCACAAAATTGCTAACGATAAAATAACGGATAGAACGACATCGCTAAAATGCATTATAAATCTATATATTACGATTTTTTTTAATGAAATTAATTTCATAATATGAAATGTATTTGAGATAGAAAATTAAAATTTACTGAAAAATTCCTTTTAAATAAAATAAAACCTAAAAATTAGTAAACACCTTAAATAAATTTGATTAAAAACCATTTAATGGTTTACCTTTATAACTAAAACGTTAAATACATGTCGTGGATAAACCCTTACATATACTAATATTTTCAAATCTATATGACCACACTGGGACAAAAAGATACTTTTTCAATATCAAAAATAATAACTAGAACATATGTAGCTCTTATTGATTAAAGTGTAAACAAAATTTATTGTTTTTTTTATTTTGTTTTTTTTTTTTTTTTTTTTGTTTTTACGACATTTTTCCGTGCCCTTTTTTTTTTGATGCTTCATTAACTTTTAAGTGCTCCTCAACAAACGCTCTTCAATACAACTAATTTGAGTTTACTAAAGTACTAAAATATATTATGAAATTACCTTCCAGGTATTTTTATTTTATAAAAGCAAAATCAAGTTCGTTAAGGGCTATTTTATAGCTATTGAGTACTCTATAATAATATTAAACAAAATAAATCGAAATAAATAAGGGACACTTTAAATTCAATAACAACTTTAGTCGGAATAAATTTATTGGATTTAAGTATATTTTTTTTTAAATGAACATAACAAATCGAAATATGCGACATATTTAAATTGATTAATATACTGTAAACCAAAGCTCTGATTATTTTCGGTTTTTCAATCTGCTCCAAACTGTAATTGAAAATCGTATCTGCAGAAATATTTTGTTCCATTATTTGGACGACAAACGAGGGCGGGTAGAAAATTTATTTAACCTTCATCTCACCCTTGTGTGGAAACCACACAATATAAAAATATTTTGTATATAAAAAACATAATAATTAAGCGATGTTCATGAAACTTCTTGACTTTTCCTGTCGCATTAATTTTGTACAGAAAACACATTAATTGATTCAAAAATATATTTTTGCAGTGAGATATTTAAAAAGTAACGTTGCTTACCCTGGTGTGTGGTTTTCCACACATATGTAATTTATATATATTTTGCACTAGGAACATAATTTTTTACCGTCAAATGTCCACTCAAATTGAAGTTCTGACAAACTGTATACCTATTCTACAATAAAGAAAATTAATAATGTTATTCTGAAGTGATCAAATGCGTATGCAAAGGCACAATGCTGTGACAGCTATAACGAAATCGACTCAAACTTGTTACATGCATATACTGGTGTTCCTATTTTGGGTGGACTTTACAGGTCTAAGCTAACAAATCTAATGTTTTAGATATAATTGTAATAATTTAGATGAAAGAATGAGACAAAGTTGGATTTATTTGATGGTGAATATGGACGTCCCATAGTTAGAGTTATATTGTCGAAGGAAGCATTTCAATAAATGAATAGTAATATTCGGTTCGATAACATTATAAGCAGAAATCAAAGAAGCTTTACGGACAAATTTGCTGCAATTCGTGAAATATTCGACAAATGTTCTGAACTCTTAGCTGATTGTTTTAATCCATCTTAACATGTTACTGTTGACGAGCAATTGCTAGGTTTTCGTAGAAGATGCAAGTTTCGACAATATATCTCTTCTAAGCCTGTACGATATGGCTGTTAGTTTGCTCCGAATTTATTACGTTTGAAAAATTCAACCATATTTGGGTCAACCAGTTGGTGGTTAAGCTGAAAAAATCAGGGTGAATGTGTGGCTTCGAATTTTGTTCGCAGAGAGAAGAGTCATAACATAACAACGGACAACTTTTTCCCATCTTACGAACTTGGTCAAAAGTTGTTATACCAAGCGCTAACAATGGTCGGTATAATGCGCAAATACAAAAAAAGCATCCCACCAAAACTTTTGGAATGCAAAAAAGTTCCATTGCTCCATTCAAAATTTTCATTTATCAAAAACACAACACTCGTATCATATATTGACAGAAAAGAAAATTGTGTAGTACTGCATAGCACCATACATGCCTCGAATAACGTAGAACCTTATGGAAAAAAGCCGCCAATAATCAGTCAATATTATACTAAAACCAAGAATTTTTTTCAATGATTTATTTTTTAATTTGTATTTCATTGATCACAACCTATTATAGCTGGCGTGGATACATTTGGCAAATGTTGTCTTGTTACAGTTCTAAAGAAAGACTAATCGATGGCCGTTACAGTTTTCACAAATGTTATCGATGTCTCAGCTCCAAACGTGTTGATTATATTCAAAGATGTGGACCCAAATTGGCAAACGAACAAAGAGACGAGTTTTCTTGTGTAAGTTTGGAATATCTCTTGCATTAGCAACAATTTACAAAACGAATCAGTGGGGGAGCCCAGTTGCTCAATAACCCAGTCTACATCTTAAACGTTTCGTCAACCTTCAGAATCTGGAGAGCACTCATCAGTATCATTCGACATTCCTCCAAAAAGATCAAAATTTATTCCTCCGAGAATCAAAGGAAAGGCTACATGTCACATATGTTATTACGAGATGTCGAAAACTAAGAACAATGTATATAAAACGATGTGCTGTTTCTGCCAAAAAGTGTATGTAATCATACTAATAACCGTGATATATGTTAAAAATGTGAGAGAAACTAATTTGATGTAACAGGTAACAAAATATAAAAATACAAGTTATGGATAGTAAATCATGATTTTGAATAATATGTTGCTAGTGCAAAATATGTAGACATCCCGTATGTGTGGAAAACGACACACGAGGGTTAACAACGTCAGCTTTTTTGAGGGTGAGATGAAGGTTAAAAAAATTATTATAAGACACATTATTTTATATCAATAAATTTGTATTTTTCATCATAGCCTTTTTTTATGCTTCCAAAAAAAGAGCTCACCTTTAAAGATCTTCAAAATATTGCTTAAGTGCTTTCTTCGGTTTTGGCAACATAAAATAAATGAGGGAACATTTTGAATATTTCCATGGCGGCTGCTGCGATAGCGTTACCCGTACATTATCTTGATGATTTTGGCCAAACGTTTATTGTGCTCTATATCAACATGTGGTGAAGGTACACTAAGTTTGAGCTGATATTTGTATTAGACCCGTCTATTATTAAACCGATCGACTCATAGTAATTTCCCCGATGTTCGTCCGCCTGTCCATCTGGGTTTCATATAAACTTTGTATTTAAACTGCAGGTTGCTAATATGAATATATTTTGAACGCACGAACGTTTTGGAAGTAGGTGACAATCGGAGCTTTTTCGACCAAATCGCCATACAAATGACCCCTATGAGATCGACTTAAATTGCCATAAGTCCCAAATTATTATATAGATCTAGTTCTAGTTGCGTCTGTGTGTGTCTATTGCACACAGTTGTCCAAATATAAACCCTGTAGAAGAATGCTTAGTCATAGACTCCATATAAAGCTGCTTCCTGAACTTCACTTAAATCTATAAAAAAGCACAATAAATTTTCAAAATAAAATTTTCGAGTACAGTTTTCATAAGGCTTTCTAAAAAATAAGTGACTTCTAAAAATATAGTCAGGATTGGAACATTTTTAGGCCTAGTCCTTATAAAAATATATAATATAACAAAAAAAAGGCCACTGATATTTGGTCGATACTATACCCAATTTTTGGACATAAAACCATTCTCTAAACGCATGGTTGAATGCAATATTATTTACAGTTAACTGCTTTCTTTTTTAATGTAGTCAACCAATATTTTTTCTAAAACTTACTCTGAACCTTGCGCTTCTAATCTTTTCGCTGAAGTAGTTTTTGAGGAGTATGGATGACCTATGGATTTTCTTGCATTAATCATTATGGATTCCAATGATTTCAGTACTGAGCCCATGCGAAATAACAACCATTAGTTATTGATTAAATGAATTCATTTGTATATATTTTCAATTTGGATCATGTATCCTATTTATTTTTCTTATTCATAATAAGTATAAACCATACTCTAGTTTATATTATTTTGTTAATATAATTTAAAATTTTTTTTTTATTTTACAATTTGTCTTTATTTCATAAAATTTGTATATATAATGTGAAGTTGATAATATAAAAAAAATCAAATCAACTTCTTCAATTGAAATACAAATTTATTATGAAAATTTTTGAAAACAATTTTGAAAAATGAAAACATATAATACATACAAACTTGATAAACATAAATATACAAAGTAAAAAGTACAAAGTAAATAAGATGTAGTGAGACACTACATTAGTCCCCCACCAGTAAATGAAACGCAAAACATAAAAATAGAGATTAGTTAATTTATATAATAATTTGTGTTTCTATTGCGGGAAATATGTGGTATTTTATTTGAATTGTTTACCTGTGCAGGTTTAAGCAAATCTATAGAAACAGTTTTAATTAAACTACCACATTGTATTTTAAAAGTATTCCGATTCTTTTCTATTACTTTAAAAGGCCCTTCATAGGGAGACTGTAGGCCACTTGGTCTTATAACTTTAACGAAGACATAATCACATTTGAAAAGATCTTTTGGAACAAAAGCACGAATACTATTTTTATGATGAATGACTTTGTTTCGAACAGTAGTAAAATGGTCTCTTAAATTTTGAAGTATTTGATGTGATGTAGTTGAATTTTCTGAATTTACGATCAAATCACGGTAATCTGAAGGTTTGACCGTAAACCAATTCCGCAGGGCTACATTTAAGTTCTTCTTTAATACTTGATCTGATTCCTAATAAAATTATTGGTAGTTGATCAGACCAATCTTTAGCGTTGTTACTTGCTTTTAAAGAAGTTTTAAGCTGTCTGTGAAAACGTTCAACCATACCATTTGCCTGTGGGTGATAACAAGATGTATGAATTTTATGTGTACCTATCAATTTTGTCAAATCGCTAAACAATTTCGAAGTAAATTGAGTTCCTTGGTCAACTGTTATTTGAAGAGGGACTCCAAAACGTGGTATATAACTATTTACAAAAGTTTTAGCAATAGTTTGTGAACAAATATCCCTTATTGGATAAGCTTCTGGCCATCTAGTGAATCGATCTATAACTCTGAAAATGTATTTATTTCCTTTTGACATTGGAAAAGTTCCAACGAGATCCATATGAATATGTTCAAATCTACCAGATGGTATACCTATTTTTTGAACTGGAGATTTTGTGTAATGATGAACCTTAGATTTCTGACAGTTAATGCAATTTGTAGTCCATAAATTAATATCCTTTCTCACTGAAGGCCAAAAATATTTGCTTTGTATGAGTTTTCTGGTAGCACATACTCCAGGATGAGAAAGGGTATGTAAATTTAAAAAAATGTCTTTTCGTAATGAAAGCGGTACAAAAGGACGATTAATTTTACCGGATATATTACACCAAACTTTGAAATTAAGTAAAGGAATTTGAATTTCCCTCAAATTATTTTTATTATTACTATCAGAGTAATAAATTTTAATTCATTATCATGCTGTTGTTCTTTGTAAAGTAATTCTAGATCAATTTTGTTATTACTGAAACTATTAATATCTGGTAGTCTGGATAATGTATCTGCCACAATGCACAATAGGTTAAATGACAGCTTTTTCTGTGCTAAATTGATAAAAATCAAAGTGCCTTTTTACTATTGTTGTTGTTGTTTTTTAATTGGAAATGCTTAAAAAACAAAGACATATGATGTTTTTTTGCATTTAAAAAAAAGCACCGTTACACATTTGTAAGTCAAAGTCAATCAATGCAATTTTTTCTACAAATGTGCAAGAGTGTTCAATAGTGCAAGGTCAACTTTAAGTTTGTATTTCTCGATTTGTGTATATTATTATTTATTAATTTAAATGGAAAATAAAGAGACAGGTAAGTACTACTGTTTTTAATTATAATTGCTTTATATATATGTCGATATACTTGGAAAGAACTCATTAGACAACATTACCTTAAAGGGGGTCCGTTTATTTGTAAACATTTACATTCCGTAAGCATTTAAAAATTTTGACCCCATTTGACCTCTTTCATATTGATAAAATAGATTAAATATAATGTAATGAGTAATTTCGGTTTGTGGCAAGTTGCGATTATTTGCGTTTTATGAGTTATGCCTTTTCTTGTAGGTAACCTCTGTATCAAAAAAACGATCTGTTTGAAATATGGCGAAAAGAATGCATTAAGAAAGACAAATGTGATGCAGTTTTTAAACACGTTGTTGACAAAATCAATCTTAATATTATTTCGGATGAAATATATCAAAATATAAAGCAAACAATAAATTTTTTTTTGCGTAAAATTGGCTCAAAAGTGGGAAAAATGTCACAGAAAGATCAATGTCTTTAAGGATCAAAATCGTACATGGCTGAATTCTGAATTACATTTTGTGGTAAGTGATATTTCAAAAAAACCTACTTCTACCGGTGTTGTGCGTCCAGCTATCCCATTCAGCGCAAAATCAGAATTTGGAAAAAGAAGAGAAGCCGCAAATATTTCAGCTGAGAAACCTGATACTAACCTTCTCGTTCGTGCAGCAGCAACATCGGCTCGTAAACAAGGTGATTCTGATTTGGCTGCAGTCCTGAAAGAAAGTTTGAAAAGCTCGACAAGGCCATCCAAAATGCGGAAAATGTCTAATCAAGATACCAAAAAGCCAATTCCACTTTCTGCGGATGAGGGTTTAGCTTTTCTTCTTGAATACAATTTTTCAAAAGAACATAATAATGCAATACGCCACGAAAGCAAATCAAGAAACTGCGATATTTATCCACACTATAATAAAATTACAGCCGCAAAATTAAAATACCGAACTCAGGGTATAACAGCAAATGAGACCCTTGCTATAGTTTCGTTGCAATCTATTTTACTTC
This sequence comes from Cordilura impudica, assembly GCA_963682025.1. NCBI lineage: Eukaryota > Metazoa > Arthropoda > Insecta > Diptera > Scathophagidae > Cordilura > Cordilura impudica. Next base: position 261,025,847 of record OY821518.1, on the reverse strand, counting down.
ATACGACTGAAAGAATTGTTGAAATGCAAAAAGAAGTAGTTCAAGCTGTAATGGAAGCGGAGGAGACAGATTTGTTAAGCTCCGAACTGATATTAAGCTACGGGTTTGATAGTAGCACTGGTCAAGCTCAATTTAAGCAAGCATTTAATGAGCCAAGTTCGTCAAAAAACTGCGATGCCTCCCTTCTAGCTATTTCAGTTATTCCCTTACGTTTAATGTCCTTATCGGGAAAGCCAATTTGGAACAACAGTACACCGCAATATGTACGATTTTGTCGTCCCATTAAACTGGAGTACGTAAAGGAGACAAAAGAAGTTGTTCTAAAAGAAGAACAGGACATAAAAAATTAAATTGACGCTCTGACTAACCTTCGGATATCAATTGGTGAGGGAAAATTCGTTGAAGATTCATTTAAATTATTTTTAACACTAATTGATGGGAAAGTTTTGAACATTATAACTGGAACGAAATCAAACCAGGCTTGTCCCATTTGTACTGCTACACCTAAGGACTTCATGAACACATTTGATTATAAAAGTGAAGTATTCTGTGCAAAAGAGGAAAACTTAAAGTTTGGACTTAGCCCGCTTCATTGCTGGATAAGGTTTTTCGAATTTGTATTACATTTAGGCTATAAATGCAAATTACAAAAGTGGCAAATACGAGGAGATGATAAAGTAACTATCTTAAAAAGAAAAGAAAAAATACAAAACGATTTTTGGAGAAAGCTTGGACTTCGCGTGGACATGCCCAGAGTAGGTGGTTTTGGTTCCACAAATGACGGAAACACTGCTCGTCGAGCATATATTTTTTCTGAAATAACTGATGTTGGCAAAGATATAATATTTCGATTCAAAATCATTTTGATTTGCTTATCCTGCCAGTTCAAAATAGATTCAAATAAATTTGAAATATATTGCTTTGAAACAGCAAAACGTTTTCAGGTGCTATATCCCTGGTTGCCAATGACTGCCACGGTCCATAAAGTGCTCATACACTCAAAACAAATAATAGAAAACAGCGCACTACCAATAGGTTTTCTTGGAGAAGAAGCTTCTGAATCGCGACACAAGATATACAAGGCCGATCGGTTGCATCACGCCCGCAAAAACAGCCGCACCAATAACCTGTTAGATGTATTTAATAGGGCTGTCGATACTTCAGATCCATTCATTTCCACAACATTTTTAGCCAGACGCTTACAAAAGCGTAAACGTTCTTCACTTCCACCTGAAGTTATTGAGCTATTATGTTGCAGCGAATCCATAGAAGAATTTCAGCTTAGCAATCAAGACGAAGAAATTAATGAAATTGATGATATTGATGAAATTGATGAAAGTGAAGTAGCCCTTTTTGATTTAAATTTACAAAATGAATTAGATTTAAGCAATTTCTAAATGTTATTATAATAAAAAAAATAAATCAATTCAATGCATTATGTTTGTTTTAATGGTTGAAAAAGGGTTAATTATTGGTCGTTAATGGGTAAAATGAAATTTTTTTAGATAGCGTTAAACTTACTTCTGGAACTGTTACAGGCTTTGGTTTGAATACCATGTTTTTGTGTGCATGTTTTTGTATGCATGTTTTTGTAATGGTTGAAAAAGGGTTAATTATTGGTCGGTAATGGGTTAAATTCCATTTTTTTAAATAGGGTTAAACTACCTTATGTAATTCTTACAAGCTTTAGTTTGAATACCATGTTTTTGTAGTAGTTACTAATTTCGCACAGAAAAAGCTGTCATTTGACCTATTGTGCAATGTTATCTTTTCCATTTATGAAAAGTATTTCCGACGTAAATTGAGCTATATATTCTAAATGCCGCGTTTCGCGTGGAGACCTATCCGTTTTAGAATTTAGAACATATGTGAGGGGTTTATGATCAGTAAGAATAACAAAATTTCGACCTTCCAAAAAATGTCTAAAATGTTTGACAGATGCATACATAGCTAAGAGTTCTCGGTCGAAAGTTGAGATAGTTTCTTTGAGAAATACGCTAAGGGTTCACCAATATTATTTTTATATTGCTGTAAAACGGCTCGAGTAGCAGAATTTGAGGCATCTACTGCTAAACTAAGACTTGCAGATTTATCAAAATGAGTAAGTAGAGTCTTTTTAGAAAATTTGAGTTTTAAAATCTGATTTTTCTGCATCAACAGACCAGATTAGTTCTTTCGTCTTAGTTTTTGATGCATTTGTGATTATCTCATGAAGTGGTGAAAGATAATTGGCAATCATAGGTATATACCTATGATAATTATTTATCATTCCAATAAATTTTTGAAGTTGTGTTATCGAATTTGTTTTTTGATATGAATTAATAACACTGACTCAATCAGATGAAGGTTGTATTCCTTCGGAAGAAATCTGATATCCAAAAAATTCAAGATTAGTAACACCAAAAACACATTTTGATGGTTTGATGTTCAAGCCATATTCATCTAGACGTTGAAAAACTGTCTTATGATGGTATAAATGTTGATTTTCATCTTCACTTGCAATTAACACATCATCTACATAAGTGAATACAAAATCTATACCAAAGAAAACTTCATTAATGAATCTTTAAAAAGTTTGTGCACTATTTCGTAGACCAAAAGGCATGAGTGTAAATTCAAACATTCCAAAAGTAGTTGTAATAGCTGCTTTGTGAATTTCGTTTTCAGCCATCGGAATTTGATGATATGCTTTAACCAAATCAAGTTTAGAGAAAATTGCTTTACCACGGAAATTTATTGTTAGATCTTGAATGTGTGGTAAAGGGTATCGATCTGGAATTGTTACGCAGTTTTATCTTCGGTAACCTCCGCAAGGTCTCCAATCATTAGGTTCTTTTTAAGCAATCAGATGGAGTGGAGAAGATATATGAGAATGGGGTGGTATGCAAATTCCACTATCTATTAAAAATTTAAATTCGGATTTGGCTACATTTAATTTGAGAGGGTATAATCTTCGAGGTTTTGAAAATGGTGGATTTCCTTTAATTTCAATTCTATGAACTGTTGTGTGTTTAATAGGTTCATTAGTAATTGAGGGGAACTCATCTAAAAGATTCAAAAATTTGTTTTTTGGATGTAAAATTTTAAGGGAATGAATTTGTGATGTTCCCAAGGAAGCTAAAATTGATGAATTTGTATTTGAATCTTTAATAAGTTTTTGTTTTATATCAATGACATTACCAAAATATTCAAAAAAATCTGCTCCTCGGATCGGATTAGTAATGTCAGCTAAAATAAATATAAATAAATTTGAGACGAAATTGCAGGGAGAAATATAAATTTTTCTATTAGGTTTACTATTATAATTGTTAGTTGTTCCAACAGATTTTTGATTTCTAGTAAAATAATTGTGGTTTTTAATTTCTGATACATCAAAGATAATTTATCACAATTTTCAGCTAAATTAGATATTACCTTATACAAATTTTCGAATAACTGCTCAGAAGATAGAAAAGGTGTTAAAGTGTTTACAGAGGATATTTGAGTTTTAGTTAATAAGTCATATATTTTGTCAGCTAGTGTTAGTTTTTCATTACAGGATGTATTAGTTGATGCAGTTAAATGCATTTGAAAGGTAGGTGGAAGTGTACGCATCCATAATTTAATTAATAAATCATTGTTTGTTGCAATTGCACTTAAATCGCGAAAGAACTCAGATGGTCTTCTATCTCCGATTTCAGATTCGTCAAGCAATTTTTCGACACGAATGTCTTCATTTATAGAAAATCGCTCCAGAAGTGTCTTTTTAATATGATCATATTTGTTATTTATTGGTGGGTAATGAATAATATCAAAAATTTTTGACAGAATATCTTCAGGTAAGGAAATAATAACTAGTTGATATTTAGTAGTGTCATCTATGATGCCCTTAAAAGCAAATTGTGCTTCGGTTTGTATAAACCAAGTTTCTGGACAAGAAGTCCAAAATTGTGGTTATTTAATTGAAACATTTGTAGGAATTTGCATGTGTGATGTTTGGGTACTGTTAGAGGACGTATAATTTATAGTTGGAGATGATTGTGTATCATGAAATTCCGAAAAATCTTCATTTAAATTCGATTGTGTATTTTGTTGCATAGAACGTGTGTTAACCATTTTTGAATTAAAAAGAAAGATATGTATATATTACTGGTGAAGGATTCACAAAGAAGAAAGGATATTTAATGATATTTAACAAAACAATAAAAATATTCAGATAATTAATAAAGGTTAAGATTTTACACAGAGTGTATTAAAATAAAAATATTTCGTATGTGAATTATATAAACGAAATGCAATTAAACTTATCTGTTCTTATTTTGATTTTGAATATATAACGGCAAAACAAAATTGGTTCAACTAAGTTCAGATATGCAATTTTGATGAATGATGATACGTAAACGATTTGTGTTGTTAGATGAAGAATTTCATTGCTAATAATTATTAATCTCTACTAATCCAAAATAATTTAATTGTTGTTCTGACGTCACCTTTGATTTGATATGCAGTTTTCCAAATCGAATATATATATATTTTTTTTGAAAAATTTAATTGTTGAACTGACGGCAGCTTTGATTGAATACGCAGTTTTTATACCCTATACCACTATGTGGTTTGGGTATAATGACTTTGTGCTGCTGTTTGTAACAACCAAAAATATTTGACCTAGACCCATCTTTAATTATACCGATCGAATCAGAATCAATTTTTGAGTTGATTTAACAATGTCCGTCCGTCTGTCCGTCCGTCCGTCCGTCCGTCCGTCTGTGTGTCCATGTAAACTTTGTAATCAAACTGCAGGTCGCAACTATGAATATATTTTCATGAAATTTGGTATATAAGCTTCTATCGGCTATGGAATGAACGCTATTGAAATTGGTGAGAATCGTTCTATGTTCAGACCTAGCCCCCATACAAATTACCCCTATGAAATCGACATAAATTGCCATAAGATCCAAACTGTCATATAGATCTTACTCAAATTGGGTTTGTATGCGTTCATTACATCCATTAATGAGAAGTCCAAAAATGATCCCTTTGGCCCCCTATGTAGACTGCTTCCCGATGTTCACTTAAATCTATTAAAAACTAAAATATTGCACTGATTCTTCTCAAATTTTGTTTGTATATATTTTTGCAAAATACAAGAGACTTTACCAAACGTGATCAGGATTGGTCCATTTTGGACCTAGTCCCCATATAGATATAGCATCCGATATGAACTTTTTCATATCTGCAGCCAAAAAAAATTAATAAAAATCCCACTCAAATTTGGTTTTTGCTTATTTTCTATGTCCAGTTAGTTGGGCCTAAGAGATAGGGTTTCTAAACGTATAGGGTATCGTATAGTCGGTCTAGACCGACTATAATTTTCTTACTTGTTAAAATTGAGTATGTAGTTTTTTTTTAATATGTAGATTTTTTAAAATTTAATAATTTTAGATAAAACTAGACACGTATTTATATACTTTTAAGCAGGATCGCCAATGAAGTTGATAATATAAAAAAATCAAATCAACTTCCTCAATTGAAATACAAATTTATTACGAAAATTTTTGAAAACCATTTTGAAAAATGAAAACATATAATACATAAAAACTTGATAAACATAAATATACAAGTAAAAAGTACAAAGTAAATAAGATGTAGTGAGACACTACATAATGTATATGTAGTTTTGAAGTCTATATTGCTGTAATCCAGCTCTTAAGGTGGATTCATCGACGCGACCCGCAGTATGCAGACAGTTTTTATACCCTATACCACTATGCGGTCAGGATATAATGACTTTGTGCTGCTGTTTGTAGCTACCAAAATTATTTGACCTAGACCCATCTTTTATTATGCCGATCGAATCAGAATCACTAGCTGATTCAATTTAACGATGTCCGTCCGTCCGTCTGTGTGTCCATGTAAAGCTTGTAATCAAACTGCAGGTCGCAAATATGAATATATTTCAATGAAATTTGGTACATAAGCTTTTATCGGCCACGGGATGAACGTTGTTGCAATTGGTGAGCATCGGTCCATGTTCAGACTTAGCCCCCATACAAATTACCCCTATGAAATCGACATAAATTGCCATAAGATCCAAATTATCATATAAATCTTATTCAACTTGGGTTTGTATGTGTTTATTACATCCATTAATCAGTAGTCCAAAAATGATCCCTATGGAACAACTCTGAGTCATAGGCCCCATATAGAGCTGCTTCCCGATCTTCACTTAAATCTATCAAAAATTGTACTGATTCTTCTCAAATTTTCTTTGTATATATTTTTGCAAAATACAAGAGACCTTACCAAACATGGTCAGGATCGGTCCATTTTTGGACCTAGTTCCCATATAGATATAGCATCCGATATGGACTTTTTCATATCTGCTGCCAAAAAAATTAATAAAAATCCCACTCAAATTTGGTTTATGCTTATTTTCTATATCCAGTTAGTTGGGCCTGAGACATAGGGTCTCTAAACGCATGGTATAAGGTATCGTATAGACGGTCTGGAACGACTATAATTTTCTTACTTGTTTCTTAGTTAAATTCTTTATTTTCCTGAATTTCTTTATCTCCAATTTTATTTTAGCTACACGTCTTCGATTTACGATAACTCCGAATTGTTTATCGTCAACTCCTCCATATTGCGGTTTACAAATCACCTCTTGATTTACGAATTTTTGGTATAGGGTATATCTCGTATTTCGGTACATCTATTTTCACTTTCTTTTTGATTTGAATTGGTTTCAGACCCAATTTCAATATGTTCGGCTTCGCTACTTTCATCTTGGATTTATTCTCATGCCCTCTACCAGCTCTTCCCAAGATTCTTCCATTCGTTACTTCGGGGGAAAAAACTTTCAGCAAACTTTCTTTATCCCCATTTCCTTTTATCTGTGGTGTATTTCGTAAAATCATTTTTCCGCGCAGATAAACAAGTTCACTAATTGGCATGAAAAATTTTCGAAACCAATTTTACCAAAGAAATGTTCACAAAAATATACTTCAATAATTTATTCAAATTTAGTAAGTTACACAAAAAGAATTTATATTTTATTTTTACCAAATATCACAAAGAGAGCCAGATCTATATAATATTTTGGATCATATGGCAATTTAAGTCGATTTCATATGTGTCTGACATGCAATGATTTTTGCCAATTTCAATAGCCTTCATGCTATAGCTGATAGAAGCTTACATATCAAGTTCCATCAAAATATGTTCACATTTGCGACCTGTAGTTTTATTACAAGATTTACATTAACACACAGACGGACAGACTGACGGACGGAGATCGTTAAATTGACTCAGAAAGTGATTCTTCAGAAAGTGATTCTGAGTCGATCGGTATAGTACTCGTAAAAGGTGGGTCTAAGTCAAATATTTTTGATAGTTACAAACATCAGCACAAAGTCATTATACTCTGACCGCATAGTGCTATAACGTATAATAAATACGATTCGAATATAAACATTAAAATTTTCCAAATGATAAATTTTGCAACCAAATGATTTGATTGACAAGAAACTCGGTTACAATATAATGGGATTTGGTTGTGTGATTAACCACTATTTGTGGAAACTAGTTTTCAATAATTTTGGAATTTTTTCGGTAGGAATTTTCTAAAATTTGTGAAATGAAAGAGATAAAGAGAAAATAGACACAAATAATTACAAATCTGTTTTTATATGAATATTATCAAATTTTCATAAAAATCGAATATTTATGTTTGGACCAGTCTGTTCTGCTTTGGTGCGCCTTACAGGGACTTGCTGACATTCATATTTTTATAATCAATGTTCCTATGAAGTTTGTATTGCACAATTAAGACATTATATTTAATTAATTTTATATATTTTTTATTCTAATGCTTGTTGACATACAATATTTTTTTATCTTCCAATTCGGTGCAAAAATTATAAAAATTTTTGGCATTCCTAATCTGAACTAAGCTGCATAATGTTGTCCATGAGAATAACATGTACTTTTCAAATTAAGTCTTTCAGCTCTTGGTGATTTTGGCAATTTTTCGTTTTAGCATCTTTTTATTTTGGCGATTTTGGCCAGCTTTTTCCATGACCTCTAACATTGGTAATTAATGTATTTGTCAAAAGTTTCAAGACTCTCGGTTTCATAACTCACATTTTTTTCAATAAGATGTGCCACTTTCACTAATCCTATTCTGCCCATTTTTTATCTGACTACTCACATTAATATCTGATGGACTCGTACAATTTGTTAAGGCTTTCCATTTAAAGTACTGCAGTTATATGATATTATATATTTATTTTTTATGGGCGCTGCGACTAATTATATGAATAAGTTATGGGCTTACCGAAAGTCCCATGATTCTCACTCTTACAGTCTACAGATATATGACATTTAATATATATAAATTATGGGGGTGCCATTTCCATTATTCCGATCCCGCCCATTCTTTGTCCGAATACTCACATAACAATATATGGCCACAGAAAGATTTGGAAACATGTCGCGATAGAAAAAAGACTTCAAAAATGAATTGATCTCATCCGAAGCTGTCGATCGTGGAATTACGGGCAGTGTTTGACGAAAATCACCTGTCAATGTTATAATATGGAGTATTGCTTCCAATTTTTTTTTATTGGTAATTGTACATTCATACCATAATTGCTGCTTGCTGCAAAACTTTTCCTATCGCAGAACTTCTTGCATATATGACTTTCAATCATCCATACGTTGAAGAAAAATTGCATGTTAATTAATTTTGAGGTATTTTAGATCGATCAGTTGTTAATTAGAAACGCACCTGCACATTCAGCAGTTAAGTTTACTATTCGTCCACCATCCAATAAAGTATCAGCAAGTGCAAGTGCAATTTTTTCTTGCGACGGAATGGCTGCCAAATACAGTGATATCACAAAAATTTTTCTCATTCATAAGCCCTGTCTAAATAATACAATCGAACGACTTCATTTTGTACAGATTGCATGATGGAAGCATAGGTATGATTTTGATGGAATTTAATTTGGGAACATACAAATACACAAGTGTCCGCAATTCATTAGATTCATACTATTGTTCACGTTGCAATTTTCTATCAAATAAATCATGCATTGGACGTTTGGGTGAATTAAATACCAGTTGCCCTAATTATTTGTTTTCAAGTGCAATGTGCACATCTTCAATGGCAATCACTGCCATGTTATACATTTCCAATGAAAACAGCAAATCATGATTGCCTATGTGGTAATGTATTCGAATAAAATAATCGTCGGCCATAAGATCTTTGTATTTATTCCACAATTCAATTGGATTCGTTGGAAAACATATCGATATTATAATGACATGATGAATTTTACAATAGAGAAAAAAAATCATATACGGGAAAAACACCGCTCTAACAACAACAATTTTCCAATCATTTTTTCCACTGTCTTTTTTTTTTTTAATATATTGATCGCGCAAACTTCACACAAACCATCTACAGATCAGCCCCAAAATACCCTGGCTGAAATCGGTCTTCATTTTTAAAAATTAAAACACTCATATTATATCTCTAGTAGGGCGGCTCGATTTAGAAATCACCCTACGGATCAAAATAAGAAACTTTGTCCGAGGAACCATACCTCTAAAACGAATTCTAATGTCCCGACCTTTGTCCTGTCTGTCTGTCTCACTTTGACCCATTTAGAGTGCCCCAATCCAGTCCAAATGTATGATCGACCCCCACTAACTTTGGAGGGCCAAACCACCCATGCCAGTGGAACATCCCCTGGAACCCCCCTGGGGGTGCCCATTCAAACATTTCAAAAAATCACCATTTTTTGTTTAGAATTGGGCTGTTAATTTTTGATTTAATATTAAAATTAACACTCATACGTATACGTATCTTCTATTCTGCTAATAAATAATAATCATACGCTTTGACTATGTTATGTTATTCAAAAAGATCGATCTAATGAGGGTAAATAATTTTTAGATCACTCCGTGACTATGCGTGACTCTGCGTGACTACCCCAAAATTAATCTGTAGTCACAACAACACTATGGGCCAAGTTTCAGATCAATTGCATGAGGGGAAATGGGGTTGCGCCATGGCAGACAGACAGACAGGTCAAAAGTCAGGACATCAGAATTCGTTTTAGAGGTATGGTTCCTTGCGCAAAGTTTCTTATTTTGATCCCTAGAATATGATTTTCCTTGTCACTTGAGCGATTTTTTTGCCTCCCTACAAATCAACCCGCCCTAATCTCTAGTCTATATTAAATTATAATTAATTCAGAAAGTTATTCTGGGTCAAACGGTATAAAAAAATGTAGATGCACATTTGATTACTATTTCTATTTATTTCATATATAAGCACAAACTCATTATGCGATAGAAATGTCGCTGTACTTATGTCGGGTTATTGGAATACCATAAAGACAGACAAAAACTAAGTAAATTAAACTGAATCAGATTTTTAAACATTTCTTACCTAGCTGCAATTTTATATGTACATATTTATTAAGAAGGATTTTATTTAAAAATTGTTATAAAATTCCTTTAAGTAAAACTTTTTAAGTATAAGTAAAAAATAAATGTAATTAAGTTCCTAGCCATTACCTGAGCAAATAAAAGTTTTAAACAAGCAACAACAAAAAAAAAGGCATACATTCAGGTCTCTTTTTACGCGTATGTGTTTTTTAACATCTTAATAAACTTAATAAAAATTTGTTTTTTTTAAAGCTAACATATGTATGTGGTATACATATATACATTAGGGTAGGTCAATCCATTGGCTCATCGCGATTCTGGTACTATGGGCCATAACAAGTATATTTACCTAAGGATCATTTTCGAACCAGCCAAAATTTCGATGAAAAAAAAAACAAAGAAACATTTTCTAATATTTCAGTTTTTTAAATTAAATTTTTAAGTAATAAATAAATATTATTAGTAATAATTAATTTAAAATTTTTTAAAATGTGAATATCAAAACCATTTATATTTTCAAGAGATATGATTTAAGTCGTGAATCCGTTGAGCGGACGAAGAATGTGAAGAGCAGAAAAAAATATGCACACTTCGTTCTGTATCTGTATTTCGGAAAATTTTAGAAAATCGACTATGGATCCATTGCCGTCTACATTGCAAGCCGCAACAACATCAACAAGTGTGAAGGTGACAGCAATTAAAGACATTTGAGAAATATGCCTACACACGGTGTTCTTAAGTTTGGTATACCTTGTAAGTTGAGTGGTTTCAATCTACCAACAAAACAGAATATTTTAATATATTTTTACTTGGCCGAGCGTGCTAAAAACCAAAGTAAAATATTTCCATATAAAACATTTACTCCCAACGTGACAGACAAATTGTTTGAAATTTGGAATAAACTTGATGATGGAATTACAGAGAAACGGAGAAAATTAAATTTTTGGTTGACAGATATCTAACCGAAAATAAACACAAAATGCAACAACCATCATTTGTAGCGTTTGTACGATCCACAAAAAATTATTTTATATTGAAAATCGCAAATGCGACTTGAAAGCAGCTCTATGCTCATGTATATTTATTCAAGAACACTTGAAAGAGTTCATGAAGAATCAGCCTAATGAAGAAAATCGACGATACCGGCATAGGTGACAGATATTGTTGAACAAATACGTCTACAATAATACAAATAGTTATTGACAGCCAAGATGAAACGCACGATCCAGTAGCGCGATTCAGTAACTTTTTTTTTTAACGATAATCGAATTGTTAAAATAAGAAAGCAACAAAATTATCGATTTTGGTATTCAGTAAAATTTTTAACGATATGCGAAAAAGTTTAATTTTTTGGTTAAAATCTCGTTACACATAAATGAAAATAGCGTATGTATTTTGCTTTTATTATAAAAACTTTTTATATATGGAAATAAAAAAATTAAATAACATATTCAATTCATTATTATATATTCAAATAAATAAACCAAAAATATTAATAAAAAATAAAGAAATTAAACATAAACATAAAATCATCATGTCAAACACGAAGTGATTTGTTTTTTTCTATTCTGCCACTCATTTATAATTTAAATAAATGGGGAAATAGATTTTTCGACTAACGTTAAGGTGTATTTAGTGAATCACTTAATCGTTAGTGTAAACAACAATAGCTTTCGATATATTTTGCGATTTTAGGATAGTTAAAATTTACAGAATCGCACTACAGAAGTGTTAATTGAATTGTATGATGAACCACCAGTACATGCCCAAGATCTTTCTCCAACCGAACGAGGATCATATTTTGTTAGATACGATGCTTTGCATATTGCAATTATGTGTGACAGATTTGCTGTGCCTGATAGAGTGGCATCATCACTTATGAAAACATGGGCGCAAAGGATGATCAAGGCAATCTTGTCATTACGGATAAATCTATAGTTCGTAAAGAAGAAGCCAAATGTAGACAGGAAGTGCTATACGATGCTTTCAGTTTAATTGCATTTTCATTCGACGGGAGAAAAAACGATTACCTTACAGTGGAAAAATCGATGAAGAGCTTCATCCACGGTTGGTGAAAGAGCCTCATCTAGTTGTTTTGAAAGAAACACATTCCCATTTGTTAGGCTAGACAAAATTGGAACATGAAAATGTTGAAACTAAAGTAATCAGTTTGAATGAATTTTTCGTCAATGAAGAAATATCTCTGGATGGTGTGCCAGCAAACACAGGCGTAAGAAAAAATATTTTTGCGACGATTCGATATTCAGTTAAACGAACCAATGCATAGGTTTCTGTGTCGTCTCCACTTTAACGAGCTTCCGTTTCGACATTTGCTTGACACTTTGGAAAAACCATCCACGACTGGAAAGTTAAGCAAACTAATTGAAACTTGTGAAAATCTTCCGGTATGTAATTGCTATAAAATAACTTATTAATTTCCATTTTTAATAATTTTGCACAGCAATTATGTTTTAATACGAAAGCTCAAATTGAATTTCATTCCTCTGGTTTTCTATTTTTAGGCGGTAAGCAATTTCAAGGTGATCGCACTGGAAAATATACTAATTTCGGTGCTGTGGTTTCGGCATATTTGATACAGGTCATATATGGGTGCCCCCACATAATTTTCAGCACTGAATATTTTGGGTAATTTTAAATATGGGAAAGTCAAAGATTCGTCGGTTTGTGAAATAATTTCGTCAGTTTTCCCCAGAAATGTGAAAAAATCAAGAAAATGGACGAAAACGCCCCGCTAAAAATAAAAATAAAAATAAATTTCCCGACACAAAAATCCCGGTATACACATCAATAATTTTTTTACGTTTGAAATGGACTAAATAGGTCGATTTTTAAGTATTATGGAAAATATCATGAAAATATCTACATCGAAATTTGGGCAGGCTCGAAAATGATTTTAAAGGTATAATTCCGTGGGCAGAAATATTTGTAATGGTTAATAATACCAGAACCGCGATGAGCCCATTTATATTTTTCGCTCCCCTACAGTTTGACCTACCCTAATATTCTTATATGTACGTATACGAGTACATGACCTCAATTTTGTTATTTAATTAACTTTTTCCATTGAACTGGATTGGAGATTTCCCCTTAAACATATTACCAACAGTTCATATTATCAAATTCTAAGTAGACTTAATTGACTTTGTTTATGCCGTGTTTTCTATATATATTTAGCAAGATCAACGCCCAATTTTTTACACCTCCAAATGCAGTTAGTAGGGTATTCCCCTAACTTCAAAATATAGTTTGAAATTGCATGTCTACTAAATACGTTCAAAGCTGTTAGCACAATTTTGTCTATTTTTTTTTTACAAATATAATGAGTTCTCGTGCAAGACAAATGCTGAAACTGACCCAAAATATGTGTAATGAAAGTATTTATATACTACATATTTCATGTTAGATGTTAAAATTAATCTATTATCTTTTTAAAAAAGAAGAAACGAAAACTAATAATATGATGCATATATGGGGGGCTTCCTGTCAAGTGCACCAACTTTTGAAACTGATGTCTTCCGATCGGGATGAAATTTCCACCAAGGTTAGTCCTAGTTCAGACACAATTTTTCAACAAGATCGGTCCAGATCTCTCTGAGTTAGAGGGGATCAAAATTTGACATTTTTGCCAAACAGGTGTTTTTTCTCATCCTTGTAACTTATTACCTATTGTTCTTAGAAAATTTTTTCCCAAATAGTTTAGATAGCTATTCCTTCAATATTTCAGAAAAAGATACTTAAAAAAAAATTTTTTTTTAGACTTTTTTTTTTTGCTAAATCAAAGCATTTTTTGCCTTTTTTCAAAAAGTGCATTTTTTTTTTTTTTTTCATAAGAAAGCTTAGGATTTTTCCTTTAAGAGCTTTTTGGTCGCTTAGTGGGATGGGAGTGGGATATCTATCAAAATAAATGTTTTGTAACTCAAGACAACGGGTTTTCAATTTTTCACAAATGCACTATTTTGAATTTTTTCCTATTTTTGTGAAAAAAATTTACAAATAAAACTTATACTGAGAAACTAGACAAACCAGCCTTTCCGAAGGTATGTAACATACCTAAATAAAATTTCATACCCTCGATACTGTAATACCCAGAATATGTTAACCTCAGGAAAAAAAAATCACTTGTTTTCTATAGAAAAATTATTATTTTTTATTTATTTGTAATAATAATTAAATTAATATATAATAATAATAATTTTAAAAATAAACAGATAAATAATTTAATAAAGTTTAATCTTAATTGCATTAGATCCATTTATATCATAACTATTTTTATACCCTATACCACTATGTGGTTTGGGTATAATGACTTTGTACTGCTGTTTGTAACAACCAAAAATATTTGACCTAGACCCATCTTTAATTATACCGATCGAATCAGAATCACTTTCTGAGTTGATTTAATAATGTCCGTCCGTCCGTCCGTCTGTGTGTCCATGTAAAGCTTGTAATCAAACTGCAGGTCGCAAATATGAATATATTTTGATGAAATTTGGTATATAAGCTTTTATCGGTCATGGGATGAACGCTATTGAAATTGGTGAAATTCGGTCCATATTCAGACCTAGCCCCCATACGTCCATTAATGAGTAGTCCAAAAATGATCCCTTTGGCACCATATAGAGCTGCTTCCCGATCTTCACTTGAATCTATTAAAAAACAAAAATATTGCACTGATTCTTCTCAGATTTTGTTTGTATATATTTTTGCAAAATACAAGAGACTTTACCAAACATGATCAGGATCGGTCCATTTTTGGACCTAGTCCCCATATAGATATAGCATCCGATATGAACTTTTTCATATCTGCAGCCAAAAAAATTAATAAAAATCAGACTCAAATTTGGTTTTTGCTTATTTTCTATGTCCAGTTAGTTGGGCCTAAGAGATAAGGCATGGTATAGGGTATCGTATAGTCGGTCTAGACCGACTATAATTTTCTTACTTGTTATACTTGATTTCGCTGCTGGTTTATTTGTTGGCTTTGGAAAGAAATCGCATTGAATAGAGGCTGAAAACTTTTTCAACTTGAGTCTTCCATCGACAAGCGGTATAAAAGCATGGTATTGAGCGGTGCCATCGATTGCTATCGCAGCATCGAATCTGCTCTTTTTTTGTGTTCCAGTTTTTCATCTTTCACGTAGTAAATAACTACTGTGAATATAGTTGCTTGGTCGTTATTGAAGTGGAATGCTTGTATGGCATCCTGAAGAACATATTTATAGTTTTCTGCGAAATCGTATGAAATAGCGAATTCACCAGACTTCAAATGTATCTTTTATATATTCTCTCCTCTTTATATTCTCGACCTAAAAAGTTGATTAAAATCTCTTTGATGAATGTAGTTTCCGGGCAATTGATACATTCACCTAAGTGGCAAGAAATTGTTGCATTAGGACACATAGTCAATTTAAGGCAATCGCGGTAATCGTGTAAATCTTCTGGCTGATCATCTGTTAAATACTTTAAGTTGATTTCCTTCAACATCAGTTTAACATTTTCATGGTAAATGCAAACGCATACTGTGTGAGTTCCGCTGCTTTCTGCCAAAACGCAATGCTTTGGCCTGATTTGGGTTAATTTCGTGAAGCCAAGTTTGACATCCTCGTGTTCAGATTGAAATGTTACAAATAACTCTTTCAGGTTACAGAGAATCATTCTCTTCTGCATTTGAACTTTCTTGCCATCGATTCGTACAGACACATAGTCTTTCAACCCTGGCATCAGGCGACTCATATCAACTCGCTGATAAAACTGGGTTACTAGGGTTTCAGTTTCGCACTCTAAATTCTATTAAATTATTTATATTTTTATTTTTAATATTATTATTATTATTATATATTAATTTAATTATTATTTCAATTAAATAAAAAAAAATAATTTTTCAACATTTCTATCGAAAAAAAGTAATTTTTTTTCCAGAGGTTAACATATTCTGGGTATTACAGTATCGAGGGTATGAAATTTTAGTTAGGTATGTTACATACCTTCGGAAAGCTTAATTTGTCTAGTTTCTCAATATAAGTTATAGTTGTAAGGTTTTACACACAAATAGGAAAAAATTCAAAATAGTGCATTTGTGAAAAATTGAAAAACCGTTGTCTTAAGTTACAAAACATTTATTTTGATAGATATCCCACTCGCATCCCACTAAGCGACCAAAAAGATCTTAAAGGAAAAAACCTAAGCTTTCTTATGAGCAAAAAAAATGCCCTTTTTGAAAAAAAAGGCAAAAGATGCTTTGCTTTAGCAAAAAAAAGTCTAAAATTTTTTTTTAAAGTATTTTTTTTCGAAATATTGAAGAAATAGCTATCTAAACTATTTGAGAAAAACTCAGAGAGATCTTGACCGATCTTGTTCAAAAATTGTGTCTAAACTACTATCCAATAAGACTAACATTGGTGCAAATTTCATCCCGATCGGAAGACATAGGTTTCAAAAGTTGGTGCACTTGACATGAAACCCCCATATATATTGAGGAAATTATAGGTTAGTTAAAAAAATTTAGTATACATTTTAAATGGTTTGGTCATATATATTTAACCCTCATAAGCTCTTCAGATATTGTAAGTAATTGGACACATAGGGTCATTTTTGATACTATTGACTTTGGAGCAGAAAAATAAAGTATTCTAAAAAGAAATTACGAAAACAAATGATAAAAATATGATGTCTAGTTTTATTATTAATCATTTTAATTGTTTTTTCATAAAAAAATATAAAAAATAAAAAAATTTTCAAACGTTTAAAAAATATCTTTTGGTATGGTGCGATTGACACACAAACTTTTTACATAAATTACATTTTGAAGCATGTTTATTGGCTTTAATGTCATAAATACAAATGTGACAACGACCCCTTTTGCGTCCACATACCGGTGACAAAGGATTTTCGTGGGTTTTTGTCGTAGAGGGCTCTGAATTACTTTTTATTTGCTTTACTAGTTGGCCAGCATTATTTTTTTGAGGCAGGCCTTTGCGATTTTGAATGTGTGGAGTTACCAGCGCCATCGCCAATTCTTTTCTAAAAAGGCAACGACGGATCAATCGTTGGCTTTTCTTATAATGCTAAGGATTTATTTCCGTATAAATAATATAGGCATTCGTAACCGAAACGTCGATCATATTGGAGAATATAGCCATTGGCCATCGATTTTCCTTGAATTAAAATTGTTTAGTATTTACATATATTGTTTTTCGTCCAACTATTGTTATAATTACCTTTCGCTTGCAAGTAAATGTTCTGACCATTTGGTCTAAAGTGTCTACTTTGTTTTGTTGTAGTCCAGAATTATTTCTGGTTTTTTGTGATCTTCTGAGCTGACTTTTTTATCATTATGCATGGTGCTAAAAAGTAAGACTAAGAGGTTTTTTTTTTCTTCATAGTCTAGCTTCACCCATTTCTCTTTACCTTGTCGACGGCCTTCCGAATTTGTCATTTCTAATATGATCTTCTCAGTCTGATGGAAAAATAAATCGAATACGGATTCAACATCATTGCAGCGAGCAATCGCATAAGCAGTAGGCCCTAATGTAAAAAAAAAATCAGTTATGTTGGAATTTATTTCTGATTTAGCAAAATGATCACACAACATAACTTTTCGAAACTGTGATTAAGCCTATAAGTTATACTACTTACCTGGTCTAATATGATTAACATTTCTGGATGACAGTCGACCAGCAAGAGCTCGTGGTTTATCTGAGAAAGAAATAGATTTATCTTCTGATAAATAAATTACTTCATTTCATGCGGTCTCAATTTCTTGTTCAATTATTTTGATTATGGATTTGCCATCTGAATCGATTTCATCGGAACTATTTTGTTTTTCTGGCTTATAGTTCTGATCTTCATCAGAAACAGAGGCTTCCTCCTCATCAGATCATTCATCGTTCACAAGAAATTCTATTTCACTTTTTGATAGTTTAGAACTGCGCGACATATTTGCCACCAAACGGTTGAATAGCACTTGCGCAAATGAAAAATTGTTTTACAAGTAAAAAAAATCTATTGAAATAAATTAAAATAGCAGCCTACTATGTGATTCCTTTTACTTTTTTTTGAGAAATATTTGAAAAATACAGCCTTTTATTGAATTTTTTTTATATTTTGTTGCTTCGAAAAAATTTAAAACCACAGCCTACTGTACGAATTTTTTTAATTATAGCTGAATGGTGATTTTTTCATATATTTACAGTATAGTATCAGAAATGACCCTGTGTGTCCAATTAATTATAATATTGACTACACTAAAACTATAATTGCTAAATAATTTTTAAAAAAAGTGTTATGTGTATATAAAATTTTTTTGAATTGAACAATTATATAACTTTTTGTTCTATAATAACTAAAAATTAAAGATATACTTATGCATTTACTATATACCTAAGTTTTACTTTTATTGAAAAATGCTTTTTTATTAATGTTGATTAAATACTTATAGTTAAAATTACATTAACCCTACGATTCATAACCGGGTACCCGTGTACCTTTTTTGACTTTAAAGTGCTGCTGTGCCTACAATTTTTGAGATATGGACATAAAACTCCGAATCATGAGAGATTTTGGCTAAACTAAGATTTAAATACGAAAAAATTCAAAATATTTTCAATATTTTCTTTAAAAAATGATTTTAAATGTTTTACCCCCATAAACACACAACCGGGTCCCCGGGTACCCTAATGCAATTCCTATGTAAATGCCTGACATGTAAATGAAAAAACGTTTTTTTGTGTTGTTTTTATTGGAAATAAATGTCTTTTTTATTTATTTTATCATATTTTATATATATTATATTATAATTCATCCGAATCACTATCGTTGTTATTGTGGCAATTGTAGCATTTAGTAATTGTTATGGCGTGCTCATCGCATATCGGCGTGCTACATATGCTGCAATTTTTTCTACTTTTTCTTCTGCGCTTATTTGGAAGAAGGTTGCACATGTAGCACACGCCCGTATGTACTTTTCTGCCCCTTTGTCGTGCTGACGGAGATGTTGACGGACCTGCAGCACAAAGCACACTCTCCAACGGCCTTCCGATGATGCTTTCAATTGCATTTTTTGTTGAAAATTGGCGCACGCTTTTCACATTTGAAATTCTATTTTCTATAACAGGAATGCACAGGTTTTCTGCCAGTTGACGCAGGAAATTCTTCCTGCGCGTCGTGGTGTATCGTGCAGTTGGATTATTTCCATAATATATGATGTGTGATGCAAATGCGCTCACATCAATGATGTTATAGAAAAATGCCATCGGCCATCTTCTTGTTTGTCGCTGGGTCGTGTATTCTTGGAGCGTTTGGTCCATTACGTCCACCCCACCTTTTGTTTGGTTATAAAAATTTATAATTTCTGGTTTCCCATTCTCGTCAATTTGTGCATCATCATGCATACTAGAAAGAAGGATGACCGAGTTGGACTTCTGCTGCTTATATGAGAGCAGTGTTACGTTGTCGTAGAAGCCAAATAAACTTGAACCGACGTCTTTTTTTTTTTGTCTTCTTTCATCTCCGCAGGGATGTAAGCTTTGTTGCGGCGGAGTGTACCCACAATGCTGAGCTTTTCTACTTTTAGTTGCCTAGCCAACGGCAGCGTCGTAAAAAAATTATCCATTGTTATATTTCGTCCGCTACCGTAGTATGGCCCAACTAAATCTCTCACCACTCTTTCGCCAACACCAACTTCACGACCAGTTTCTTGTTTGCCATTATATATTTGGCCATGAAGTGGATCTGAGTTCTTGGCATCGCAAATCCACCATACTTTTATGCCATATTTTGCTGGCTTCGAGGGTATATATTGGGTGAATTTGGTTCTACCACGGTATGGATATAATTCTTCATCAATGGTCAAATATTCTGATGGCACATAATATCTGGCAAGATTTGCATTGAGCATTATCCAACTATCGCGAATTGGCGCCGCTTTGTCTTGACGCTGCCGCTCTACCCGTGTTCTGGGGTCGTCAAACCGCATAAAACGCAGCAAATCGAAAAACCTGTTTATTCCCATGGTGGCGCGGAATATTGGGTGAGCCTGTGACGTCCACAAATCTCTTGCATTTTCGTCATTAGAAAGATTTGTGCCAGCCATCAAAATCATTCTGCCTACTTGTGTCGCTTTAGGTACTTATATACGAACAGAAACCAGTTTTTTTTCCAAATATCAAATTTGTACAGTTGAGAACGCAAAATATAATCAACAACAAAAATATTTACAGGAAAATATTATGTTATTTCAATAAACGCAAAACAACCTACTTCGGGTACCCGGGTACCTTGGTTATGAAATTAAAGGAGTTTTGCTGGTTATGAATCGTACGGTTAACATTTTCATGGTAAACGCAAACGCATACTGTGTGAGTTCCGCTGCTTCCTGCCAAAACGCAATGTTTTGGCCTCATTTGGGTAAATTTTGTGAAGCCAATTTTGACATCCTCGTATTCAGATCGAAATGTTGCAAATAACTCTTTCAGGTTACAGAGAATCATTCTCTTCTGCATTTGAACTTTCTTGCCATCGATTCGTACAGACACATAGACTTTCGACCCTGGCATCAGGCGACTCATATCATCTCGCTGATAAAACTGGGTTACTAGAGTTTCAGTTTCGCACTCTAAATTCTATTAAATTATTTATATATTTATTTTTAACATTATTATAATTATATGTTGATTTAATTATTATTACAAATAAATAAAAAGTAATAATTTTTCAACATTTCTATAGAAAAAAGTGATTTTTTTCCTGAGGTTAACATATTCTGGGTATTACAGTATCGAGGGTATGCAATTTTAGTTAGGTATGTTACATACCTTCGGAAAGGTTAATTTGTCTAGTTTCTCAATATAAGTTTTATTTGTAAGGTTTTACACACAAATAGGAAAAAATTCAAAATAGTGCATTTGTGAAAAATTGAAAAACCGTTGTCTTGAGTTACAAAACATTTATTTTGATAGCTATCCCACTCGCATCCCACTAAGCGACCAAAAAGTTCTTAAAGGAAAAAACCTAAGCTTTCTTATGAGCAAAAAAAATGCCCTTTTTGAAAAAAAAGGCAAAAGATGCTTTGCTTTAGCAAAAAAAAGTTTAAAATTTTTTTTTAAGTATTTTTTTCCGAAATATTGAAGAAATAGCTGTCTAAACTATTTGGGAAAAACTCAGAGAGATCTTGACCGATCTGGTTGAAAAATTATGTCTTAACTACTATCCAATAGGACTAACATTGGTGCAAATTTCATCCCGATCGGAAGACATCGGTTTCAAAAGTTGGTGCACTTGACATGAAACCCCCATATATATTAAGGAAATTATAGGTTAGTTAAAAAAATTTAGTGTACATTTGAAATGGTTTGGTCATATATATTTAACCCTCATAAGCTCTTCAGATACTTTAATTAATTGGACACATAGGGTCATTTTTGATACTATTGACTTTGGAACAGAAAAATAAAATATTCTAAAAAGAAATTACAAAAACAAATGATAACAATATGATGTCTAGTTTTATTATTAATCATTTTAATTGTTTTTTCATAAAAAAATATAAAAAATAAAAAAATTTTCAAACGTTAAAAAATATCTTATGGCTCGCACGACTTACATATAATATTTTTGGTATGGTGCGATTGACACACAAACTTTTTACATAAATTACATAAATACAAATGTGACAATGACCTCTTTTTCGTCCACATACCGGTGACAAAGCATTTTCGTGGGTTTTTGTCGTAGAGGGCTCTGAATTACTTTTTATTTGCTTTACTAGTTGGCCAGCATTATTTTTTATGAGGCAGGCCTTTGCGATTTTGAATGTGTGGAGTTACCAGCGCCATCGCCAATTCTTTTCTAAAAAGGCGACGACGTATTAATCGTTGGCTTTCCTTATAATACTAAGGATTTATTTCTGTATAAATAATATAGGCATTCGTAGCCGAAACGTCGATCATAGTGGAGAATATAGCCATTGACCATCGATTTTCCTTGAATTAAAATTGTTTAGTATTTACATGTATTGTTTTTCGTCAAATTATTGTTATAATTACCTTTCGCTTGCAAGTAAATGATCTGAACATTTGGTCTAAAGTGTCTACAGCTCCCTTTGTTTTGTTGTAGTCCAGAATTATTTCTGGCTTTTTGTGATCTTATGAGCTGACTTTTTTTATCATTATGCATGGTGCTAAAGAGTAAGACTAAGAGGTTTTTTTTCGGAACATAAGAAACCATCGTCGCACCAAGAGAGTGGTCGGATACAAAGAGAGATGAGGCGACTTGCTCCCGTTTCATGTCCCTTATATACGGCGTAATAAATTTTTTGTTCTTGCGTACTGTTCCAAGTAATTCACTTCTGGTTTGCAGTTTCGATCCCGACCAGTATATATTTGCATATTCCATGCATAAAAAGACCCACTGTCAAATGCAGCCCAAACTTTGATGCGATATTTCGCAGGCTTAGATGGGATGTACTGAGTAAAAGGGCATCTACCACGAAATGGAACAAGTTGTTCATCAACCGTTACATTTTCGCCAGGATTGTACATTACTTTCAAATTGTTTGATCAATTGTCGAAGACCATGCGAATAGGCGCAAGTTTGTCTCGCACACGGTGCTCAGCTCGACTGGTTTTATCGTCGAATCGAATCATTTGTGTAATTTTTTTGAATCGATTTATAGACATTGTAGATCGGAAAATGTTTCTACCTGTCACGTCGTCCCACAATTCTCCGATAAGCTCACCATATGATCGATATACTCCAGCAAATAAGAGCAATCCAATATAAGCACGTAACTCTTCATAGTCTAGCTTCACCCATTTCTCTTTACCTTGTCGACGGCCTTCCGAATTGGTCATTTCTAATATGATCTTCTCAGTCTGATGGAAAAACAAATCAAATGCGGATTCAACATCATTGCAGCGAGCAATCGCATAAGCAGTAGGCCCTAATGTAAAAACAAATCAGTTATGTTGGAATTTATTTCTGATTTAGCTAAATGATCACACAACAGAACTTTTCGAAACTGTGATTAAGCCTATAAGTTATATTACTTACTTGGTCTTATATGAATAACATTTCTGGATGACAATCGACCAGCAAGAGCTCGTGGTTTATCTGAGAAAGAAATAGATTTATCTTTTGATAAATAAATTACTTCATTTGATGCGGCCTCAATTTCTTGTTCAATTATTTTGATTATGGATTCGCTTCCTCCTCATCAGACCATTCGTCGTTCACAAGAAATTCTATTTCACTTTTTGATAGTTTAGAACTGCGCGATATTTTTGCCACCAAACGGTTGAATAGCACTTGCACAAATGAAAAATTGTTTTACAAGTAAAAAAAATCTATTGAAATAAATTAAAATAAGAACCTACTATGTGATTCCTTTTACTTTTTTTTTTGAGAAATATTTGACAAATACAGCCTTTTATTGAATTTTTTTTTTATATTTTGTTGCTTCGAAAAAATTTAAAACCACAGCCTACTATATGAATTTTTTTAATTGTAGCTGAACGGTAATTTTTTCATATATTTACAGTATAGTATCAGAAATGACCCTGTGTGTCAAATTAATTATAATATTGACTACACTAAAACTATAAACGCTAAATAATTTTTAAAAATGAAATTTTGTAGTTTTTGATGAAGGAATAAAAGTCAAGAAATTTCACACATATGCCCATCCAAATAGCTGAGATATTAGCAAAACAATTTCAAACTAGTATCAAATTTGATACTGTGGCTATGAGGGTTAAAATATGTTGCTAGGAAATTTTCAGGAATATAAAAGAGAATCCAGTTTAGTGTCACCTAATTTGTTTCCTCCATTATCACGTAAACTTAACATTGATATTACTCACAAGTTTCTTGTAGAAGGTCATACCCAAAATGAAAGCGATATTGTTTATGCGCTCATTGAGAACTACAAGAAAAACCAAACGTGTATATAAGAAAGCCGCTCTATTGTACGACGTAATTGAAATGGAAAACGAGGATTTTTTAAATTTCAATCAATTTGTTTCAATTACAAATTGGACTAAGAATACAAAAAATGGAAAATGGGAATTTAGTGTATATAAAGAAGAAAATTATAAACTATTTTATAAATATGAATTCGAAAGACGAAACCAGAAACCGAAGAAAAGAAAATTTGATTCTTAAAGAAATACCGAGAAAATAGACGTCTCCATTTCGTATTACTGAAGAAAAATGAAAAGTTCTGATATATATGTGCGACAAAAATTTAGTCCCATAATATTATCAACATTTTTATTAAGACCTATAGAGAAATAAAATCGTTTACTTACTTTTAAAAGAGTTATTTGTATATAAATTTTTTTTGAATTGAAATATTATATAACTTTTTGTTTTATAATAACTAAAAATTAAAGATATACTTATGTATTTACTGTATACCTAAATTTTACTTTTATTGAAAAATGATTTTTTATTAATGTTAATTAAATACTTATAGTTAAAATGACATTAAATTATATTGATATTATTTAATTTTGAAATTAATAAAAAAAAAAAAACGTAAAAATGCATGTTGGTCCTGTGGGCAGATTGAATTAAGTACTTCAGATATTTTCCAAATCAAACAATACTATGTATACTTGGACGACCAACCAAAAATTTGAAAATACATCATAAAGGCGACGATAAATTTTTGTGTATGGTAATAAATGCTGTAGTTTTTAAGTATTATAGGCTTAAAATTTTTAAAATTCGAAAGTTTGTATAGAATTGTATTAAGTTTCTAATAAAAACAGTCAAAGAACTAAAAGTCTACCATATATAGTTTTCGAGATATCGCCCGTAAACATTAAGAGCAAAACTCACTTTTTCGACTTAGCATGTTTTGGAATTGAGCTGTCGATATATAAGTGGAATCTATTGCTGGACTTTTGAAGCGCTAACAAAAAAAGTGTTAACGTTCTCGGGTTTATCCCAAATTTTAGAAACGGAAGACGTACATATTTGGTTATAACATTTTAAGTAAGGCTTTTTAAAATTCAAGAGTATTTGCATAATATTTGAATTTTTTGTATAAATTATCTTTTATAAATTTGGTGTCATATGCGACCCCAATTCCAAAAGTGTTAATGCGGTCATATTATTTTTTCAAAAACCATAGGCCATAAGACTAAAATATGGTATTTAAAAGTAGAGAACTGATTAATTTTTAATATAAAGAATATAGAAAGATTACATATACAGAATATTTCACAAAAATTAAATTTTTCTCGAAATCCGCAAAAAAAAATTCGTGTAAAAAAAAATTTGGGTACAGGGATTTAACTAAAAATTGACACCGTTAATTCCGATCATGTGCTTAACAAAATCCTAAGCTGCCGGATCCATTTTTTTAAATTTTATTTAAGAAAGTTTTTTAAAACTTGAAAAAGGAGGTTTCAATGGGCAATAGGTTAACAACGTGGCAATAAAACAATAATTTACATTTTATTACTTATAAGTATGGAGAGCAGAAGATTTTGGAGTTTTATAGCTTCTTGAAAAGATAATTTAATACTGAAAGCGATTCATATAACAACTTTTCGGAAGAAATTTTCTTAAAATCTGAAAAAAGTCATATTTTCTCCAATCGATTTTCGGCGCAGCTTTTATTTAGCTGGTGGTACCCAAACTTCACATTTTTTGGTTTTATATAGAAAGGAAATAAATCGGAATATGAAAAATATCCATATAATGCAGGACCACTCTAATGTACATATGTATATAATATTCTTTTTATGTGCTTTTTTACTGTTCTTTAAATTGCTGCAATTCTTCTGACCCCATCTTTAGTATTTATCTGGAAGTCAAGTCATATTTTATGGTGATTTCTGTGGAGAACACATACCGCATAAAAACAAACCTGAGTGTATATATTCCTGATGATACGTTTTGTTTATATAATGATGGTAGCGCTGCTGTATTTATTAACTTTTTTTAGTACATCTCTCTTAACCCTTTTAATAGTCCTGAAGTGAAATGTATAGAAAATGCAACTTTAAAATGTTAAGTATAATTAATTTGTTGGATTTTGTTTGTATAATACACTCAAAAAAAAAAAAGAAAAAAATAGAAGAATAATAGGAATGAGCTTGCTTAAATAAATACTTACAATACCAATAACCGAATTTTTATACTAGATAATAACTAAGGACCGAATAGTTAGTAAGAAAGTAGAGATATCAAATGTAGCTACTAAGGAATTCTTCGTGATTTCGGGATGTACTTATTATATATAGATATGTAAAAAACACTTTTTATACCGTATACCACTCTGTGGTCAGGGTACGTGTAATTAATTTGTTCTTGTGTTTGTATCTACCAGCAATATTTGACACAAAACCGTCTCTTAATGTACCGTCTGTCTGTCCGTTCGACTGTGCGTCCTTCCATCCATCCGTGCGTGTCCATGTAACCCTTGTAGTCGAAGTACAGGTCACAAATATGATGAAATTTAGTATATGAGCTCCCATCGGTCTTAAAATGAAATTGCTGAATGTCGGTTCATGTTCAGACTTAGTCCCCATAAAGTAACCCCTATGGGATCGACTTAAATTGCCATAATATCCAAATTATCACATTGATCGTGGTAAAGTTGGGTCTGTGTATGTTTATTAGATCCATTTATCAGTAGTGCAAAAACGAACCTTATCGGACAATTCTAATTCATTTCAATTCTAAAGGTATTCTTCACAATTCAACTTATTTTAAATGAAGAAAACAAACTCAACACATTATCACAAACACATTAAAAAATTTAATAAACACACAATAGCATCGTATAATTTTATGTATGTGTTAGTAGCATCTTTAAACGATCATAACTCCAAAAAAATATTCTAGACGATGAAAATCTGTAAGTCAGTGCAACAGCTAAAAAGAAATACCTATCAAATGATAAATTTTATGTCAAAATCGGGGTAAAACTGTGAAACTTATATCGGTCAAAAAAAAAAAAAAATGGCCTTGCCTATTAATATCATAGATAAGTGGCCGTACCAGATATGGTCAGGATCGGTGCATTTTTCAACCGAGTCCCCATATAGATATAGCATCCAATATAAAATTTTCCTTAACTGCAGGCAAAAAAACTAATGACAATGCCACTCAGAATTGGTTTAAGTTTAAAGTCTATATATAATTAGTTGGGTATCGTATATTCGCTCTAGACAAATTAGCACTTTCTTACTTGTTTAAAATATTTCCACGCCAAAAATGTAATAAAATTTTTGATTTGATTTAATAATATTGACAATATTGGAAGCGAAATAAGGAGTCTAAAAATCAAATAATTCCTGCCAGAAGAACTCAGAAATTACACAGTGGAACATTTTTCAGCTCATTGATTTGGGACTAAATTCTGATAATTGCAACTGAAAGTAGCCCGAAAAATAAAAACTTCTGCATCATTAGTTTTTTCAAGTTGGCTGCCATTATAATTTAATGGCCATACCAATTTCTTTTGCTCAAGGTAGATGTGTACCACTTTTTGTATATTTTAAAACGGTTATAACTTGGTAAACGTACGGAATATCTCTTTAATGTCTGAAACAAAGTTGTAGATATTGAATAGGCAAAAAGAAGGTGAACATACATACCCGAAAAAAATGCATCCTAAAAATCGCAAAAATGCCTATTTCCCCCGCCATTTTTTTCCCCCCATCTTTACATTTTTAGCTAAATAACTGGACTGCAAATCCACAAATATGCTGTTTTTATTCCTTTATAAACTTTACTAGCTGTTTTTACCCGGTCTTGCCCGGGATAAAAAGGCCTTTGACTTGAAAAATGGTTCACTATGCTTACCAGGCGCTGAGTACTTAAAAATTTGTATGGACAGTAAATTAATTTTTTATTTCAATTCAAAATTTTTTGATTTTTTAATTTAGAAGTTTTTTAAGATGCTGCAGCAAAAATGCTTCAAAAATAAGTTGCGAAACCGCTTTAAGTATTTTTTTAAGTTTATTTATAAACACCAAATATAACGGAATCGTTTGCAAATTGAAGGACTCAGAACCTTTAAAAATTGAATTACTTCATTCAATAAGTGATCATCATTGAGCAGAGACGTCAAATTCAAGTTTCAGAAATGAAAGACTAATGCGACGTTTAATATTGTGTCGCAAGGTTTCTTTAAGCAACTGGTTATAGTATATGTGTGGCCTATTTTGGTCAACAGGTAATTGTTTCGTAGAAAAAATTTATCATACGACATTTCACTGAGCTGTGTTCCGAGAGCGAGTCGCGTCCGCTTCCTCGCGTATGGCAGCCACACCCGTGCTGCCGCGCAGTTGTTGTCAACTTATTTTAATCGCCAAAATATATTTTTCAGATCATTGCGATATTTTAGCTGAGCTGTTTTCCGCGAGCGCGTCGCGTCCGCATCCGTCGCGTCGTTAGCTTATTTTATTTCCTAAAACATATTTTTAGAGCATTGCGATATTTTAGCTGAGCTGTGTTCCGAGAGCTCGTCGCGTCGGCGTCCGTTCGCGCGCCGCTTCCGCGCGTTTGGCAGCCACTCCTGTGCTGCCGCGCAGCTGTTTCCAACTTACTTTAATTGTCAAAATATATTTTTCAAATCATTCCGATATTCTAGCTAAGCTGTATTCCCCGTGCGCGTAGCTTCCGTTCTGTTTGTTTGTTTATTTGTTTGTTTGTTTGTTTGACCGCTATACTTGCCATATACTTTCTGCCGGCTACGCCTACTTTTACGCCCCCTTTTTATGTAAAATTCCTTTCCTGTTTTATTCATATTTGTTCACTATACAAATTTTTATTTGTTAACGGATTTCTCTGAAATTCGGTACACACAATCGATGTACTCCAGCTAAGGTCACCATATACGTACTATCGGCCATGCCTACTTTTACGTCCACTTTTTATATACAATTCATTTTCTGGTTTTTGGTATATTTGTTCGCTATACAAATTTTTATTTGTTTACGGATTTCTCTAACATTTGGTACACAGGATCCCTGTACTCCAGCTAAGGTCACCATATACTTCTCACTGGCCACACCTACTTTAATACCCACTTTATATATACAATTCATTTTCTGTTTTTGGTATATTTGTTCGCTATACAAATTTTTATTTGTTCACGATTTTCTCTGAAATTTGGTACACAAAATCCCTGTACTCCAGCTAAGGTCACCATATACTTCTTACTGGCCACGCCTACTTTTACGCCCACTTTTTATATACAATTCATATTCTGCTTTTAGGTATATTTGTTCGCTATACAAATTTTTATTTGTTAACGATTTCCTCTGAAATTTGGTACACACGATCTCTGTACCACAGGGAAAGTCACCATATGCTTTTTATCGGCCACGCCTACTTTCGCGACCACTTTTTTAATTTTTTATGGGTTTCGCTCGAATTTACTGCACATTATTCTCAAATCCCAGGTACGGTCGTCATATACCTTTATCGGCCACGCCCACTTCTTTAATTTTCTATATACGCTTTTAGTGTTTATTCATATTTTAATTTTTCAATGGACTTCCCAAAAATTTTGTACATAAATCTCTTTACTTACTACTTTTGAGTTTACACCATTATGAAATGAAGATTTTAAATCAACCTATTACAAATTTTCCCGTCTTATCTTTTTTACTATATGAGTTGCAACACCCCAAAATTAGTGCAGATTTATTTCATAGCTTAACTACCGCTGCAGGATTATTTCGATTATAAATATTTGCATCTCGCCTTTTTAGATACAATGGAAAACAAAATATTACATTTATTTCCATCTTGCCTTTTGCCTACATTGGAAAGCAAACTATTACAAATATTTCCACTTCATCTTTTTCACTATATAAATGCGTTGTAAAGGTGGAAAAATAACTATTTGCAATTGTGCCTTGCACATGAAAGCATAGCAGATAGGCCGTACTACCTCAAATGCAAAAAGGCTTAAACAAAACAGAACTCTAGAGAACCTGATCAGACCCAAATTCGTATCGAGTCTCAACGAGTTAGACAATCTGAGACGAGAAATGCTGAAACACCTAAGTAAACCCAATAATGTCTTGAAGCCCAAAGATCAAGACAAGCTTTGTAAGAGAAGCGGAAATGCCTGAATCTACTCCAGTGCGTCTTGAAATCCAGCAGCTAAGCCAAGCTTAGTCGAGGGAATCTGAAACTCCGGAAACGACTCAACAATGTCTTCAGGCCCAACGGATAAGACAAGCTAACTCCATGGAATGTGAAACTCTTGAAACGAATGTAACATCCCTACCAGAAGTGTTTTGTAAGTTGGTTTTTCATTGCAAGAGATGGTACAAAAAGTTGTTCCTAACATAACGTACATAAGATGACCATCTCTTACGGTAGCAGGTATCAACTTAGAATCTCCCAGTTTTTCTCATAGACAATTATTTGTCGGCTGCTCCAGAGTTGGGAGCCACCACAAGCTTTTCGTATATGCACCAGAAGGAAAAACCAGAATTGCTGTATATCCCCAAGCTCTAGAATAACTAACATTCGTTACTTTTAGACATAATACTCTCAAAATAATCCATGCTAAAACTTGTAGTGGTAAGCATGCTGCTCTCAATAAATGTATTTAAAATCTGTATTCTTTTCAATAGTATAATTTCGATACGCGAAAGCGGCGCGAGGACGCGACGCGGTGCGCTCGCGGAACACAGCTGCGCTCAAATATCGGATGATCTGAAAAATAAAATTTGGAAATTAAAATAGGTTGACAACAACTGCGCGGCAGCACTGGTATGGCTGCCAAACGCGCGGACGCGACGCGATGCGTTCGCGGAACACAGCTGCGCTCAAATATCGGATGATCTGAAAAATAATATTTGGCAATTAAAATAGGTTGACAACAGCTGCGCGGCAGCACGGGTGTGGCTGCCAAACGCGCGGACGGGACTCGCTCACGGGACACAGCTCAGTGAAAAGTCTTATGATAAATGTTATCTACGTATGTGCAATAATTACTATACATATACTATAAGCAGTTGCTTAAAGCAACATTGCGGCACATTATTAAACGTCGCATTCATTTTCTGTTTTTCTTTGACGTCTCTGCGCAATGATGATCACTTATTGAATAAAGTAATTCAATTTTTAAAAGTTCTGATACCTTTAATTTGCAAACGATTCCGTTATATTTGATGTTTACAAAATAAATAAAATTAAAAAAAAAAAAACTTAAGGCGGTTTCGCAGCTTATTTTTTAAGTATTTTTGCTGTAGCTTCTTATAAAAAAAAAGTTCTAAATTAAAAAATCACAAAATTTTAAATTGAAATAAAACATGAATTTGTTCCCCCAAAAAAACGCGAACATAGGGAATTTTTTCACCATGAACAAATTCCCCAATCCCATAAAAATTTTTTTGGGAGTAAGTTAATTTTTTTGAGGAATGGGTCATCGGGCTAAGTACTCAGCGCCTGGTAAGCATTGTGAACCATTTTTCAAGTCAAAGCCCTTTGGATCCCGGGCAAGAACGGGTAAAAACAGCTAGTGTTTACTAAAATAAATATTTAACAAAATTCAATAAATAAAAATATGTAAAAATTTAAGAATTAATTTGGGGAGTAAGTTCATTTTTTCTTTCGATTAAAAAAAAATGGGGAATTTGTTCATTTCTTTTGGGTACCTTTTTTTTAAGTTTGGGGAATTTGTTCACCGTGTAGTTATTTCCGTGTAAACCAAATTTCAGAGAAATCCGTTGAAAAGTACAAATTGTATAGGAAGAAATATATCACACAACAAAATATGAATCTTATAAGAAAATTGGGCGTAAAAGTAGGCGTGGTCGGTAAAAATCATATGGCGACCTTCCCTGGAATATGTACTAAATTTCGGAGAAAGCCATTGAAAAATATAAGTTTGTATAGCAATCAAATAAAGAAACAAATAAAAGGAAAAAAATAAGTTTTATATACACAGAAGTTGGCGCAAAGTAGGCGTGGCCTGTAAGAAGCATATGGTGATCTTCCCTGGAGTATAGAGATCGTGTGACCAAATTTTAGACATCCCTTGAAAAATAAAAATTTCTATAGTGAGCAAATATACCAAAAAACAGAAAATTAATTTTGTATAAAAAGTAGGCGTAGAAGTAGGCGCGGCCGGCAAGAATCATATGGCGACCTCTCTGGAGTACAGAGATCGTGTGTAGCAAATTTCAGAGAAATCCGATAAAAAAAATTGTGTACCGAACAAATGTACCAAAAAACAGAATGTGAATTGTATAAAAAAAGTGGGCGTAACAGTAGGCGTAACTGGTGCGAAAAATATGGCGACCTTACCTGCAGCAGAGAGATCGTGTGTACCAAATTTCAGAGAAATCGGTTGAAAAATAAAAATTTGTATAGCGAACAAATATACCAAAAACAGAAAATGTATTGTATAAAAAAAGTGGGCGCAGAAGTAGGCGTGGCCGGTAAGACTCATATGGCGACCTTTCCTGGAGTACGGAGAGAGTGTGTACCAAAATTCAGAGAAATCCGTTGAAAAATAATAATTTGTATAGCGAACAAATATACCAAAAAGCAGAAAATTAATTGTATATAAAAAAGTGGGCGTAAAAGTAGGCGCGGTCGATCAAAAGTATATGGTGACCTTAGCTGGACTACGTGGATCGTGTGTACTGAATTTCAGAGAAATCTGTTAACAAATAACAATTTGTATAGTGAACAAATATGAATAAAACAGAAAATGAATTTTACAAAAAAAGTGGGCGTAAAAGTAGGCGTGGCCGGTAAAAAGTATATGGCGACCTTTCCTGGGATATAGAGATCGTGTGTACAAAATTTCAGGAAAATCCGTTGAAAAATAAAAATTTGTATAGCGGTCAAACAAACAAACAAACAAACAAACAAACAGAAAATGAATTTTATATATATAGATTTTGCATGAAAATAAAAATTTCGATTCATATTTCGATGCACTACAGCTATTCCTACACAAAAAACATGAGATTACTATTTGTTATCTATGCATGGAAACAGAACTCAGAACATTTTCAATTATTGTCAATATCCCACGCTTGTGGTTCTGATGATTTTGTTTTCTTCGTAGGTTGTTCATATTCATGGTCTGAGTCTACACCATCATCCGAGTTAGACATAATATTCAAGGGCATGTTTTTTCAGTGTGTCTGCCAATTTCAGTGTCATCTTCATCATCGGTGCTTTCATCTTCAAACAGCATAATTTAAAACTCCCCCACTTTGAGTTGCTTTTCCATTGGCGTGGTCACCTGGTGGAACCTCTCTCCTAGTTCGTCCGATTCCTGAGGTAATTGTGACAGAAAGGTATCAAGTGAAATGTAATTTTAACGTCATGAAAGCATTGATTTTTTTCAAAATAATACAGCAACTTGTCCACTCGTGTCTATGTCTCATCTCGCTCTACACGCTTCTTTTCTAAAACTCCTTCGAAATCAGATGCATGGATTGCGGAGGTTTGTTGGTAGAGTAAGCAATTTTTTTTTGAAAATATTTGGCCAAACGGAACAAATCATCAAAACTATTTGCAAATATAAAACCCTTGAATTTGCTGAACCTGCTCTTAATGAACGACATGGTAAAAATATACCTGTCCACAAAATATCTCTTTAGAGAAACAATGAAATTCTGGAATTTATAAACGAATTTCCGAAATACCAAAGCCACTTTAGGCGCAGTCATACTAATAAGGTCTTAACCACGCAACATTGTATACTCCTATTTTAGATATTAAGTTCAAGAACCCTCAACTTTATTTGTGCAATCGCTGTGAAATAATAGAAACAAAAATAGAAAATTCAAATATTGTGGAAGAAAAATAAGAGCTTTCGATCCAAATAGCTGGTCACCATGATGAGGCACATTTGGCGTACGAACGCAAAAAACTGATAAAGATCTTTTCAAATGTAATGAATTTGTTAAAATGTTTTCATTTTATTGCAGCACTGTGCACCAACCCCATATTCAGATGCATCCATATATTTTTACAAATGTCCTTTATGGACTTTTAATTTTACGATGTATGATGGTGCGACGAACAAAGCTTATGGTTGTATTTAGGATGAAACTATTGCAAAACGTGGCGCAAATGATACAGGCTCCTGCATATTTAAATGTCTGCTGGGCCTACCAAATTCAGTAACGTTTGGTATATTATAGATTAGTTCATGCCCTGCTCAAAATCAGAACTCGAAATCGGAGAGTGTGTAATTGAAATCGACACAGATTCAGACGAAATTGATAATGTTGAATAATATGTATATTAGAGTTGTCCTTAAAAACTGAAAATGCGATTTTGGGGATAGGTGGGATCCACTTTGTTACCTTTCAATATAAAACTAAAAAGTGAGAAGTTTATGGACAATCGGATAAAGAAAAGTCGCTCCGGAAATCGATTAAAAATTTCAAGTGTGTTTATATTGGGGAAAATATAACTTTTTTTGAGATTTTACGAAAATATGGTTCTATAGTTCAATTTTCCGACAAGCTGTTGCAAGAATTAAGATCAGCATTAAATTATCCTTTTAAAAAGCTATAAGAATTCAAAATCGAATAAAAATTTGACAAGAACTAGGTCATGAAATTTGACTGCATTTTTTTTTAGCTTTGAGAAATTTATTAAAGCCATAATTTTTTTTTATCTCTATACTTGTGAGTAATCAGATGTTAAGTATGGTTTTATTACCACGTTGTTAGCCGATTGCGCATTAAGACCGAAAATGGGGAATTTTTTTGATAAAATTTTGAAAACTCCTTTTTCAAGTTTTAAAAAATTTTCTTAAGCAAAATTTAAAAACAAGGATGTGGCACTTTAAGGTTTTATTAAACACATGTCATAGATTAACTGTGTGAATATCTAGCTAAATCCCTGAGCTAGAATTTTTTTGACAAGGATTTTATTTTTGCGGACTTCGAAAAAAATAGGATTTTTGTAAAATAATTTTTAAATGTACTCTTTCTAAATACTTTGTATCAAAAATTCGTCACTTTTCTACTTTTAATATAATTTATTCAAAAAATTCAAATATTTTCTAAGATGCGACGCTTAGAATATAATAACCAAATGTTTACAACTTCCGTCCCTGGAATTTGGGGTAAATCCGAGAACGTTAACCCATTATTTGCCAAGGCCAGCTTTGGATTTTAATATATTTTTAAATAAAGAGTACCGACAACGAGTTTTTCTATCAAACTTGATGAAACACTATTTAGAATTTAAGAAAAATTATTCGGTTAATTTTTATTTATTTAACCCTTCCTGGGATCAAAATAATCCATTGTGCAATTATCTGCTTGTTGCTCGCGAATATAAATTAAAACAAGTCAGGAACGACTATACGATACACTATACCATGCTTTAGAGACCCTAACTCTTCGGTCCAACAAATTGGATGTAGAAAATAAGCATAAACCAGAATTGAGTGGCATAGTTATTATTTTTTTTTTTTTTTGGCTGCAGATGTGAAAAACTTCATATCGGATACTGTATTTATATGGGGACTAGGTCTAAAAATGGAACGATCCTGACCATATTTGATAAAGTCACTTTTATAATGAAAAAATATATACGCAACAAATTTGAAAAAATCTGTGGAATATTTTGGTTTTTTGATAGATTTAAGTGAAGATCGGGAAGCATCTATATATGGGACCCATGATTAAGAATTGTTCTATAGGGATTTTTTTTGGACCGCTGCACAGTGGCGCCCGTAGAGCGAACGTGGTTGCAAAAATCAAAATTTTCATGTGCGCCGACGAAGTTTTGAATGAACCCATGTTATAGGAAACTTTTCAACGATTTCAAATATGCTACTCTTAATAATATCACGTTTTTAGTTTAGGAGATAAAACCGTTCAAAGTCGACCGACTTTCGGTTTTCAAAAAAACACACAATTTTTAGTCAATTTGTTGCGATTTCAGGTGTAATATCACGAAAAATAGGTAACGAATCGCCTTATTTTTTGTTTGTGTTGATTAATGTATTTATGAAATGTATATTGATAAAAAAAATTAACTGTTTGCTTTGTGTTTCTCCTGGTAGATCACTATTTAAAAACTATCCGTTTTTTCACTATTTTTCAAATTTGACGGAAAATAAAAAAAACCCATATTTTTCTATATTCGCCATATTTGCAAAACATGTTCTTTGATTATTTCTTTACATAATTCAAAAGGTTTTATCTACCCGTACGTGCCCGTTTGGCTTCTAGAGGTATAAAAGTTTAAAAAGACATGGTTGCAGAAATTGTATGGCGTGCATCCCTTACATGCTTTGACTGACAGTAGTTTGATCTAATAGTTTGAAAATTGCATTTTAAGTCGGTTGTCTACCTGTGAGCCTCTGCCAAAGTCTACTCCCAATATTATGTTACAGACACAGGATGCACAAAAAACTACTCATTGAAATTCGCAGGTACGCACCTCACTTAAAAATTACTTTGGAGTACAAATGGTCAAGAACAATATTGACTTATGGTCCCTCCAGATAGTCACAAATCTTATTTAGACACGAGCATAATATCAAAATTGCATAATTTAGCCTAAATCCATATGTATGCAGGGAACAGGTAAATTTTTAGGCATGGTAGCATAAGCCTATATATTGCAAAATAAGCATAATGCCTGGATTAGTCTACGACTGAAAGTTGGCGCAACAAGTACTGAAACCATGGCGTTAAACAATTTAAAAATATTTGAACTGTTTAGAAGGTCAACCACACCAAAGTTTTTCACGGAAGCTGCTTTAGAAGAACTTGATAGCTTATACGGAAATATTGAGAGAAGCGAAATTATAAAAAATAATTTTTATCTGATATATGCAAATATTAAGGCAAAATGGGTGAAATCTAATCGAACCATTGAGAACTTCAACTCCAAATATGAGGACTGGCTGAATGAAGACACCATCCTGGATATATTGGCAGTAGATAAACCCACCACATCAACCAGAGGAGCAAAAGGAAGGCAAAAAAAAAGTATTGAGGAGTGTTCAATTTTCACAAGAAAGAGGAAGCTTGCCGATGCCACCAATGACTTGACCACGAAGCATTTATCGGACGCGCTGTCTATTAGATATACAAAGGATAGTGAAAGAGTTGGGATTAAGGAAAGCATACACACGTCCACAAACACACACATTAAAAAGTATGGTCCCGAAGAAGCCTTGGCCTTGTTTATGGACTTACAACTTTCCAAAGAAAAATATGAGATACTACGGGCATCCTTCATGCGACACGGGGCTGACGTTTTACCAGGATACAAGCATATTACGCAAGCCAAAATAAATTCACGACCACTGCAGGATCTCATGGGCCATACAGCAAAACGGTTGTTGGAGAGTCTTCCTGAAAATGAGGTGAAAATTCTTCCTGAGAAACTGACATTGATCAGCAAATGGGGCTGCGATGGATCATCCGGACAAAGCGTTTATAAGCAAAGAATATCTTCCGATGACGTTACAATATCGGACGGAAATATGTTTATGGCATCTGTTGTTCCTTTGCGGCTAAAATCTGATATTTCCCTACACTGGAAAAATCCACGTCCGTCATCAGTGCATTATTGCCGACCAATAATGTTTCAGTTTGCAAGGGAATCGGCAGAACTCATAAGGACCACGGTGAAGGACATTGAAGAACAAATAAACAAGATTAAGCCTACAAAGCTGCAAATTGGAGAAGGAAAATATATTTAATGCAATTACGAGTTCCACCTGACCATGGTTGACGGAAAAGTCGTAAACGAACTGACAGGAACAACCTCAACATTGTCATGCCCGATTTGCAAAAAGAGTCAGAAGAACTTTGGTAATTTAAACGATTCTACAAACGAGGAGAATTACGAATATGGAATGTCACCATTGCACGCAAGGATAAGGTGTATGGAGTTCTTGCTGAAACTGGCGTATATCCTACCACAAGAGGAGGAAAACTTCGATGAAAATACATCAATAAAGGATAAGGAAAAGATCAGAAAGAAGCAAATACAGGATGCTTTTTTTAAACAAGTTGGACTAAAAGTAGACTGTCCCAAGCACGGATACGGTAACTCAAACGATGGAAACACTTCTAGGAGATTTTTTGAAAATGATGAGGCAGTAACTAGAATCACTGGAATTGACAATCAAATCGTGAAAAGATTGGGAACGATCTTGAATGTTTTAAACTGCAAAGAAAATGTCAGTTCTACAAAATATGGAGAACATGCATCGAAAACTGCATCTCTTTTAGCAGAAATGTATCCACAGAAGAAGTTGACCCCGACCGTCCATAAAATATTGGCGCATGGCAAAGATATAATTGAGTACCAGCCTTTGCCAATTGTAGAGCTTTCTGAAGAAGCGCAAGAGTCTCTTAACAAATTTTATAAAAAATATAGATTGCAGAACACCTTCAAAGCATCAAGGGTAAGGCAAAATGAGAACCTCTTCAACATGTTGGCAGCATCTTCCGATCCACTTATTTCATCCCTGCGGCATGTGAAGTCATGAATAGAATTAGAAAATAATTATAGTTTAGAAATGATTAGTCTTTTAGATATACCTTCTCTTACGAATTGTGATGAATATTTTACAGAAAATTGAAAAAATAAATTTAAAAAAGAAGTAATTTTTTTTACTTTGTTGGGTAATAATTTAAAACATAAAACCCTAAAGAAAAAAATAAATAAAAACAATCTAAAAATGTAAAAATAATTTTTTTTAGTTACCATAAAATTGATTTTTCTACAAATTTTAAATTTGATAACCCATAAGTAGGCCCTTGCAAAGCGCAGCACCCTTTCCAAACCATCATTTCATAAGCTGGACAGTTATCTACCATATGCTGTTTAAACTATTCAATTATGTTATTCGGTTCAAAAGATATGATTTTCGCAACGAAAAAACTCAAATGGCGCCACTGTGCGCTGATTAATGGATATAATAAACACATACAAACCCAATTTGACTGAGATCTATATGATAATTTAGATCTTACCGCAATTTATGTTGATTTCAGAGGGGTTTTGTGTATGGGGACTAGGTCTGAACATGGACCGAATTTCACCAGTTTCAACACCTTTCATTCCATAGCCGATAGAAGTTTGATTACAAGGTTTACGTGGACACACAGACGGACAGACGGACGGGCGGACATCGATAAATCGACTCGGAAAGCGATTTTGAGTCGATCGGTATAATAAAAGGGTCTATGTCAAATATTTTTGCTAGTTACGTACATCAGCACAAAGTCATTATTCCCAAACCACATAGTGGTATAGGGTATAACAACTTTTCACCAATTTTGTTATAAAATTATTTTTTATGTATAAACAAAAATTAATCAAATTATTATTCTTAAATTCTAAATAGTGGCTTCATCGAGTTTAATAGAAAAACTCGTTTTCAGTAATCTTTATTTAAAAATATCTGAAAATCCAAAGCTGGCCTTGGCAAATAATGGGTTAACGTTCTCCAATTTATCCCAAATTTAAGGAATGGAAGTTCTACACATTTGGTTATTATATTTTAAGCGTCGCATCTAAAAATTCGTTAGCACTTACAAAATATTTGAATTTTTAGAATAAAATATCTTTTATTAGCTTGGGGTCATATGTGACCCCAACTCCAAATGGGTTAATGCGGTCATATTATTTTTTTCCGAAACTATTAAAATAAAATATAGCATTTAAAAGTAGAAAAGCGACGAATTTTTGATACAAAGTATTTAGAAAGAATACATTTACAGAATATTTTACAAAAATCGCATTTTTCTCGAAATCCCCCAAAATAACATCCTTGTCAAAACAATCCTGGCATAGGGATTAACCTAAGGATACACACAGTTAAGCTCTGCTACATACTTAACAAACCCTTAAAGTGCCAGATCCATTTTTTTTTAAATTTTGTTAAAGAAAATTTTTTAAAACTTGAAAAAGGAGTTTTCAAAATTTTATCAACAAAATTTCCATTTTCGGTCTCAATGCGCAAGAGGTTAGTGCTTTCAAATTTCATGACCTAGTTTTTTTTGGTGCAAAAGTGGTCTGCTATTTGCTATTTCTTGGCGAATTTTTATTTGATTTTGAATTTTTAGGTTTTTGAAAACATACTATAAAACTGATCTTAATTCTTGCAACAACTTGTGGGAAAATTTAAACTATAGAACGATATTTTCGTAAAATCTCTATAAAAGTTATATTTTCCCCATATAAATACACTTGAAATTTTCAATCGATTTTCGGTGCGACTTTTCTTTATCCGATTGTCCCTAAACTTCACACTTACTAGTTTTATATGGAAAGGTAACAAACTTGACCGCGCTTATACCCAAAATCGCATTTCCATTTTTTAAGGACCACTCTAATATGTATATACATATAGTTATAACCCTCACTTCGTATTATATTTTATCTTTATTAATCATGTTATTTCTTATTTATGTAAATTGAATTCATTATTATTGTATTAATTTCATTTTGTTTTTTAATAAACAAGAAATGCTTTCTAATGAACCAATTTATTTCGAATATTTTCTGAATTTTGCATTTGAAAAAAGACCTTAAGTCCACATAAGTGGTGAAAATAAAAATTCTTTTGAATAGAATATCATTTAATAAAAAAAACTTGTATCAAAATAAATTGAATCTTGTTCCTCAAAACCGTGCGACAAAACGACATATTTTTTATTTTCAAAAATTTAAATAATTTTAAAATTACCAAAAAAAATATTTAGATAAATCCAAATCACAGAAAAAAATCGCTTGCTTATTAATACAAAATTATCACTTTTCCTTAAATTTATACATAGGAAGTTTTGCTCAGTAATTTAACAGTATTTTTGCTCTCCTGAAAAATTTGTTAATTAGACATAAGTTCCTTTGTCAAAAGTCCACAGATATATTTGATTTAACATTAAAAATGTTACTCATACGTATACATTTCGTTTAACTTCTAATCGATAATAAATAATAAATAATCATACGCCCTGTTATTTTGTTAATAAATAAAATTAAGTTAAAATGACAATTTTGTGGACGATTTCATTCTGTAAAATTGGTCCAACATAATTTGCTGAATAATAAAACAAAAAACATCAATAGTTGTTGAGTTACAGATAAAACACAAACACATATCGAAATGAAGAAAATATATAAAAGGTAATAAAAAAAAGTTTGGCCTGAGAATGAAAGCGCTTTGTATGTTTTAATACGCTGGCTTAGTTATTTTATCCTGACAGGAATTTAAAAATTCGAAATGTTTGTAAAGGGATAGCTTCGGATTTATATTTTGATATATTTCCTGTTAGTATTTTTTGAAAATAAATTCTGAACTAGTGGTCTCTCGATTAGTTTATTTCTATTTTGCTTTGCCTGATTTTAACTCTTTCACTACCACTGGGATCATGCGTCCCAAGCTAAATTTAAAAAATCGTCAAAATTACAATACTCGCTCTATTTAAATAAGACAAAGTCCCATTGGTAGCTCTAAGTAGTTTCTGCTCATAATAAGCTGCTTTCAGCGTGTTCAGTGAGTATATTGTTTTTTATTACAATCATAATGCGGTAATCACTGTTGGATGCGGACGACTTTTCCAATTATTCGCTGTAGATAATAGTTTTTCCATTTTGAGTTATATTTTGCAATAATTTAAGTGTTTTGTATTATATAAATTTATTATTTTATGTGCGTTTTTTCCATTTGGGATAATAGACGCCACTGGTTTTGTTTGATCCCCATAAATGGGATATATTGTCCCATTGGTATACATTACTAAGGTAATTTTTATGTTTGCAGAATGAATAAAAACAAATCTGATGGTAGATTGAACGAAGACGAAATCTGTGCGATAATAAATTCCAGTGACTCTGATCTTTGAGACTTAAGTGCTTCTGATTCAGAACATAATCCTGCTTTCGACGAACAAACAGATTAATCTTTTGACGAGCTTGATGAACTTTTAGGCAATGAGGTAAATTCCAACAGTGTCCGATGTAAATTCCAATTTCCAAGTTGTATGGGGTCAACCATCGGACTTATTTTGTTCTCGATTTACTATCAGTGAAGATATTCAGTCCATTATAGTAGCACCAATTTCAAGAAATTCAACTGAGCTGCTAGTTTTTCATTGTTTGTTTCCAGACCCTCTGTTCATTTTTATTGCGCAGTGCACCAATGAACGATTGAGTCTTTTGGAAGAAAAAGAAGGTTGAAAAATACCACGAACTGATACATCAGAAATTAAAATTTTGTTTGGTAATTCTGTTATAATGGCTAAAACAAACTTTCCGAGATTTCTGATTACTGGTTCCAAAATTAGTCAATGGGAAATGAATGTATAAAGAAGGCAATGGTGCGAAGTCGTTATCAAACTTTGAAAACCCGGTAGCAGCCTCTAAGCTTTTATTATATGGAAGAAGCTACCAATTACTTGAAATATAGTTTTATAATATCTCGCAACGATAGGTTGCATCAGAGCATTGACGAACATATGGCCAAATTTAAAGTCAGGTCTTCTCTAAAGCAGTATCTTCTACTAAAGTCGATTAAACGGGGTATTCAAATTTGGCAATAGTGCGATTCCAAACTGGATATACATGCGATTTCAATATTTATGCCGGTAAAGATGAATGCCCTGCTTCATTTGGCACTTTAGGGGAAAAAGTCGTTACTAAATTGAGCAATAATCTTCGCAATCCAAACAGTTTTGGTATTTTATCATTTCTTCACATCATATAAACTGATGAAAATTTTACCCCTTGCTTGGATAGGAACATGTATTCAAAATAGGAAGAACTTGCCAACTTGTTCTAGAGCTGTTGTTAACTGTCCCGAAGCCTTAAAAAAAAAAATTATTGTAAAATAAAAATTTAATAAAAAATTTAACAAAATCTGTATTTTATTATTCTCATAGAAAAACTACCGATGGGATTTTTAGTCCCAATTTATGACATTTTAAAAACCCAGTGGGACGAATAATCCCAGGACATATCTTATTTCAGGAGGATACTAGATTTTAAAAAAAAAATTTTTTTTTGTGCTTTTTAATATCACATCTATGCGAAAAAATTGCTTAATATCGACAAAAATTACTCCTTGTAGTATGATATTTCGAGAAAATGCCGTGTCAGTAGAGACTATCTGCAATAATTTTTAAATTGGGCTAAATCAGTCTGGACGTTTTTAAAGATGGTGAATAATGGTTCGGT
The DNA here is from genome assembly GCA_963682025.1 of Cordilura impudica. Lineage (NCBI taxonomy): Eukaryota > Metazoa > Arthropoda > Insecta > Diptera > Scathophagidae > Cordilura > Cordilura impudica. Next base: position 260,982,218 of record OY821518.1, on the reverse strand, counting down.
CAGGTTCGATTAGAATATGTTAGATTGTATTAGATTAGGTCATCGTATGTTAGGTTTAGTAAAGTTTGGTTAGGTTAGATTATATTAGGTTAAGTTAAGTTGGGCAAGGTTAGGTTAGGTTGGGATGGCTTAGGATTGGGTATGTTAGCTGTGGTTGGTCACATGAAATTTAGGACACTGCAGGTCAAGTGGGCCAGGATTTGAAAAGGAAATCTAAATATAGCAGAGAAGATTTTCTGCATCCCGACCGACCCGGATATCCGTTCAATGTACACAAGATCGCACAGTAGACTCCTCCTTGTCAAAATTTATACAGCTACTAAAGAAGTCGTTGCCAAAAAAAACCCTACTTTTGACAATCCGCTTTATTACACATTGTCCAGTGAACACTCCTATAAGTAAGTACCCTTTACCATATCCAACTAGTATTGTCTTTGGCCTTGTCAAGGGTCATAGGATCTATGATGCTGATTACATGTATATGCAAATGTACATGTAACATTTTTTTCTCTCAAAAAAGTGAGTTTACAAATAGCAAAAAAAAAGTAACAAAAGGTATTTAAAAGTTTAAATTTAAATGTTAAAAAATATTATATAAAGGTAAGAGAATTAGAAAAAAAAAATAAAAAAATACTTTTAGACGGTGACAAGTAATTTTTCAAACACTATCCTGCCTATAAGCAACATTAATAACGACTAAACCAGGATACATATGACTTTGAAATTGATATCAATTCATACTTAGGTCTAAAATAACAACTACATAAACTTGAAAAATGTTTAACCACGCCTCAATTAATTGGGGCATGAAAGGTTTAACAATGTATTGCAAAATAAATTTTTAGAATAAATTTTTTCATTACACGTAGTTTCTAATACACATTTAGCATTTTGACTTTCGTTCATTAGTATTTTGTCTTTACTAAAAAATAAAAAACAGTTATTGCTTATTCTGTAGGGTTTGAGACTCTTTATAGGTAATAAATAAATAGGGACAAAGCCAGACGAATCCGTCCAAGCTGTCCACTAATTATTATTATTATAATAAATTATATTATCGAGGCTAGAATAGACAGTCAAAGCGTCCAATTCGCCAACGATTAATTTTTATTTTATTTATTTTTTATTATTTTATCTTTTATAAAAAAAGCCTTTTTATATTTTTGAGTTGCCTATTATTATACTAATTAGAAAAGAATGAATAAACTGTATTTTTTTGCTCTTTAAATACACAAAAATAAATGACAGAAGACACTAAGGTATTAAGTGAGCAAAAAAAAAAACATATGCATTAAGTTCAAATTATTAAGTAAAACAAAAAATTACATTTAACACTAAGGTATTGAGTTAGAAAAAATAAATATACGTTGAATTTAAGCTATTAAGTAACAATAATGTTTTCTTTTAAATATTTTAAATAATATATATAATTACGCCTGCTACAGCCTCCGCCTCTGCCTCAGAAATCATCCCGATGTTGTGGCAGGACCTTATTTGTACTTTTTGAGTTTTCTTGGTTATAGCGTTCTTTGGTTATCATTGTTCAAATTAGTTGTGTGAGTTTGTGTTGTTGGCGCAGATGGTTGATTTAAATTTGATGTTGAAGATGCACTAGGTCTGTCGTGAAGTAGTCGCTTTCGGCGGAAAGTAGGAGACGAATACAATATTCTATGGAATGTTCGTTCTCTATCTCCCCCTGGATTAACACTGCTCCGAACGCATAATTACTTGCATCAGTTTTGAAGCAAAATAGTTGGCTTTCATCCGCTTGTTGCAAAATCGGTGGTGGTGCCAAGAAATTTTTCAATTTGTTGAATTCGTTTGACCATTTCCATTTGCTACGTTTTCCAGTTAATTGCGACAAGATCTTTGAAACTTCGGCAAAATTTGGTCGTCGATAACAAGAGCATATTTGGATGTAAAATTCGGTTAACCACAAAAATTTATTTTCAAAAATGTACCATCTTGGATAGAAATATTCCCGGAGTTTGCTTTTGCTGCTGCTTCTCTGGAAGGCGAACAAATTGCGACTTGTTTTCCAAATAACATTTTCCACATGTGGAATTGGTTCTGATTTCTCCTCAAAAATATATTGAACATCTGCCAATAGGTTTTGGTTTTCATGATCATTTAGATTCAATCCATCGTCTTCTCTTAGTTTTAAATTAATTGAACTACCAACTTAGAATTTTTATTTGAGTTATTTTGAGTTTCTATTCTTTTCAATAGTGGAAATAAATGTGAATGATTTGTAGTTATAAATCAAGTTGAATACTGCTTTAAAAAATATTGTCTGGCGAATAATCATAGGTTGTTGTATTATCTATATTTATAGGGGTCGATCCACCATCGTCATTAGTTGTGTTTGTATTTTCAAACCGTGTTAAAAAATCATCAATTGGATCATGCTCTTTGATATCGGTTTGCGTTATTGGTATGGATTTTATGAGTATTAGGGTCATCTTTAAAATGCCAATTCCTTTGAGCTATGTCTAAGACTATCCCAGCCTGTTCGAGGAAGCCTATTCCAATTAAAGTACGGTTTCCTCGTGCTTTAGGTAAGCAAATAAATCGAATTCTTTTTAGCAGTTTTCCTATTACTATGTGGACGATTGTAGAACAAACAATTTCCTCTCTTGGAATACCATCAGCTAAAATAATTTCTGCGGAGACTTTTTGAAAATCAACTTTTTTTTTCCTTAGATTTTGATACAGAGTATAACCTGCAATACTTGTACGAGCAGCTGTATCAAACAATGCTTCACCATTCATACCATTGATGTTAATACCCACAGTTGGAACATCTCTACCGACTATAGATGTGTGGATTGCATTAAAGTCAAGCTTTTCTGGACTATTAACACGATTTATCTTATTGCAGTTTGGACAATTTGATCTGTAATAACCTGCCAACCCACATCCGTAACATTTTATAGTGACTTCCTGCACTTTTTGTTTTCCACTTTTGTCTGCTTCAATTTTCCTAAAACAAGATTCTGCGGTATGGTTTTCATATCTGCAAAAGGAACAAAGAGTATAGGGTTTCTCAGAGAATTCAATAGTTTTCAATTTTGATTCTTCGTTTTCTTGAATGACCATTTCAACTTCTCTAGCTGCTTGTAATAGTTCTTGAATAGAATTTATGCTATTTCTTGATATTTTTTCTCTTACGGACAGATGAAGCTGTGAAAAAACCATACTGAGCATTGTATTTTCAGACAATCTTTCTGATAACTGGGCAAAAAGGCGACGTTTATGGCAAATAAAGTTATCTGTAGATTCAAAATTCTTTTGCTTTTCTTGATTTATTTCAGGAAATATGGCCCAATCTGGCTTTGGGGGTGAAAAAGCTTTTCGCAACAAATCAATCGCCATATTAAAAGTTGTAGCTTGAGTTTTGACTCCTTGCAACCATGTGGATGCGTAACCTTCCAGAAGGAGCGGTAAACTAGCTAGTGCAAGAACGTCGGTTACATTTTCCGCGTCTTTATAAACTAAAATAGTGGCAATAAAATCATCAACCTTAGATGTATTTCTTCCACCACTAAAACGGGCACTACAGTTCGAAAAAGTTGGACTCCTTTCTGATGTTCAATGCACCTATGAGATCCATAAATTGTTCTTGAGTCAACGTTATACTGACTGAACTATTATTTGTTAAAACGCTTTCAGACTCATTTCTGAGTGTAACGTTTTCCAGAAAATCATTTGACTGAATTTTGAGCAGTAGCTGCATTTTGCATTGGGCTTGTCAAATCAGATGTTGATCGCAGGAGGATATATGTCTGAACCGGAGTTGGAGCTTGTACGTCGCTAACATTACAATTCGGTGCAGCATTTTTTACCACAGACGAATTTTTTTGCACATTGCATGGACTCCTAATCATTTTGGAAAATTATTGATGCAACAATTTTTACAGTTTTAGATTGGTTAATATATAAAAATATTTTCAACTGAATCACAATAACAGAAGAAACGAAGATTTTGTTTAACAATACAACACTCAACAACACAACTCTCTGTAGGAACTCCAAAAACAATGATGCTAATCTGGTGACATCCGAGACAGCAACAACAAAATGTAGTAATAGGACTTCTCCAGCAAATTTGTAAAGCGCACAGTGGCGCCATTTGAGTTTTTTCGTTGCAAAAATCATATCTTTTGAACCGAATAACATAATTGAACAGTTTAATCATCATATGATAGATAACTGTTCAGCCTATGAAATGAGCGTTTGGAAAGGGTGCTACGATTTGTAGGCACAGTGGCGCCATTTGAGATTTTTCGTTGCAAAAATCATATCTTTTGAACCGAATAACATAATTGAACAGTTTAAACAGCATATGATAGATAACTGTTCAGCCTATGAAATGAGCATTTGGAAAGGGTGCTCTGCTTTGTAGGGGCCTACTTATGGGTTATCAAATTTAAAATTTGTGGAAAAATCAATTTTATGGTAACTAAAAAAAATTATTTTTACATTTTTAGATTGTTTTTATTTTTTTTTCTTTAGGGTTTTATGTTTTAAATTATTACCCAACAAATCAAAAAAAAAATTACTTCTTTTTTAAATTTATTTTTTCAATTTTCTGTAAAATATTCATCACAATTCGTAAGAGAAGGTATATCTAAAAGACTAATCATTTCTAAACTATAATTATTTTCTAACTCTGTTCGTGACTTCACATGCCGCAGGGATGAAATAAGTGGATCGGAAGATGCTGCCAACATGTTGAAGAGGTTCTCATTTTGCCTTACCCTTGATGCTTTGAAGGTGTTCTGCAATCTATATTTTTTATAAAATTTGTTAAGAGAATCCTGTGCTTCTTCAGAAAGCTCTCCAATTGGCAAAGACTGGTACTCAATTATATCTTTGCCATGCGCCAATATTTTATGGACAGTCGGGGTCAACTTCTTCTGTGGATACATTTCTGCTAAAAGAGATGCAGTTTTCGATGCATATTCTCCATATTTTGTAGAAATTACATTTTCTTTGCAGTTTAAAACATTCAAGATCGTTCCCAATCTTTTCACGATTTGACTGCCAATTCCAGTGATTCTAGTTACTCCCTCATCATTTTCAAAAAATCTCCTAGTAGTTTTTCCATCGTTTGAGTTACCGTATCCGTGCTTAGGACAGTCTACTTTTAGTCCAACTTGTTTAAAAAAAGCATCCTGTATTTGCTTCTTTCTGATCTTTTCCTTATCCTTTATTGATGTATTTTCATCGAAGTTTTCCTCCTCTTGTGGTAGGGTATACGCCAGTTTTAGCAAAAACTCCACACACCTTATCCTTGCGTGCAATGGTGACATTCTATATTCGTAATTCTCCTCGTTTGTAGAATCGTTTAAATTACCAATGTTCTTCTGACTCTTTTTGCAAATCGGGCATGACAATGCCGAGGTTGTTCCTGTCAGTTCGTTTACGACTTTTCCGTCAACCTTGCTCAGGTAGAACTCGTAATTGCATTCAATATATCTTCCTTCTCCAATTTGCAGCTTCGTAGGCTTAATCTTGCTTATTTGTTCTTCAATGTCCTTCACCGTGGTCCTTATGAGTTCTGCCGATTCCCTTGCAAACTGAAACATTATTGGTCGGCAATAATGCACTGATGACGGACGTGGATATTTCCAGTATAGGGAAACATCAGATTTTAGCCGCAAAGGAACAACAGATGCCATAAACATACTTCCGTCCGATATTGTAGCGTCATCGGAAGATATCCTTTGCTTATAAACGCTTTGTCCGGATGATCCATCGCAGCCCCATTTGCTGATCAATGTCAGTTTCTCAGGAAGAATTTTCACCTCATTTTCAGGAAGACTCTCCAACAACCATTTTGCTGTATGGCCCATGAGATCCTGCAGATTGGCTTTCACAGAGACTTCCGTAAACTCCGTATGCAGTGGTCGTGAATTTATTTTGGCTTGCGTAATATGCTTGTATCCTGGTAAAACGTCAGTCCCGTGTCGCATCAAGGATGCCCGTAGTATCTCATATTTTTCTTTGGAAAGTTGTAAGTCCATAAACAAGGCCAAGGCTTCTTCGGAACCATACTTTTTAATGTGTGCGTTTGTGGGCGTGGGAATGCTTTCCTTAATCCTTTTTAGTCGCAGTGGGCTTGCATCAGCAACAGATTTTGTAATCTGCGACCTAACTATTTCACTATCCTTTGTATATTTAATAGACAGCGCGTCCGATAAATGCTTCGTGGTCAAGTCATTGATGGCATCGGCAATTTTCCTCTTTCTTGTGAAAATTGAACACTCCTCAATACTTTTTTTTGGCCTTCCTTTTGCTCCTCTGGTTGATGGGGTGGGTTTATCTACTGCCAATATATCCAGGATGGTGTCTTCATTAAGCCAGTCCTCGTATTTGGAGTTGAAGTTCTGAATGGTTCGATTAGATTTCACCCATTTTGCCTTAATATTTGCATATATCAGATAAAAATTATTTTTTATAATTTCGCTTCTCTCAATAAGCTATCAAGTTCTTCTAAAGCACCTTCCGTGAAAAACTTTGGTGTGGTTGAACTTCTAAACAGTTCAAATAATTTTAAATTGTTTAACGCCATGGTTTCAGTACTTGTTGCGCCAACTTTCAGTCGTAGACTTATCCAGGCATTATGCTTATTTTGCTATATATAGGCTTATGCTACCATGCCTAAAAATTTACCTGTTCCCTGCATACAAATGGATTTAGGCTGAATTTTGCAATTTTGATATTATGCTCGTGTCTAAATAAGATTTGTGCCTACCTGGAGGGACCATAAGTCAATATTGTTCTTGACCATTTGTACTCCAAAGTAATTTCTAAGTGAGGTGCGTACCTGGGAATTTCAATGAGTAGTTTTTTGTGCATCCTGTGTCTGTAACAGAATATTGGGAGTAGACTTTGGCAGAGGTTCACAGGTAGACAACCGACTTAAAATGCAATTTTCAAACTATTAGATCAAACTACTGTCAGTCAAAACATGTAAGGGATGCACGCCATACAATTTCTGCAACCATGTCTTTTTAAACTTTTTTACCTCTAGAAGCCAAACGGGCACGTACGGGCAGATAAAACCTTTTGAATTATGTAAGGAAATAATCAAAGAACATGTTTTGCAAATATGGCAAATATAGAAAAATATTGATTTTTTTTATTTTCTGTCAAAATTGAAAAATAATGAAAAAACGGATAGTTTTTAAATAGTGATTTACCAGGAGAAACACAAAGCAAACAGTTAATTTTTTTTTTTATCATTATACATTTCATAAACACATCAATCAATACAAACAAAAAATAAGGCGATTCGTTACCTATTTTTCGTGACATTACACCTGAAATCGCAACAAATTGAACGGTTATATCTTCTAAACTAAAAATGTGATATTATTAAGAGTAGCATATTTGAAATCGTTGAAAAGTTTCCTATAACATGGGTTTATTCAAAAGTTCGTCGGCGCACATGAAAATTTTGATTTTTGCATCCTCGTTTGCTCTACGGTCGCCACTGTGCAGCGTATGTATGTAGGTGCGTTTATCAATGTAAAATCTCGTTCAGTTTTTGCGAATATTTGGATTTACAAAAAAAAGTTTTTAATTTAGTTGGGCGCCAATATAGGGTTTGAGGCTCTTTATAGGTAATAAATAAATAGGGACAAAGCCAGACGAATCCGTCCAAGCTGTCCACTAATTGTTATTATTATAATAAATTATATTATCGAGGCTAGAATAGACAGTCAAAGCGTCCAATTTGCCAACGATTAATTTTTATTTTATTTATTTTTTATTATTTTATCTTTTATAAAAAAAAAGGCTTTTTTATATTTTTGAGTTGTTTATTATTCAACTAATTAGAAAAGAATGAATAAATTGTATTTTGTTTGCTCTTTAAATATACAAAAATAAATGACAGAAGACACTAAGGTATTAAGTGAGAAAAAATAAACATACGTATGCATTAAATTCAAATTATTTAGTAAAACAAAAAATGACATTTAACACTAAGGTATTGAGTTAGAAAAAATAAATATACGTTGAATTTAAGCTATTAAGTAACAATAATGTTTTCTTTTAAATATTTTAAATAATATATATAATTACGCCTGCTACAATTCTTATTTTATCATTCCTAACTAGAACTTTTTGTTTATTGTCTAAAGACTGGACTATTTATTTTGCTGCTGTTCAACATTTAAATCCTTATCAACAAATATAAATGTATCTGGTAGATTCTTTTAAAACTGATACTGCTATTTCCTCCATCTCAAATTCAACCACACTTTGTTGTTAGCTTCATACGACTTTCGGACATCTTTCAGAACTATATCAGCGATTTCCATTTTGTCAGCAAAAATTTGTTAACCTTTTTTTTGATATCCCCTTTATCTGTACTCCGAAAAACTACGTTCTTTCGCATCAAATCTCTATGGTCCTTAGTTTGTTGAGCTTTTATTAATTTGGCTTCTTCTTTCAAAAATTCATTTTCCATTTTGGGATGTCCAATTTGGAAACAGCACTGCTGCATTATTTGTTTTACTTTTTCAGTATCATCTTTTGTTTAAAAATTTTTCAATTTCTCCTCTAATATTGATTGAATCGAATTGTGTATTATATTAACGATGTCAGATATTTCTAGTTTCTTAGGCGGATTGTTCTTTCGATTGTTGAGAGTTTGTAGGAGATTCCAATTTACCGTCTTTGCGAATTGTATATAGATTTTTCATCCTTAAAATATGTAACACCTTTTTTTAAGCGTTTACTTACCGACACTAGAAGAGCTTTCTGTTTGAACTTTTTGGGCTGTATGCAAAAAATTTAAGTGTACTTTAAGTAGACTTTGCTGTATGTTTTTCATACAAAAATAGTGATAAAGCCTACTTGAAGTACACTTTAGTTTTATTTTGCATTCGGCACTATATTTTCAGCAAATGTTCGTTAGTATACTAAGTTTGCTTTTGTTTTTTTTTTTTTTAATTTCTGACACTGGAGTTAGATCATTAATACACAACTGCAGACAAAATTTACCACACCAGCTGGTTTTCCTGATTTCCCAGTGAGATATTTATTTCTTTTTGTTTTTCTATTAAATTTTTGTAATCTTATATGTTATTTTTTGATGATCCACAGCTGTGGCGTTACTTGATTCGAATTTTAAAAGGTAAGTTGCTGATTATTTTTTGAATTTTTAGTATCTCAAACTTTATGCAACGGGTTCTTAGGATACAAATCTGTATTTAAACAGCACAGCTTTGACAACACGTCTGTACACTTTCACAATACCATCTATTTTTGCAAGTAGATATGTGTAGGTACAATTGTACCTCTACCGCCTTTCAACACTGTAAAACTCTTCTGTTCGACTAGGGCTAAAAAAAGCAGTAATCTATTTTTATAAGCATTCTACGAGACTTCACTATATTTATTTTGAAAAACATGTTTCAATCCAATGATTTTCAGCTTAATTTATGAATATCGCAAAGTTTTGTTTCTTGTCTCTATTCTTCGTATCTCTCTTAATGACCTTCTTAGGCAAACCACAAACTACTCTTTCTTAGACAGCAGTCATAATTCCCAATTGTAGAAAAAGCCTTTCTAATAAAGACATTAATTTTCACACAATCCACAACCGGGTAATTGTGCTTTTATTTTTTCATTGCACAAACAGACAATATGGCGGAAAAACTAACATAAAACAGGGTAGCTTTCTTCTAGACTTTCAACTCCATTACAACAAACTGAAATCCTTTACTTAGTTGGCGAGCTTTACAGATTATTTTTTGAGTGTTACGCGCTTTTCTATTTTTGAATTTACTCAAATATTATCATAAATTTTCACACAGCACTTAGGAGAAATAAAGTACAAGCAGATGAAGAAAAAAAATATTTTAGAACGTAAGGAATGTTATGTTAATCATAAATAAGGAACAAACACAGTGTATTAGGGCCTTTATTTCTAAGTACTCAATATTCTAAATACGATGATCATAAAAAATTAAATGGAAAAAGTTAGATTAGCAGTGGATTACAATTTTTAAAAGATGTTTTTATTACTAACTATGTTTAGTGTCAATGAAAAATTAAATCCTGAGACAACACTTTGACGACTGGGTATAAAACATAAAATTCAAAAGAAGAAATTTGGTTTGCTTAAGTTTTTCTCCGGTGATGGCAATCAATTAAATTAGATATACAAGACTTCATAGAACTTTTAAATCAAGTTACTTTTCTAATGAACTTTCTACTTATTTTCTACAAAGAGCAAAATATTATTTTTTGAGAATATAATCATAAGACCCACATTAATTTTAGTTGTAAATATAATAATGTACCCGCACTACCTTAAAATACAAACATTACTAGATATCCTCAAAATCTCTTTATCTTTTTGCTTACTATGGCAGAAGTGTTAAATCAATTTTCTGACTTTGTCAGATTCACATACAAACACGATGACATGATATGTATGCATATGTGTTATTTGGAGTTTATATTCTGCTCCCAAACTATGCATAGGTTGAGGAATGTAAATAGCAGATAAAAATTAAAATTTCCAAGATTTTTGTTTTGATATTTCAGATTCATTTTCTGAGTTGTTTTATTGATGTCCGTTCATCCGTTTGTTTATCCATGTTATTTTAGTTGTCAAACATATGGCCGCATTAGGGTGGGCCTTCGTTATATGGAGGGGAAGAAAGTGTTCGAATTTAAAGTCTCACCTCCTAGAAACATGCAAATAGAGAAAAAACTGAGAAATACAAAGTTTTGGGTCAATCAAAAAAAAAAAAATGAGAGGTTCCTCAACGCGACTGAAAATTTCAAATGCGTTTATATGGGGAAAATAGGACGTTTTTTATATTTTACGAAAATTTCGATCTACAGTTTATTTTTCTCGAGAAGCTGTTACATGAATCGATATCACTAATAAATTGTCTTTTCAAGAAGCTTTATAAGCTTTAAAATCGAATAAAAACTCGCTAAGAAATAACCAATGCCCCAGACCACTTTTGTGCCAAAAAAATCTTGTTCATGAAATGTGATGGACATTTTTTCAATTTTGACAAATTGCTTAAAGCCATAATTTTTTTGGTCTCTATAGTTATATGTACTCAGATAAGAAGTTCTGATTTATTACCACGTTGCTAAGGTATTGCGAAATGAGACCATAAATGGAAAATTTTTTTGATAAAATTTTAAAAACTCCTTTAAAAAATTTTCTTAAACAAAATATCAAAAAACGGATCTGCCACTTTAAAGCTTCGTTAAATATATGTTAGGGATTAACTGTGTGAGTTTTTTTTTTGCGTTTTTCGAGAAAAATGAGTTTTTGTAAAATATTCAGTAAATGTACTCTTTCTAAATACTTTGTATCAAACATATATCTGTTTTATAGTTTTAAGTGTTATATTTTATCTTTATAGCCTAGCGTTTCTGAAAAAAAAATTATATTATCCCAGTAGCCCTTTTATACTTGGGGTCGCATATGACCTTAAGCTAATGAAAGACAATTTATACAAAAAATCAAATATTGTGTAAGTGCTATTGAATTTTTAGATGTGATGCTTAAAACATGATAACCAAATATGCAGGTCTTGCATGCTAAAAATTCGGAATAAATCCAACGATGTTAACCCATTCATTGCCGAGGCCAAACTTTGAATTTTAGCATATTTAAATAAATTAATTGTTCTAGTAAACTAGATGAAACCCCTTCCATGGGTATGGAAACAAAATTGCAATATAATTTAGTACTGATATCGATGCATATAACAACTTGTCGAAACAACTAAACTCCGGAACGAAATTTTCGTAAAATCTGAAAAAAAAAACCGTAATATTTTCCCCATATAAACACACTTGAAATGTTCAGTCGCGTTGAGGCACCTTTAAATTTTTTTCGATTGACCACAAACTTTGTATTTCTTAGTTTTTCGTTATTTGCATATTTCTAGGGGTGAGACCGAGAGTTTGAACACTTTTTATATTAAGGGCCACCCTAGGCCTTCATATATGCGGCCTTTTTCATAAAATTTAGTAAATATGCTCTTAGCGACCGCAAGATAAATACTGTTGAAAATGATGGAAATCGGTGCATGTTCAAACGTAGGCTCCATACAAATAAACTTTTTGGTATGGCCAAAATTTTCGTAAAATTTGGAGTACAGATGTTTATCAATACCACTAATTTGTAGTTGGAAATTAGACCCGGTAGGGTTATTTTCAATCATAGTCCGTATATAAAGCTAACTCCTGATCTTCAATTGAAGCTATGAATTTATTGCCAGATATGAATTTATTGCCAGATATGAACTGTTTCATATATGAATGTTGCAAATTAATGACAATATATATTTGGTTTATGCTTATTTTCAATATACAGTTATTTCATCAGCAAACTTGGATCCAAGACCCTCTTTCGAGACGCATGGTAGGGGGTATCTTATTGTCAGCCTATAACTTCTCTAATTCTTTTATTTTAAACAAATTGAATTTACTTGAGTTATATTATTTAAGATATGGGGCGTTTCATGTCAAGAGATCCAACATTTAAAACCGATGTCTTCCGATCAGGATGAAATTTACACCAAGGTTAGTCCAATTGGATAGTTTTTCAACAAGATTGGTCAAGAGGAAGCATTCAGACTTTGGCGTGAAAATAAAAATTCCGTCACTGAACTGCTACGCAAACAGGCGAGAAATGAATGTGCCAAAGTGCTAAGGCGCGAAAAGTTTCTTCACGATCAGCGTCTTCGTGCTAAAGTTCTTTCTGCTCCTCGGGGCAGCAAGAGCTTTTGGTCATTTGTTAAAAAAGTAAAGAATAATGCTAGTTCTGCTATCCCAACTCTTATAATGAATGACCAAATATTCACTGACCCGGTTGATAAGGCTAACCTTTTAGCTGAACTTTTTGCAAAAAATTCATTTTTGCCGGATAGCGATCAACCACTGCCCGAACTCGAAAGAGTATCTTGTACTATGCCTAAAATATTCTTCCGAGCACGTGCAGTCAAAAAGGTTCTTTCGGATCTCAACATTAACAAGTCTTCGGGTATACCAGCACTGGTGCTGAAACAGTGCTCTTTGACGCTACCCAGTCCATTGGCCAACCTTTTCAGCCTTTCGTATCGTGCGGGAGTCTTTCCCTCTTGCTGGAAGCTTGCTAATGTCCAGCCAATCCCTAAAAAGGATGCAGCTAATAACCCTGAAAATTACCGTCCAATTGCAATTTGCTCTGCGCTCTCAAAGGTGATGGAGAGCATGATCAATTTCCACCTTGTGAACTACGTAGAGGCCAACTCACTTCTTAATGATCGACAGTATGGCTTCCGTAGAAATCGTTCCACGGGAGACCTGTTAGCTCTACTTTCTGAGCGCTGGAGTCGATCCATTCGCAATTTTGGCGAAAGTAAAGTGGTTGCTCTGGATATTTCCAAGGCATTCGACCGTGTATGGCACGGTGCATTGATATCGAAGCTTATTGCATTTGGGGTCGGTAATGACTTCTCTCGATTTATATCGAGTTTTCTCTGAGACCGAACAATACGTGTTGTTATTGATGGGTCTCATCTAATGAGTTTCAGCTTAATTCAGGGGTATCCCAAGGTTCCGTTCTTTCTCCTTCTCTTTTCCTTATCTTTCTGAACGACCTTCTTGGCCAAACTTTTAACCCTATATACTCTTTCGCAGATGACAGCAGCATTTGTCATTCATTTTCCTTTAATTGTAGGCCAAGCCTCTTGGAGGTTGGGGGCAAAAGGCGGACAATGAATGACACACTCAACCAAGACCTCTTAACAATCTCCGAGTGGGGTAAAGCGAATAGGGTTGATTTTAATGCGCTGAAGACCCAATGTTGTATGTTGACCCATAGGGCGATGGAATCAACTATGTCATCTGTATATATGGGTGGTATAGGCATTGAGGAATCGGATACTCTTGATGTTCTGGGCATGAGAATTCAGTGTGATGTTCGTTGGAACGAACATGTTTTTCAAGTGTCGAAAGAAGCATTCAAGTGTCTTAGTTTTCTAAAACGGTGTAGAAATTACTTCACTCCTTCTGATCTCCTTAAAATCTATACCACTTACATCCGACCGAAAATGGAATACAACTCCCATATATGGGCAGGGGCTTCGAAGTCTATTTTGGAGCTACTGGACCGTGTGCAAAGGAGGGCGTTGGCGCTCATCAATGACAGTAGGGTATCCAATTCTATTGATTTATTGGAACACCGTCGGAATGTGGGTTGTGTAGCACTGTTCTATAGATATTACCATGGGAAATGTTCTTCTGAGATTAGCGAACTTATTCTAAGTGCCCGAGTTTCGGTTCGTTCTACCCGATTCTCTAGTAGATCACATCCGTTTGTAGTCTATTGTCCAGTTGACCGCACAACGCACTACAGAGAGAATTCGTTTATCAGTCGAACTAGCCGTATGTGGAATAAACTCCCCGCAGAAGTCTTTCCTGACAGTTATAATCTAATAAAATTTAAGTCAAATATCCATAAATACTACTCCCTCTCTCCTCCCTCCCATAACCTATTTTCCTTAAATCAACACAATGCACTGCATTTGTAGGGGGCATCCCCTGAGTGTTGGTTAACAAAAAAAAAAAAAAAAAAAAAAAAAAAGAACTCTCTGAGTTAGAAGGGGTTAAAATTTGACATTTTGACCAAACAGGTGTTTTTTCTCATCAGTGTAACTTTCTACATATTCCTCCTAGCAAAATTTTTCCCAAACAGTTAAGATAATTATTTCTTCAGTATTTCGGAAAAAAAAAATAAAAAATAGTTTTCACTTCTTTTCAAAATCAATAAATTTTTTGACTTTTTTTTTTAAAAAAGGAAATTTTTTTTTTTTGGCTCAAAAGAAAGCTTAGGTTTTTTCCCTTAAGAGCTTTTTCGTCGCTTAGTGAGATGCGAGTGGGATATCTATAAAAAAAAAGTTTTTCAGTTTTTAGCATATGCACTAATTTGGATTTTTTCCTATTAGTGTGTAAGTGTTTCCAAAACCTTAAAAATAAAGCACACACTGAGAAACTAGACAAATTAACCTTTCCGACGGTATGTTACATACCTAACTAAAATTTCATACCTTCGATACTGTAATACCCGCAATAAGTTAACTTCAGGAACAAAAATCACTTTTTTCTATAGAAATGTTGAAAAATTATTTTTATACCCTCCACTCCAGTGCGGGGAGGGTATATATAAGTTTGTCATTCCGTTTGTAATAATTAGAAAAAAAAGTTTGGACCCCATAAAATATATATATTTGTGATCCTTATAACAACCGGATTTGATATAGCGATGTCCGTCTGTGGAAATCACGATGACGGCATCAATAGGGTAGCCAGGGTGCTCGTTGACATAAAAAATGATTCAGTGGCATTCTGAAAAGTTTGCTGTTTAAAATCGTCCAAATCGGTCAATTAGGGCCCGAGATTTGAATGAAGAACTAAAAAAGTCTTGAAAAAATATAATTTTCTATGTTGTTCTTGTCACGATCACGCCCTGAATAGTATAGCTACAGTGATCATTTTTAGTGAGAATGATTCACCAAATTCATGGAAAGATTTCTGTTTTAAAAATCATTAAAATCGGTGGAACAGGTCCAGGAAAATCTCTGAAAAATTGAAAAAAAAAAATTGAAAATATGATGTTTCTATATTGTTCTTGTTGTTATTCTAAATGTTGTATTCTCGTCATAGCTGGACTTGTTGTTTTTGTGGTCTTTGTGGTAATAATATAATAAAAACTAACCCTTTGCAAATTTTTTTATCTACTCTGGTAGAAAAATTTAAAAGTTTCCATTGTTTTGGCATCAGTCTAAAAATTTGTTAGATCATTTCTGTTATTACCACGAGCCGGCCTGCAAAATGTCAGATCGAATGGCTCACGGGAAATTGGTTAAAATCGATCCAAAATTTTTTCGGCAAGCAGACACTACGAGTTAATATAAAGGGAGTAAAAATTCACCAACATCTAAAGCAAATAATGCTAAAATATAGCAAAAAAAAATTTTATGTATAAATTTATTTATAGATTTATATAAACATATTAAATAATATAAATAATATACATATATTATATATGTATATCCAGAACAACTGCATGTTAGAAATAAGTCGGTATATTATTTTATTTACATAAAATTCTGCAATATTTTGTTGTGGGGAAAGTACATTTCTTTTTCATTAACAGAGCGTCACTTCATTTTGCTCAGCGTGACTATGCCACAGTAGATGGCGCCACAATTTTTATTTGTTCTAATTACCTTTGCAATAGTTATTTCTATTTTGACATGAATGTTAATATTTTCAACTAGATATCATACTGAACAATGTTAAGAGTATACACGGGCTGGTATTTTATTTCATACGTATTTTCATTATTCTTTTACAAATATGAACATAAGTTTGGCATGTTAACATTTTGTTGTCTTTACAAAATAGAGTTACCGAGTTCATCAATGAGTTTTTTGCTTTCAAAACAGTTCTACATAGTTATATAGAATTATTATTCTGCTTTACCTACAAAATATCTGATTGCGATTACATCTAATTTTTAATAACTGTTTATAATTACTAAAGCATTATTATTCACATAAATACAAAATTGCACTTTTTAAATTATCCATTCAAATTTAAGAAAATATCAATTCTAAAAACTGGAATTAAAAATTTCCAATTATAAATTACAATTAATTGAATTTCAGAAAATCATTCCAAAACGACGGAAATTATAATTTTAAATTTAGAAGACATCAATTGCATCTTTAATATATAAATTTTATTCGTTAAACACAAATTGAAATTCCAAAAAAAAAAACACCAAATACCTATGTTTACATTTAAAAAATTTTTACATTTAAAAAAATATTGACATTCAGGAGAAATTAATAGCTTTTCAGTACCGCGATTCAGTAACTTGTTTTAACGATAGTCGAATCGTTAAAAAAAGAAAATAGCAAAATTATCAGTAAAATTTTTAAACGATATTCGCTATTGTTAAAGTCAGCTGTTGTGGTTATCTAAACGACAACCATTTTTGTGTTGTTTATTCAATCGATAAAAACTTAAATTTTTAGGTTGAAATGTCGTCAACCATAAATAAAAATCATAAAATAGTGAAAATAACTTTTTATATAAATAAAAAAATTAAATAGCATATTCAATTCATTATTTCATTTTCAAATAAATTCACAGAAATATTAGTAAAAAAAATAAAGATATTAAACATAAACATAAAATCATCCTGTCAAACACGAAGTAATTTGTTTTTTTCTATTCTTCTTTGAGTTTTTCGCTTATTTTGAAAGAGATGCCACTCGTTTACAATTTAAATAAATAGAAGAATAGATTTGTCGACTGTCGTTAAGATGTATGTACTAAGTGAATTACTTAATCCTTAGTGCAAACAACAATAGCTGTCGATATATTTTGCGATTGTCGGATCATTGAAATTTACAGAATCACACTATAGAAAACATTAATTTATATTCAATGAATTTTAGAAAACGTCAAATGTTATTTAAAAATTGCGAACATAAAAACTGTTACATAAATAAACGCAATTTGATGAGAATGTTATTTTTTATATATAAATTTTCACAATTTTTTTGGATGAAAATTTGAAGTTTTTCAGAAAATAAAGAGAACAAATTATTTTATTTAAAATGTTTGGGACATCTGGTTTTTTGTGTTTGGCATCCCTAATTTGAATATTTATTATTACAAATTTATTCTCTATGTTTTCCAAATATGGCAATATTTTAATAAAAAAATTGAGAGAGTTTTTTTTTTGGTTATTATTTTGTTACTTCATCCGACCTATATGGCCGCAATGAAGAAATATTTGGCCAGTTAAAAGAAACTATACATCTCCAATTAGCACGATTTAAAGCATATAGCCACCCTACACAACCATTACCTTTGCAATGGAGGTTAGGGCGAGCTATTTAATTACCAAAAACTAAATTAAACGAGAAGTTATATCATATAACCGGAAACGCATGCATATAGGTATATAACCTAAATGCATGCCGATCAGCAACCACGATGAAAAGGCGAAAACCAACTCAAACAATTTGAACTGAAATAATTTGGTATTAAGTTTAACAAATTGTTTACTTTTTCATTTACATTTATTATCAAGACTCAAACCGAGGTGGAGGATTTCAAAGATTCGGCACTGCCGAATTTAACACTCTTACTTGTTTTATATTTATTTGTAATAATAATTCAATTTATATATAACTAGCTGTCCCGGCAAACTTCGCTTTGTCCAATAGAAATTTTTTGATTGAAATAATTGCGAAATTTTTTTTATCAAAAATTATCGACCGTTAACAGATGACGTAATAATATAATTTGAATACAATACGTTTCGAATTCGGTTGAATTCAATATGTTGCATTTATACGGATAGCTGACCCGACGGTCTTCGTCCCGTCCAACGTTTGGCGAAAAAATAATAAAATCAAGTGTTAATTAAAAAAAGAATAGAACAATGGCTGTAATAAATTTAATGCTGCACGATATGCAACATTTTTTGTTGGAGCGTAATTGAATAGTGAGGATGGTTACTAACTCGGGAACACGCAATATATAGCTGGCCGTGTGAAAAGCATGACATTTTCAGATTTATGCCGCACACTTCCAGGGACTGTCCTTGTGACTTGGTTATTGTCATCGCAAATGCAAATTTCACTGGGAACTGAACACCTTTGAACTGGAACGTCAAATCGGTTGAAGTCAAAGGAATTCGCGGAACCAAGCATCTTCCTTTAACCGCCCTTTCAAAATCCTTGCCACTATCGCATTACTCATTAATTTCGTCACAATCAGTCGGGTTCCATTGCATAGTTTAATTAAGTTTAATTAATCCGAATTAGGAGATTCACCGAAAGCAGCGTGCATAATGGCTCTGGTGGTGGAAGCAATTTGACAATTTCACCTTGCTGCCCGCGCAAATAAATCCAGGCGGTTCTTTCTCAAATTTGACGGCATTGCTATGCTCACAAACGACAGACATCTGACCGAATTGAACCGATGTGTGCGAACTGTTTTGAATGTTGGGCTCATATCGAAATGGTGCATGCTCAATATTCACCTGAATAATTTGTTGTAGCCTACGTTGTCGTTCAAAAATAGCACATTGTAATCTGGTTTCATCACTTTGCCGAGAACGAACTTCTCTTCTTCTCAATCATTGTTGCTCATTGTGTGCTTCGTGGATCTCTTCTGACTGTCGCGCACGATTTCCAACCATTCTGATCGAACTGATTCCCTTCCAATAGCACGTTCCTCTTCCGTTCGACGTGTTGCGACATTTCGATGCTGCGTTGCATCCTGAGAACGCCGGCCAATGTTACCATGAACTCTTCTTGGCATCGTTATAAAAATGATAAAATTATCCGAAAGTCAAGAAGAATATATATTTTTAAAGAGACAGTTATTCTATAATAGACTAATTTTTTTAAATTAAAGCGCTTATGTAAGCTTAAATTTAAGTTTATTATTTTAAGATCTAACTTTGCTATTAAATTATGTGATGGAAGACCTGGCAAATAAAGTAAATTAAAAAGTCTTTTGATAAATTCACTCCTACATCTTCTACCGCAGTATCAACTAACTTGAGTGAAAATTGCGGAAATTTGAATTTTTGTTATGCTGCTGAAATTGCCGGTTTTCTTAGACATTTTCCTTCAAAACGATCCAATATATTAAAGTTCAATAATTCCTTTTATGGAAGTAACGCCACCCACTTATCCGATTCCGCCCATTTTCACACTCACACTAATAACCTATGAACTCACACATATTACCTTCACTTTCCCTTTTATATTATTCAAGATACTTTTATTATTTTGAAAATTTATTTTATACGGTAGGTGACACGCCCACTTTTCCAATCCCGCCCATTTTCGCCAGGGCTTATCACAGAAATAATAGATGAACTCACACAAACTTGCAAATATACGTAATATTTAATCAGTACTTTGTAGGGGATGTACACCGCCCCCTTATCCTATCCAGCCTATTTTCGTCAGGTGTACTTACACTAATAACAAATGACGTCACATAAAGTATCAAAGCTCTGCCTGTCATGATATTGAGTCTGATATTGAATGATCATCTTAGATGCGACTGCTTCATTCCAATGGGTAATGAATTATTGTAAAGAAACTAAAATAGTTTTTAGTAGCAAAGAGGATCATCAGAAAACATTGAAAACACTGAAGAACAGATTCGATGCTGCGATAACAATCGATGGCACCGCTCTATACCATGCTTTTATACCGCTTGTCGATGTTAGATCCAAGTTTTCTGCCTCCACTCAATGCGAATTCTTTCTAAAGCCAAAAAAGAAACCAGCAGCGAAATCAACAGCTGAACCTAGTAACGCCAAGAAAAGATTGGCAAAAAAGCAGCAAATAAAGGTGCTTAATAAGCTGGATGAAAGACTGGGTATTTAAAAATATACAAAATTTAAATACCTCATCAGCTACAATAAATAAATTAAAAAATAGTTATGTTATAAATGGACCTAATGTGATTACGATAAAATTTTATTAAATACTTTTATATTATTTTATATTAATTTAATTATTATTACAATAAATAAAAAAAAATTTTTTTTCAACATTTCTATAGAAAAAAAGTTATTTTTTTTCCTAAGGTTAACATATTGCGGGTATTACAGTATCGAAGGCATGAAATTTTAGTTAGGTAAGTTACATACCGTCGGAAAGGCTAATTGATCTAGTTTCTCAGTGTATACTTTATTTTTAAGGTTTTGGAGACACTTACACACTAACAGGAAAAAAATGAAATTAGTGCATATGCTAAAAATTTAAAAACCGTTGTCTTGAGTAACAAAACATTTTTTTTTTTTGATAGATATCGAACTCGCATCCCACTAAGTGACCAAAAAGCTCTTAAAGAAAAAACCTAAGCTTTCTTTTGAGCAAAAAAATCCTTTTTTTGGAAAAAAACCAAAAAAATATTTGATTTTGAAAAAAATTCAAAAATTTTTTGTGTTTTTTAAATTTTTTTTGCGAAAGATTGAAGAAATAGGTAGTTAAACTATTTGGGACAAATTTTGCTAAGAACAAGAGGAAAAAAGTTACATATAAAAATCAAATCCAAAAAGAAAGTCTAATGTGTTTTCATTCGAATTTTGTTTTTTGTTTGTACTGATGGTTGTGATGACAAAATAGTTGACCTTGTCGCATCTTTCATTGTAGCAATCGACTTAGATTTATTACGGAGTCGAATAAGTGGTGTCCGCTCGTGCCTCCCTTTCTAGAAACTTCTGCTAATCTAGACGGATGACAACTTCGTTACTCTTTTAAGCAAAATATCAATGCTGATATGGTTTGAAATTTTGGGTACTCGTATGTGCGAAATCCCTCTGTGTCTGGAAAATACAACTATATCTTGGGAAATTTGCTGAAACTGATCCAGAAAAAATCAAGATCAACGAGTTTTATTGCATCTGTTCGATTGCCAAAAAGGTCAAAACGTTAGAATGTAAAATTTCTTTACGTTTTATGAGTTGGGTCAAAAATTACGACAAAAAAAATGATCATGGTGAGAACAATGCACAAGAATGGGCCACTGTTCAAATGCAAAAAGGCTCCACTTTTTCAGTTCACATTCGAATTTACCAAAGATACTACACTTGTTTCATAGGTTGGAAAAAAATTTAAATGCACAATACTGCAGAGTACTTTTCACAACACGCCAGAATTCGAGACTGTTGGAAAGAAGCTACCAGAAATAATATCGTATTACAACGGAACTAAGGGTGAAGTTGACACAGTTGGCAAAATGAGTTCTGAAGAACCAACAGCCGGCCGGCGAGTGGTTATATATAGTAACATGATTGATATATGCAACTATTTATTGAGCTTAACACAATATCTTCATTTATTTTTAGAATTAACCCCAATTAGCCAGAAAAACAAAAACATGCAAAGCACCGTTTGTTTTTGCGTGATCTGGGACTTGCTCTTCCCCAAACGTACATGGCGCAAAGAAAACGAGGTATATGTGTTACTTCTGTGTGGTAGAATACACCTGAACTAAACTCTGCCTCGCGCGAGTTACGTTAATTTAATTAACTTAACTTATGTTTCTATTCCTATCTCTGTTCTTAATCTTTTACTTTACTTTAACTCTACTCTTTCCTTTCTTATTCACCCAAAGCTTTCACTCTTTTTAATCAAATTTAATTTTAAGAACTCCTAATTGTAATTTAGTCGTTAAGTGTGGGAGTCTTAAATAAACCGTCTTCAAATAAAGAAGTTTCTATTTTTGAATAAAATATAAAATATTAAATAAATATTTTAAATAAGATAAATAAATTGTGGTTTTAATTCCATATTTATAAGTGGCGCAGTCAAAAAAAAAAAAAAAAAAAAAACCGAATCTACAAGAACAAATTAAAAATTTTTTTTTTAAATAAAAAAGTGTTAAAAAAAATAAAAATCATCTAATAACTAATCTATTGTGAAATAAAATAAACTGTTTTTTTAAATACATACAAAAAAATAATAAATGATAAAATATTATGAACTATTGTTGTAAATAAGTTTCAATGTACAAAGAAATCATACTTAAATAATATTAAATTTGCTAAAAGAAAAGTACAGTTTAATAAAAAAATCAAAAGTTAATTTTTATAAAAATTGTCCAAACATAATAAAATCAGAATTCAAGAAAAAAAAAAAACAAGAAGCTATACTAAGAACAATGATTTAAAATGAAATAACCGTTAACAACATAATATTTAAATATTATATTTAAATATTATTTTGGAAACAAACAAAAAAATATAAATAATAAACATCACAAAAAAAAATGCAAAACTGCAAACTATAGACAAATGTCCGTTAACAACACGAAATTCAAATTTTAAATTGTAACAAACAAAAGAATGGAAAAAAAACTGAGATAGTGAACTAACTAAATAAGAAGAGATACATCATAAGTAATGAGAGTTTTAAAATAAAAGCAATTTAAATAAACAATAACAAAAACAACTAAGGTATTGCTAAGTTGGAGCATATTAACAAAAGAGCGTAAATTGTGGAGCTTTTAAATTAAAGTAAAAAATAAATAAAAATAAATAAAAACAACAACAAAATATATAGAAAAATATCATAACAAAAACGTAAATAACTACAAAAAAAAAAATTGGAAATTAAAAAGAGTCGCAAATTGAGTGATACTAAAATCGAACTTTTTACTCAATACAACTAAAATTAAAAATAGTCATCATGTTCGCCACATTAACTCTATCGATGATTGAGGTCTTAAAAGATGCTCAAAGAGTACATGAGTATAGAGGAGACGATTCTTATACTCTAACATCTTTTCTACGAGAAATAGAAACTTTATTTTCTCTTGTCGAATCACAACCAGACGCTAAACAATATATTTATCAACGTATTATACTAAATAAAATACAGGGAGAAGCTCTCCACGTTATAAGAACTTTGGGGCCAAATCCAAATTGGGTGGAAACAAAAGAAGCGCTGATTAACAACTTTGGCGTTACTGAATCATATCATCAACTCTATCAGGAGGCGTTCGCAGCTACAAATCACGGTATTGAAAATTATTATAAAAAATTAAGAATTATTTTATGTAAGATTAATGAAAAGTATGAGTACGATGCGGAAAAACCTGTTGAACTTAGCCCTATATATGCAGAAAAAATAATTTTAAAAACTTTTTTGAATAATATAGATGTAAATTTAGCATCAGTTGTAATTAATAGAAATTTATCTAGATTAAGAGACGCTTATAATTTTTTGGAAAAAGAAGGTTTGATTAGGAATGAAGTTGAAAGAAAGAGAGTCAATGAAAATTTTAGTGTTAATCACAATAAAAGAGATAATCGTAATGAAAATAGAAATGTAATTCCAAATAGTAATTTTAGAAATAAAAATTATAATAATAATTCTAATCAGAACAGAACTTATCAAAATTTTAATAATAACTCTTCAAATATGCCAAGTACAAGTAGTTTCAATAACAGATATGAAAGTAGAAATCCAAAAAATGACCGCAGAATGAATCAATCAGCAAAGAGTAACTCAAATTTTAGACCAAATACCAATAGTATGGAAGTAGATCATTTACAGGAAGCTCGGGGAGGTTATAATAGTGAAGTGAAGTAAATTTTCATACAATAGCCTCATCAGGACACTTCCAATAGTGGAACTTACTATCGGTAAGGATAAATTTAAGGCCTTAATCGATACAGGTAGTACAACTTCAATATTGGATCGGGACAAATTGCCCCAATATAAAAGATTTTCACTGAAGGATAAAATCTCATTTACGTCCCTTAATGGCAGGACAACAATAGATCAGGAAATTATTACTAATTTACCAAAAGAGTTTTCTGAAAATGCAACAACGTCATGGAAATTGACCATATTCAATGGAAAAAACTTTGATACAATTTTATGACAAAATATTTTGAGGCCATTAGGAGCAATAATTGACATGGAAAACGAGACGTTAACAATTGATGGAAACACCATAGATTATTTGAAAGTTTTTCCCTATTATGAAAACGAACTTAATCAATTAGAATCATTAAACATTAATGAAAAGGTTTTGGATAATTTGTATAATGATGATAAATAATAAGGAACAAATTGCTTTAGATGATATATTAGAATCATATAAAGATTTGATTTTTACTGAAGGGCAAATTTTGGACAATACTAATGTTAACGAACATGACATAAGAACTATAACGGATAAACCAATTTATACCAAAATGTATCGATATCCTCATATTCATGAGCAAGAGATATGCAATCAAATTGGTGATATGCTACGGCAGGATAGTACCGAAAAAAGTTGATAGCACTGGCGAAAAGAAATGGCGTATAGTTATAGACTATCGGAAATTAAATGATATAACTCTAGATGACAAATTTCCAATACCAAACATAGATACCATATTGGATAAACTAGGTCGTGCCCAATATTTCTCTACGATTGATTTGGCAAAAGGTTTTCACCAAATCTTTGTTAATGAAGAGGACCGGTCGAAAACCGCATTTTCAACCCCTTATGGGCACTATGAATATGTACGGATACCATTCGGTTTGAAAAACGCTCCAGCTACATTTCAGAGGCTTATAAATTATGTCCTTCGGGGTTTTATTAATAAAATATGTGTTGTTTATTTGGACGATATATTAATATTTTCGACTAGTTTTCAGGAACATATTGAAAACATAAATAAAGTCTTCCATAAATTGAGGGAAGCAAATCTGAAAATTCAGATTAATAAATGCAAATTTTTTGCAAGGGAAACCTTATATTTAGGCCATATTTTGACACCTGAAGGAGTTAAGCCAAACCAAGCAAAAATCGACACAATTTTAAAACTTAAAATACCAACAACGGTTAAGGAAATAAAGTCCTTTCTTAGTGTCACAGGATATTATCGTAAGTTTATAAGGATGTTAGATTAAATACCAATCATCCCAATTTTATTAATGCTTTTCAAAAATTGAAAAACATTATAACAGAGGCTCCGGTACTTAAGTATCCGGACTTTAAAAGACAATTTTAATTAGTAACTGATGCTAGCCTAAATTCACTTGGTGCAGTGCTACAACAAGATGGCCATCCCATTTGTTTTGCTAGCAGGACATTAAACGAACATGAGAAAAACTATTCGGCCACCGAAAAGGAACTTTTCGCAATTGTTTGGGCTACGAACTATTTTCGTCCTTATTTGTATGGTGTAAAATTCGAAATTCTTTCTGACCATCAACCGTTAAAATGGTTATTCGTTAAGTCTCAGAGTAGAGAGTTGAATCCTAGGCTTTATAGGTGGATTATAAAGCTTAGCGATTTCAATTTAACAGTAAATTATATAAAAGGGAAGGATAATCAGGTAGCTGTTTTCTTAAGTAGGATCAATTATGATTCTGGTAAAATTAATTTATTAAATTCTTCCAATGATTCACTATACAACAACAGTGATAATGACCTAGCTCCAATTCACTCTCAAGAGGAGGATTTACATAACCATATTGGTATTTTGGAAACTGTTGTTAACAGGTTTAAAACACAAATAATTTTAAGCAATACGAAGACTAGAGAATTTGATATTAAACATGGTAACAAAAACTCTATATTAACTCAGATGGTTTAAATAATGATTTAGAAAACATACTTAGGCGAAATATAGAAAAGGGCAAAATAGGCATTTTTACTGAGTTAGGTGACCATAAGTATAATATTTTGCAGAAAAAAATTATTGAACTATTTGAGGGGGATAACAGCGTAAAATTTGTCAGATGTTCTTATCAAGCAAGGGACATGTCATCTGAAGATGAAACTTATAATCAAATCCACCCCTATCATAGGAATGAAACAGGATATACTGGAATAAATGAAAATTATGAGGGTCTGAAAAAACACATTTACTTTCAAAATTTGAAGCTTTTGATTCAAAAATACATCAATAATTGTGATGTCTGCAATAGAGCTAAATTTGACGGTAATCCCATCAAGGAAAAATTTAATGTGACGGAAACTCCAACAGACATTAAGCAAATTGTTCATATGGATATATACACTAATTCTAAATCAAACTTTTTGACATTCATTGACAAATTTTCAAAATTTGCAACTGCTTATTATTTAGAAGATCGTACTAATCAAACCATTATAGAGAAACTTCTACTTTATAAGTCACAAAAAGGACATTTTGACAAGCTTATTACTGATAATGAATTTAAAAGCATTAACATTAAGGAATACTTGCGAACTGAAAACATCGAACTTCATTTGTTTAAGCCTAATAGTCATACTGGTAATGGGGATATTGAGAGGTTGCATAATAATATATGTGAAAAAATTAGAGCGTTAACACTTGATCAAGGGTCCCTTAGTATAAAAGACAAAATCAGTAAATCCATTGAATTTTATAATAATAGTATTCACTCTGCTATAAAGGAAAACCCTATTAATGTCGAATTTGGCTATTGCGACAAAATGAGAATACATAACATTATGGTTAACAATAAACAAATTTATATAAATAAAAGGAACGAAAATAGGGAACTTTACACTGACCAATGAAATGAAGGTTACATAAAAAATTACAAGGCTTTACGCCAACCTAAATTCAGAATGTGTAAACTTCAAAATATACACAGTACCAATATAAAAAGACAAACTAAATATGACGGACTTTTAAATACAAGACAATATGGTACAAATGTAAATTAGAAGTTAAAGTAATTTTACATTCTGATCTGATTAGAATTGAATATTTTAAATTGAAAAGGGAAAACAGAAGAAAGAATCCATGCTCTTTAAATGGAAAATTCTTTGCTATACAAAATTGTAAATGTATTAAATAAAAAATTAGAAGTTAAAGTAATTTTGCATTCTGATCTGATTAGAATTGAATATTTTAAATTGAAAAGGGAAAACAGAAGAAAGAATCCATGCTCTTTAAATGGAAAATTCTTTGCTATACAAAATTGTAAATGTATTAAATAAAAAATTTTATAGATGTTTAGAAACAAATAAATTAATTATTAATATATATTTATCTAATAAGTTTAAAATTAGTCTTAATATAATTTATCAATTATCTCGACTCAACAATGAATTCAAAACAAAAAGTAATCAATATTTAAAAAAGGAAAAATATTTAAATAAAAAAAAATAATAATAATAACTTTATAGTTATACATAAGTAGTTTTAATATAATATAGTTGTAAATATAATATTTTAAATTTTTTAAAGGACTCGGGAGTGTCCTTAATTTAACGGAGGGGTAGTTACGTTAATTTAATTAACTTAACTTATGTTTCTATTCCTATCTCTATTCTTAATCATTTACTTTACTTTAACTCTACTCTTTCCTTTCTTATTCACCTAAAGCTTTCACTATTTTCAATCAAATTTAATTTTAAGAACTCCTAATTGCAATTTAGTCGTTAAGATTGGGAGTCTTAAATAAACCGTCTTCAAATAAAGATGTTTCTATTTTTGAATAAAATATAAAATATTAAATAAATATTTTAAATAAAATAAATAAATTGTGGTTTTAATTCCATATTTATAAGTCGCGTTCTATTATTGAAAAAAAAAGAAACAGATTCGTATATTACGTGCAGAAAAGAACTAGAAAGCAAATTGTAACCATGAGTTAGCTTGCTGTCTCTGCAAAAAATTGATTGCATCCCCTATATAGAAAATACGTACAACTATACTTAATTCATCACTTTATACGTAAAGACATACGCAAAACTGATTTTACTTTAAATAAAATAAATTTTGTTTACAAAATAAACGTATTTCCATACAAAAACATACAAGAAGTGTAATACTACACAAAGCTAGGATTATGAGGTTTTTCAAGATAGGAGTACGGTTAACTGCTAATTTATAGAACTGCAATCAGAATCAAAAGAATATTTGAAATGTAAGTGTTTATGGAAGAGTGACTTGAAATGAATAACACACTTTAGTTTTATAAATTTTATAAAAAATATTTTTTAACAACATATTATTATAGCGATTTCGGTGCCTTTTTGTTTATTAGTTAGCAATTTAATTAACAATATTAAATTAATAAAGAAAATTAAAATGCTACTCCATAGCGAAGCTTCTAGCAACACAAAGATTATTAACAACAAGTAAGAAAATTAAAGTCGGTCTAGACCGACTATAGGATACCCTATACCATGCGTTTAGAGACCCTACCCCATAGGCCCAACTAACTGGACATAAAAAATAAGCATAAACCAAATTTGAGTGGGATTTTTATAAATTTTTTTGTCTGCAGTTATGAAAAAGTTCATATCGGATGCTATATCTATATGGGGACTAGGTCCAAAACTGGACCGTTCCTGATCATGTTTGGTAAAGTCTCTTGTATTTTGCAAAAATATATACAAACAAAATTTGGGAAGAATCAGTGCAATAGTTTTGTTTTTTAATAGATTTAAGTGAAGACCAGGAAGCAGCTCTATATGGGGCCAAAGGGATCATTTTTGGACTACTCATTAATGGATGTAATAAACACATACAGACCCAATTTGACTAAGATTTATATGATAATTTGGATCTTATGGCAATTTAAGTCGATTTCATAGGGGTCATTTGTATGGGGGCTAGGTCTGAACATGGACCGATTCTTACCAATTTCAACAGCTTTCATTCCATGGCCGATAAAAGCTTATATGCTAAATTTCATCAAAATATATTCATATTTGCGACCTGCAGTTTGATTACAAGCTTTACATGGATGGACACACAGACGGACGGACGGACATTGTTAAATCGAATCAGATAGTGATTCTAATTCGATCGGTATAATTAAAGATGGGTCTAGGTCAAATATTTTTGGTAGTTACAAACAGCAGCACAAAGTCATTATACCCAAACCACATAGTATAGGGTATAAAAATACGCCATCTCCGCCTATTCTGTGCCAGATGCTTTACTTGTGGCTATATCACCTCCATCCGGATACATCCACAATCGATGGATCTGCGCTATGTCAATTTTGGACGACCTCTACTTTGGTTTCCCTGAGGATTCCATCCAAAGCATGAACGAGCAATGTCTGTTATGTGTTTCCGAAGTGTATGACCGACCCATAACCACTAATTACGGCATACTTCAGTGGCTATTTCTTCAGTATTAAATCTGGAGAGTAGAGTTGCAGTCGCTATCCTTACGGGCCAGAAAACGCTATTATGCGGCGTGGATATTTATTTACAAAGATTTGGGACATTTTTCACATAAAGAAAAGCAACAAACCAATAGATTTTTTTCTTTCAAATTAAAATGCATTTAATATTTCGTTTTGTTTTATAAAATACGTCCATTTATCTGATATTACCTTTATTCGATGTTTTGCAGAAATTTTTTTTTGAGTTTGAATTCTTTTTATTAAAAACATTTAAACAATATTATTGAAAGAAACCTGAAACAATTTAGGAAATTTAATTATATTTTTCTCTACCTTAGTTGACTATCCTGAATCTCAAAAAAAAAAACAAGTAAGAATAATTATAGTCAGGTATAATTATAGTCGGTCTAGACCGACTATACGATACCCTATACCATGCGTTTAGAAACCCTATCTCTTAGGCCCAACTAACTGGACATAGAAAATAAGCAAAAACCATATTTGAGTGGAATTTTTATTAATTTTTTTGGCTGCAGTTATGAAAAGGTTCATATCGGATGCTATATCTATATGGGGACTAGATCCAAAAATGGAGCGATCCTGATCATGTTTGGTAAAGTCTCTTGTATTTTGCAAAAATATATACAAACAAAATTTGGGAAGAATCAGTGCAATATTTTTGTTTTTTAATAGATTTAAGTGAAGATGAGGAAGCAGCTCTATATGGGGCCAAAGGGATCATTTTTGGACTACTCATTAATGGATATAATGAACGCATATAAACCCAATTTGAGTAAGATCTATGTGACAATTTGGATCTTATGACAATTTATGTTGATTTCAAAGGGGTAATTTGTATGGGGGCTAGGTCTGAACATGGACCGATTCTCACCAATTTCAATAGCGTTCATCCCATGGCCGATAAAAGCCTATATACCAAATTTACTCAAAATACATTCATATTTGCGACCTGCAGTTTGATTACAAGGTTTACATGGACACACAGACGGACGGACGGACGGACGGACGGACATTGTTAAATCAACTCAGGAAGTGATTCTGATTCGATCAGTATAATTAAAGATGGGTCTGGGCAAATATTTTTGGTTGTTACAAACAGCAGCACAAAGTCATTATACCCAAACCACATAGTGGTATAGGGTATAAAAACACAATAAACGGTGTTTCCTTATCGCGAGATAAAATTCATGTAGGCCTATCTATTAGAAAAACTTTGTGGAATCTACACTTTAATATATTGCATGTGTTCAAGTCATAAGGAATTAGAATTGAATTAATATAGCTTATTATACCCTATACCACTATGTGGTTTGGGTATAATAACTTTGTGCTGCTGTTTGTAACAACCAAAAATATTTGATCTACACTCATCTTTAATTATATCGATCGAATCAGAATCACTTTCTGATTCGATTTAACGATGTCCGTCCGTCCGTCCGTCCGTCCGTCCGTCCGTCCGTCTGTGTGTCCATGTAAAGCTT
The DNA here is from genome assembly GCA_963682025.1 of Cordilura impudica. Lineage (NCBI taxonomy): Eukaryota > Metazoa > Arthropoda > Insecta > Diptera > Scathophagidae > Cordilura > Cordilura impudica. The sequence continues at coordinate 260,951,020 of OY821518.1, read as the reverse complement.
TTAATCAAACTGCAGGTAGCAAATATGAATATATTTTGATGAAATTTGGTATTCGATCTTTTATCAGCCATGGGATGAAAGCTGTTGAAATTGGTGAGAATCGGTCCATGTTCAGACCTACCCCCATACAAATGACCCTTATTAAATCAACATATATTGCCATAAGATCCAAATTATCATACAAATCTTAGTCAAATTGGGTTTGTATGTATATATTACATCCATTAATCAGTAGTCCAAAAATGATCCTTATTGGATAACCCTTAGTCACAGGCCCCATATAGAGCTGCTTCCCGATCTTCACTTAAATCTATCAAAAAACAAAAATATACCACTGATTCTTTTCAAATTGTGTTTGCAAAATACAAGAGACTTTACCAAAAATGGTCAGGATCGCTCCATTTTTGGGCCTAGTCCCCATATAGGTATAGCATCCGATATGAACTTTTTCATATCTGCAGCCGAAAAAATTAATAAAAAACCCACTCAAATTTGGTTTATGCTTATTTTCTATATCCAGTTAGTTCGGCCTGAGAGATAGGGTCTCTAAACGCATGGTATAGGGTATCGTATAGTCGGTCTAGACCGACTATAATTATACCCTATACCACTATGTGGCTTTGGTATAATGACTTTGTGCTGCTGTTTGTAACTACCAAAAATAGTTGACTTAGACCCATCTTTAATTATACCGATCGAATCAGAATCACTAACTGAGTCGATTCAACGATGCCCGTCCGTGTGTCCGTCCGTCCGTCTGTGTGTCCATGTAAACACTTTAATCAAACTGCAGGTCGCAAATTAGAATATATTTTAATGAAATTTTGCATATATGCTTCTATCGGTCATAGCATAAACGCTATTGAAATTGGTGAGAATCGGTCCATGTTCAGACCTAGTCCACAAACAAATGACCCCTATGAAATTGACATAAATTGCCATAAGATCCAAATTGTCATATAGATCTTACTCAAATTGGGTTTGTATGCGTTTATTACATCCATTGATGAGTAGTCTAAAAATGATCCCTGGGACAACTCTTAGTCATAGGCCCCATATAGAGCTGCTTCCCGATCTTCACTTAAATCTATCAAAAAACAAAAATATTGCACTGATTCTTCTCAAATTTTGTTTGTATATATTTTTGCAAAATACAAGAGACTTTACCAAACATGGTCAGCATCGGTCCATTTTTGGGCCTAGTCTCCATATAGATATAGCATCGGATATGAACTTTTTCATATCTCCAGCTAAAAAAAATTATATCATGCTAATTTTCTATATCCAGTTAGTTGGGCGTAAGAGATAGATTCTCTAAACGCATGGTATAGGGTATCATATAGTCGGTCCCGACCGACTATAATTTTCTTACTTGTTTTTTCTTGCCCTTGTAATTTTTACAAAAGGAATTTAAGGAAAAATAATTAATTAATTAAGTTATATCGCAAAGAAAAAGTTATAGAAAATTTTCGCATACTTATTGAGCATGTTGTATATACCTTCATAATGTGTGGAATGGAATGTTAGAAATAGAGAACTGTGCATGACAAGTACTTTATATTTATTTTGATTTTTTTTTTGCTCAAAGTTTAAGTAAAACGCGATTGTATGAATGTATGTTTGTGATGCTGTGCAAGAGACATAACGTTAAGAAAGTTATCTTAAAGGATTATAGCAGTATATATGTTTAAACTTGCATCCAGATAAGTCATAAGTTATCAAATATGTACGTAAATGAAGGATTTAAAGGATTTATATGAAAATAAGGTATGAATTCGTTCTTATTGGATGTAAAAATATTACATTAAGTTAGTATAGTTTTGATGTCGTATGATTATATATTAAAAGAAATATGCTTGTTCCTTAAAAATATTTGTTTTATATTTTGCAAAGGAAAACTTGACTCAATGTTACTATAAAAAGTAACCATATTTTTGTAGCTGAAATGAATATCTGAAAATTCTAGCAGATTCCAGCTCTCTAAATTCGAGCGCAAATTCTAGAAAATTTCATTTTTTCATTAAAAAAGACCCTAAAAATATGCTAACCAACTATAGCCAATTCACAACTCAACGCGAAAAATATACTCATTTTTATTACAAACACATTAACAAATTTAATAAACACACACATAGCATTTTATAATTTTATATATGTGTTAGTAGCAATTTTAAATGCAATTTACTCAAAATGAAGGAACAAATTTAAAAATCTGTAAATCTGCAAATCGGCTAAAGAGAAATACCTTTCAAATAATATACGCTTGGTCAAAATCGGCGAAAATCGGTAGAACAAAACATCTGTCACAAGAAATCGCTTAGCCTATTAATACTGTAGATAACAAATAATTGGACTACAAATAAAAAAAAAATTGACTGCAGAAACGAAGCATGTTTTTTAACTAATCTGGTTGTGCTGAATTCGAATCTGGCATAAAAATTGGGCAATAACGTCTTGTTGATTTTTTATCGCATGCTGGCTTTTCAGAATTGAACACATGTATTTAAAAAAAAATAACTTAACATAATCTTAGTTTTGAAATTGGTTGTTTGTATTAGTAGGTAATAAATGTTATCACGTTTTATCCCAGATACTAAAGAATTGTGTATGTTGACAATATGTATTGGGGCAGTAAACGATTAAAGTATTTATATATTTTATGACCTGCTGCATGCTGTACACTTATCGGAAAAAACTCTTGTTGGGTTAACTGATGACACATGTGTACAGGCTGCATTTAGAAAAGAATTTAACTTAGATAGTATTTTGTAATATAGCTTATAGAAAATAATTTTAAATAAAGACAGTGTCTTACAAGCATTCGAAAAAGAACAACGTGTACTGTTTTTTAATTCGTGTTTAAAATCGTAACGGGTTTTATTCACTGGCAATACTGTAAAACAGTCAATACTGACACTACAATTTGACAATTATTAATTTGCCAGAAACCCACATTCGTTCTAAATCTTCATAATAGTAGCATTTAAGCATGTCTGGGAGATCGCGTGTTACTGAGTCAAGCTATTTTTGCTTTGTGTGTGGTGTATACTTGGTTGGAAAAAAGGGATATGCAATATCAGTATCATTGCCTTATTTTGGTTTTGCTGTCAGAAATTTGGAGAAATCGTGGACGTCGGCACTGTTTTGCAATAGTTGAAGAACTGCTATATACAAGTTTTCAAATGGCAAGAAGATCTGTTTCGATTTTTTAATTCCAGTACTTTGGAGATGGTCAATTACCCACCAAACCTATTGTTATTTCTGTTTAACAAAAGTTGCTGGATTCAATATGAAAAATCCAAAAAATATTACTTACCCCAATGTCCCGTCGGTGTCCAAACCAGTTCGACGTCCACCAAATTATGCATTACCAGTCATTCCCAGTGCTACGAGCAGTGAGTCCGAAGCATCTTTAACCAGCAGTGGTAGTTTGTATGAGGCTGATGATGAACGCTATTTAGTGCCTCAAGCTGATCTGAATAATCTAATTCGGGATTTACATTTCACGAAGCAAGACGCAGAATTACTAGATTCATGCATGCAGCAGTGGAAAAATATTGCAGTTGGGACAAAAGTAAAAATCTATGGAGATTGAAGCTTGGAATTGGCTGCATATTTTGAAATGAAACACTCTATTCTATACTGTACTGATGTTGATGGATTATTTCAAAAAATGAACCAGGATAAAACTGAATGGAGATTATTTATTGATGACTCTAAGTACAGTTGAAAGGGGAATGAAAGTTGCATAATGGGAATGAAAGGCCATCCATACCAATTGCTCATGCCATTAATATAAAGGAAAGTTACGAATCAATGACTGAAATTTTGACATTACTCAAATACAACGATCATAATGGTGATGGTCTTAAGGTGTGTGATTTAAATATCTTCGTATATATATAGTATAGACCATCGTAAGTAACTGTAAATTAATCTGTTTCAGGTCATTGTTTTGTTGGCTGGTATGCAAAGAAGTTTCACAAAATATTGTTGTTTCTTTGTCTATGGGATAGTCGCTCTACATGTCATCATTACGTCAGAACAGAGTGGCCGGAAAGAACTGAGTATCACCAGGAAAACAAAGCATTTTAAATAAACTATCAATTGAACCCAATAAGTTCAACTTCCGCAGCTGCACACAAACTAGGGCTTTTTAAGAACTTTGTAATGACAAATATTAAATATTTGCTAGCGATTTTTCCTAAAATTTCATATGCTAAAATCAAAGAAGGCATATTTGTTGGCCCTCAGATCAGGAAGCTATTGAATGATGACAATTTTTCACAATGTTTATTGGAGAAAGAATATGCAGCCTGGAAATCTTTCAAGAGCATGGTGTACAGTTTTCTTGGAAAAAATAAGAGTGAAAACTAGAGACAAATTGTTACTGAATTATTAAAAAACAAGTAAGAAAATTATAGTCGGTCTAGCCCGACTATACGATACCCTATACCATGGTTAAGAGACCCTATCTCTTCGCTCCAACTAATTGGATATGGCAAATAAGCATAAACCAAATTTGAGTGTCATTTTTATTAATTTTTTTCACTGCAGTAATGAAAAAGTTCATATCGGATACTATATTTATATGGGGACTAGGTCGAAAAATGGACCGATCCCGACCATATTTGGTAAAGTCACTTATACTTTGAAAAAAATATATATAAAACTTGTAATCAAACTGCAGGTTGCAAATATGAATATATTTTGATAAAATTTGATACGTAAGCTTTTATCGGGCATAGGATGAACGCTGTTGAAATGGGTGAGAATAGGTCCATGTTCAGACCTGGTCCCCATACAAATGACCCCTATGAAATCAACACAAATCGTCATATGATCCAAGTCATCATATAGATCTCAGTCAAATTGGGTTTGTATGTGTTTATTACATCCATTAATCAGTAGTTCAAAATTACTACCTATAGAAAATTCTTAGTCATAGGTCCCATATAGAGCTGCTTCCCCATCTTCACTTAAATCTATCAAAAAACAAAAATATTGCACTGATTATTCTCAAAATTTTGTTTGTATAATATTTTTGCAAAATACAAGAGACTTTACCAAACATGGCTAGGATCGGTCCGTGTTTGGGCCTAGTCCCCATATAGATATAGCATCCGATATGAACTTTTTCATATATGCAGCCAACAAAATTAATAAAAATCCCACTCAAATTTGGTTTATGTTTATTTTCTATATCCAGTTAGTTGGGTCTAAGAGATAGGGTATAGGGTATAGGGGTCTAGACTGACTATAATTATCTTACTTGTTTTTATATAGACTGATTGGTACAATGAACTAATTTCGTTATCAAGACTACTTTAATTCAGAAGAAATTATGTTTATAATAATAGAGCTACAGAAAATCTCTTGCATTAAAAAAAAAAATCAAGAATTAAAACAAGTAAGAAAATTATAGTCGGTCTAGACCGACTATATGATACCCTATAGAGACCATATCTCTTAGGTCCAACTAAGTGGATATAGAAAATAAGCAAAAAGCAAATTTGAGTTAATTTCTTTTTGTTAATTCATTTTTTTGGCTGCAGATATGAAAAAGTTCATATCGGTGCCTATATATTTATATGGGTCCTAGGTCGAAAAATGTACCGATCCTGACCATATTTGGTAAAGTCACTTAAATTTTGAAAAGATATATACAGACCAAATTTGGATAAAATCTGTGCAATATTTTTGTTTTTTGATAGATTTAAGTGAAAATCGGGAAGCGGTCTTATATGGGGGCTATGGCAAAGAATTGCCATATGGGATTTATTTTTGGACAACTGATAAATGGATATAATAAACACACACAAACCCAATTTGACCGAGATCTATATGATTATTTGGATCTTATGGCAATTTAAGTTGATTTCATAGATGTCATTTGTATGGGGACTAGGTCTGACCATGGACTGAATTTCATCAATTTCAATAGCGATCATCCTATGGCCGATACAAGCTAATATTCTAAATTTCATTAAAATATATTCATATTTGCGACCTGCAGTTTGATTACAATGTTTACATGGACACACAGACGGACGGACGGAAGGACGGACATCGCTAAATCGACTCAGAAAGTGATTCTGATCCGATCGGTATAATAAAAGATGGGTCTAGGTCAAATATTTTTGGTAGTTACAAACAGCAGCACAAAGTCATTATACCCAAACCGCATAGTGGTATAGGGTATAAAAACTCCTGGTTTCAATCCACAATATTTTTTGTAGTACTGTCAATTAATATGCGTATCTTATACTGCAATAATTTGAAATTAAACATAAGCTGCATACACGAAATATACCATCGGTTTAATAATCACAACATATTTAAAGGAGACATTTTTACAACCAAAAATCAAAAATTATAAATTTTTAGCAATGTCCCACTAAGGAAAATAAGTTTTTCCATTTTGTTTACATTGACCTAAATACTGGCTGTAGAATGGATTTTAAAAATTATGATTTTATTCAAAACTGTCATGATTTGGGAATGAAAAATGAATCTGATATTAATATACTTATTTAAGTTTGAATTGATATACGAATTACACAAATTCTGTGAGCAGAAAAGCTGTTGAGGACGGCTCGCTTCATTCATAAATAAAGTCTTGTTTTATGTAACGTGTTCTACTGCATTAATTTTGACTCCTAAATTTACTATTAACTTTTTTTTTTATTAACTTTTAGACTAACTCATTCTGACCTGGGAAGTATAAATAAAATATTTAAATTATTGTATAAATTATTATTTACATTATTTTTAAAATCATTATTTAAATTTTTATTTAAATATTTATTACTAATTATAAATACAACATGTTGGCAGAAATTCAGTTGTACATAAGAAAAATATTTGAAAAATAAAATCATTTCGGATAAAGTAGCAATATTAAAAAAAAATATCAGAAAACTGCATATTAAAATATTCTCCTCTCCATTAGGATTTGTCAACAAACACATACTTACATTAAATATGTGTGAAATATTATTAGATCAACTATCTGTGACTACAATCACTTCATTTGCTAATACAACTTTACGAAACTTACTTGAATTTTCTGTATGCAAGTTTGTGTGCTAACAAACAATTTTTATGTTAGTTGTGTTAATGACATGCACATAAAATCCAAATATGCAAGCAATCTCATACACACATAAATGAGTAAACTAATATACTAATACCAATATGAAAGGTATTCTCAATCTGTGGTAGAGCAGAGATTTAATAATATGCTTGTCTTAAGTGTTTAAGACCTGCTGCTTTATACGACTAACATTTGTTAGATCTACACAATTTCCACTATTGGTTCAGAATTTTATAGATGTGTTTCCTAAAGTATTTCCTAAATTTCTAATTGCACTTTTTCCATAAAAATAGTAAATTGATGTCAAAATATCTAAGCCAAGTTTGATTTTTTTCGTACTATAAAAGCTTTATTCCAAATTCCACAATATTTACTTATTTTTTTCTTTTATATTTTCTTAGTAAACAAAGTATAAAGTTTATCTTGTTAATGCGAATACTGTAGTAATTTACTATAGTAATCTACTTTTTAGTTTTAATACAGTTTGCCAAGAAATTATGTTGACATAATAAATTATTTTTAAAAATATACAGAGAAAGAAAAAGTTTTCGCCGATTCCATTATATTTCACTAAATCAATATCATATTTATTAAGTATATTTAACATGAAATACCATACATAATTATATTCTCATTTATATTGGGTAAAAATTTCAAAAAATTTCAAATTTAACAATTTCGCTGGACAGCTATGCATGAGCTCTTGTTGTGAAGAGACATGTTCTTGTAAACAGTTGTGCTAAGTGCATAGTGTTGTGTTATTAACATTAACTACTTTGTTTGCATTAAAAACAATAACAACAATAGAAAAAACAAAAATTTAAAAAACAAAAAAAAAAAAAACAATAGTATACATATAAATACAAAAACTAAAGTATTTATAATAACAACATCAATCGTTCACTTTCTGGTGACAATGTCAACGCATTAAGCCTTCTGCATCCCTTGGATATGTGCCTATGATCCTTTGGGTCAATATGACCCAACATAAAAATGTAAACAAAATTTCATATTTAATATAGGAAATTTATTTGTTTTGTATTTTTTTTATTTAGTATAATAAAAAATAATGAAACGTAAAATATATAATCCCTTCCTTAACAATTATTAAAAAAGAAAAATATATATTCAATAAAATTAAATTTGAAATTCAGCCTTTTTTTGAAAAATAAAATAATTATTACATATTGAAAGCTAATGTTTAAAAATTTAAAGATTTGTGTGACAATTTAAGCACAATGTGACCATGTGCTCTTTGCAATTAGTGGAATACTAATTTGAATTCCTCCCATGTTGACAAAGAAAACACCGCTATCAATTATTTGATAAAGTACTGGATAATGGTGTATATACTCTTATACTCTTTGTTTAGAACATTGCGAGGCACCTGTGAGATTATTTTGTTGCGGAATATTTTTAACAAGATTTTTTGCTGATGGTCCATGTGGCAAAACCTTTCTTCGCAAAATATTCTAATTTATTAGCTGATATGCAAGTTCTAGTGGATACAGCCTGCATCTGAAGTTTTTATTGAAATTTCAGGCAGGATTCATATCAGTATCATATTTGAAAATAATGCAACAGGAATCGCCCAGTCACTTCCACATTCCAGGCATATTTAGTTGTGGAATCGCAAAGTGCCCAAATTTTTAAGCCATATCTGGCGGGCTTTGATGGAATATATTGCCTAAAACTGCACCGACCTTGAATTGTTCATCTACAGTAACATTTTTATGTGGATTGTAAAAAATTTTGAGCTGATTACTCCAAAACGTTTTTATCGCTGCAGTTTGTCACGAAGTCTTCTTTCTTCTCCATCTTCAGAGCTGTCAAGCCGTAGGTACTTTGATATGCTCGCAAATCGCTTAAGACTCATTGTTGCTCGGAAAATAGGTCTTCCATTTTTCCATTCCACAAGCTAGTGAGATTTTCTCCATGAGATTTATAAACTCCTGCCATTATTTGTAATACAAGATATGCATCAAGCTCTATCGTATCAATTATTTCCATATAATTCTACACCTTTTTGATTTGTCATTTGAATCACAATATTTTTTATCTTTGGTGATATGAACAAATCGAACGAAGACTTTATTTCTGTAACAATAGATGTTGCTCTTTTGGTAGGTCCAGGATAATTCAATAAAATTTGGTTTTTTGGTAACCTGGCTGTTTGAAGTGGTGGTTGTTCTTTCCAAACTACATTTTTGTTCTCAGATAAATATGTAACTGAAGTGCTGTGATCAATTTCTCCTGCAATTTCAATACTCTATTTCAATTTCCACATCCACGCATTCACGGTATTATTTGATGATGAATATGAATCGCCTTCTGCATCGTTGTTGGGTGAAAACATTTCATCTGCATCACTATCATCAAAAATGTTATCATCTTCGTCATTCATTATGTGATGCAAGATCACTAAGAATCTGAAGCAATTTCATTATGGAACAATCATATGTTAGAAATTTTGTTTTACAATACTTAGTTTTCTTCTTTGTGGCATTATGTACAAATACTCAATTATGATGAATTACAGTATGCACGCTGATCACCAACAATTAAACTGAACTCATATTATAATAAAACAAATTTTAAGAGATACGTTTGCGGGATTCTTCAAATCCCACCCACAGTTTGAGAATAATGAAATTTTGAATGAAAAAATATGCACTGAAAGCGATTTTATTGATTATTTGACTTAAAAAATGATAGATCGATGATTCTGAATGAAGATGAACTCAATTCAATTATTTTCAATAGAAAAAAAATGGTAAAGTGGAATTAAGCTTGCAATATTGCTTGTTGGGTCATATTGACCCAAAGGATATTATATGTGTGTAAATCGTGTTTTGAAATGTGGAGGGGGGAGGAAAAAATTAAATTTTATTATTTTATTTTAAAAGCATAATTTTCGTCCCTGTACTGGATAAATTAAAGTTTCACGTTCATATCTTATAGTTCAAGGGAAAAATTTTGCGTTTGAAAACCAAAATTGGGTCAAATTGAAAGGAGTGCAGAAGGGTTAAGCGTTAACATAATGAAAAAAAAAACCAAAAACAATTAATAATGCACCTAGTGGATCACAAAACAACAATTATTTTGCTCTTTGCAAATTATTGACGATGATGGTGATGACAATAATGAAATAATATTGAAAAAAACTGTTAAAGTACATATTCCTCCAATCAATATTTTGAAATGTAGAACTGAAGAACTGCATGAACTTTGCAAATTGAGTAAAATATGTGATTACGCCATTAGAAAGATACCAATTGGTTTGAAATTATTCCTTAAAAATAAACCCGATTATGATGCAATTTGCAAGCTACTTGTTGACAAATACGAGTTTTTCAGTTACACCGCCAAAGATGGAAAACCCTACAAGGCACTTCTATTTGGTCTTGATTAACATGATCCCACTATTATTAAAAAACGTCTTATTGATATGGGGCTTCGATGTTTAGACGTTAAAATCGTTACTAAAAAGAACACTTATAATATGGAGTATGTAATTTATGTTGTATATTTCAAACAAAAAACAATTACCATGAAGGAAGTTCGGCAAACTTACTCTGTAATCGACTATTTGAAGGTGAGATGGGAATTTCAACAATCAAACAAAAACAAGATTACCCAATGCTATAATTGTCAAATGTATGGTCACGGCTCTAGCCGTTGTAAGGTCAAAACTTTTTGTTCTAACTGCGCTGGCCAACATAAGACTACTGATTGCAAGGAATCTACCTCTAAATGTGCAAATTGTGGTGGTTCTCATAAATCAACATACGATCAATGTCCAAGTAAAATAAATTATGTCAATATGAGACAACGCAACCAACCAGCATCACGACAGGTCCGCTTTGGCTCTGGAGTTTCGTACGCTGCAAATTACAACAACAGTTTCCCAAATACACTACGCCAAAATACTTCAACGTCTGCAGATATTTGGCAAGCAAACAAAAATATTAACAGCAACAGCAACAAACATCCTGGTACTGATTGTGACTCAAGTGATTTATTCTCACTGCAGGAAATTAAAAATTTAACTACGGAGTTAATTAATAATCTTAGAAATTTCAAAAACAAAGTTGAACAATTCGAGGTCATCACTAATCTCGCATGCGAGTTCTTATCGTAATGGCCAACAATGGAATAAAAATTATAACCTGGAATGCAGGAGACATTCACCATAAACATTTAGAATTATTTCAATTTTTAACTACCCATAGTTTTCACGTATGTTTAGTCTCAGAAACTGGTCTTAATTCTAACATTTCTATAAGCAACAATGAATTTAAAGTATACAGAAATGACAGAGAAAGTGGTAGGGGTAGCGGTGTAGCAGTAATCGTAAAGAAGAATGTACCACATAAATTACTGCCCTTAGTAGACTCTACTCTCATTGAGAATGTTGGTGTTAAACTTTTCCCAGTAGGAGGCGCTATTAATATATTTTTATATTACTACACGGGAGGCTCAGTAGGTTCAGACGGTGTAAAGAAGCGCATCTGACATTCACAAACTCAGCGGAAGTGAAAGATACTTACTATGTGGTGACTTTAATAGCAGACATCAGTCATGGGGATGTATTAGGTCCAATTGTTGGGGAAATATTTTACACGAAAAACTCGATTCGTACAATATTAATATAATTTACCCTTCTGATAACACGTTCATACCAACAAGTGTGAATAGACAAGGCTCCACTATCGACTTCTTTCTAACTAATGACCCACTTATATTTTCTCCTGCTGAAGTGATAAATGATCTTAGCTCGGACAATTTACCTGTGAAAATCTCCCTAAATGGTACTTATAACACCTCAAATTTCCTCAAATATAATTTCGATAACGCCAATTGGGGAAAGTATGTTATGTTCATAAATAGACACCTAAGCTTGCCTATATTCGAAAATATTTTAAATAGTGATCACATTGATGAAAATTTTTTAAATTTTGAAAATATTTTAAATGATGCTATCGCTTCTAGTGTACCAAAAAGTCATGTAACTGTAAAAACCAATTCTCTGCCTAACTATATTAAAAACATGATACAACAGAGAAATTGTATTCGTCGAAATTGGCAACGCTATAACGATTATTCTCAGCTAAGGGAAATTAATATAATAATTCGTGAGGAAATCATCTTCTTCAGAAATAAGTCATGTGATAACTTACTATCTACGTTAGAGAAAGGCTCTCCCCCTTTTTGGAATCTAACTAAGGTTTTAAGAAAAAAGGCGAATAATATGCCAGTCTTAAAACATAATACTTCTCGGTATTCTACTAACCAGGAAAAGTGCGAAATCTTAGCAGAAACATTTGCCTCGAATCATTTGATCTCAGCGAACCACGTCTGCCCTAGTTAATGATACCATGGAGTCATTTCGTTTATTAAGTGCATATACAACAGATGTGAAGTTATTAAACCCCTCCCATGTCGCTAATATAGTCAAAAAGCTTAAAAAAAGAAAATCACCTGGTATCGACGGTATTAACAACATACGTCTCAAAGCTCTTCCTAATAAAGCGCTTAAATACAGGGTGCGGCTAAAGTAGCTATATGATTTGTTTTTTAAATAACTATTGAATGGAATGAAAAAACAAAAAAATTTATGATAAAAAGAAAGTCTATTTTAAGTTATTTTTTTACATTAATTATGAAAAATAATATCAGTTAAATGAGAACCGTTTTCTCTAACGCAAAAATGTGCTCTTTTTATGGCATTTTCCATAACTTTGTTGAGTGTTTCTTGTGGTATACGATCAATTTCTTCTTGAATGTTGTCCTTTAGTTGCTGCAAGGTTTGGGGCTTATTCACATAAACTTTGTCTTTGAGATATCCCCACAAGAAAAAATCCGGTGCAGTCAAAAATGCGCTTCGCCGGTCATCATTAAATTTGACAAAAAATTTTCATTTTGATCAACGAGATTTAAAACTGCTCTAGCATATTCCAAGCGCAATACGAAGTCCTCAGGATTTAGTTTTTGGACTACTTGGATTTTGTAAGGGAAGAGGTGCAAATCGTGTTTTAAAATTCGCCGAAGAGTGCGGTCAGAAAGCTGCAACTGGGTACATCGTCTTCTCGTTGATGTCTGCGGATTTTCTTCGACGCTCTGTCGCACAGCATCAATATTTTCGGCCGATCTGCCAGTTCGAGGTCTGCCCGTACGTCTTGAATCTCCGACAGTCCCATATTCAGCAAAATTATTCACCAACGAACGAATGGTTGGACCCGTTGGAGCAGTTCTTACACCATAAAATCTTCTGTATGCACGTTGAGTACTAATTATCGAACGATGATTTTCAATGAATAGAAAAACAATCTTAGTTCTTTGCGCAATTGTATAGCGTTCCATTATTAAATATTCTCCCAAGTTTAATTTCTGAAATAGGAAAAAAGAAAAAGTTAAATACTCGCAAGCAAAGAAGTTACAATTGTTTTACATCATATAGTAACTTTAGCCGCACCCTGTATATAACAATTTTAATTAATGCTTATCTAAAGTTTTGTTACTTTCCCCAAAAATTCAAGGAATCTTAAGTAATTCCAATTAAAAAACCTGGTAAGCAACCAGAGTCACCCTCTTCATATCATCCAATAAGCCTATTGTCGTGTGTTAGTAAAGTTTTGGAAAAGGTCATTAAAGGTCAATTAACAGATTTCATAGAGAACAATAATATAATTCAACCGCATCAGTACGGGTTTCGAAGGGAACACAACACAGTACACCCGCTAATAAGAATAAGAAATTTAGTCAAAACCAACTTTACCATAAAAAAATCAACCGGGATGGTTCTTTTAGACGTCAAAGCAGCCTTTTACTCAGTTTGCCATGAAGGTCTCGTTTTTAAAATGATAAACTTAAACATTCCTACACATTTAATTAAAATAATTCATAGTTTCCTCACCTCCCGTACTTTCAAAGTATATATTGGTTCACACTGTTCTGAGCGACAATCTCTGTTTTCTGGCTGTCCCCAAGGTTCATGCTCATCACCTATCCTATATAATATTTATACCTCCGATTTTCCACAGTTTGACTATTGCACCTTATCAATTTTCGCTGACGATACAGCATTGTTATGCTCGGTAATTTTAATAAGTGGAAAATATGTGTTAATTGCGAAAAAAAACAAAAGCGTTGTACTTTACGAGGAAACGCAAGGACTGCTACATCCCACAGGCTAACTTAATTTTTAATAACAATTGTGTACAATGGGAACAAAAAATCAAATATCTAGGTGTAATACTTGATCCCGAAATATATTTCACATACCATATACCATATATAATAAATAAAGTTAATATCTTAACCCGTATCTTATATTCATTTATAAACAGAAGATCCAGCCTCAGCATTGGTATGCTTATCCTTAAGACTATATTCCAGGCTGTCATATTTTATGCAGCCCCTGTGTGGTCATCTAGCGCAAAATGCCATATCAAAAATCTTCAAGTGTCTCAAAATAAATTATTAAAAACAATATATAACCTGCCTTGGTTATTTTCTACTGCAAGACTTAACGATATTGCAGGCCTGAAATTAGTTACAGATAGGATAAATAGACTTACCCATAACTTCAATATTAGATGTTTAAATTCAGAATTTAGTCATATTAATGACCTGACGTCATCTTAGGAATTCATCTAGTCTGTAGTTATAAGTAGTTTTAAGTAAATTCAATAGGTTTTTTTTTGCAAATTTTCTCCTTGAATAAAAATAATGTAAATATATACAAAATAATAATATGAAATATTGTTAAATATTAAGGTTGAAAAAGAAAAATTCTTGAACACTTAAGAAAGAAAGTATAAATGTACAAAAATGTAAATATTAGCTATAAATAAAATGAATTGAATTGAACAATTTCGCTAGTTTTGTTGAATATATTCGACATCAAATAGACATGGATTCAAATGAAAAAATTAACGGTATATTTAAAATTTTGCATTATTTCTTCCAATACTGGTTCGGCAGCCGGGGTTTGAATAATAAAAACAAGTAAGAAAATTATACTCGATCTAGACCGACTGTACGATACCGTATAACATGCGTTTAGAGACCTATCTCTTAGGCCCAACTAATTGGATATAGAAAATAAGCATAAACCAAATTTGAGTGGGATTTTTATTAATTTTTTTGGCTGCAGATATGAAAAAGTTCATATCGCATGCTATGTCTTTATGGGAACTAGGTCCAAAAATGGACCGATCCTGACCATGGTTGGTAAAGTATCTTGTATTTTGCGAAAATATATACAAACAAAATTTGAGATGAATCAGTGCAATATTTTTGTTTTTTGATAGATTTAAGTGAAGATCGGGAAACAGGTCTATATGGGGCCTATGACCAAGAGTTGTCCTATAGGGACCGTTTTTGAACTACTCATTAATGGATGTAACCAACACATACAAACCCAATTTTACTAAGATCTTTACGACAATTTGGATCTTATGGAAATTTATGTCGATTTTATAGGGGTCATTTGTATGGGAGCTAGGTCTGAACATGGACCGATTCTCACCAATTTCAACAGTGTTCATCCCATGCCCGGTAAAAGCTTATATACCAAATTTCATCAAAATATATTGATATTTGCGACCTGCAGTTTGATTACAAACTTTACATGGATACACAGACGGACGGACGGACGGACGGACATAGTTAAATTGATTCAAAAAGTGATACTGATTCGATCGGTATAATAAAATATGGGTCTACGTCAAATATTTTTGGTTGTTATAAACAGCAGCACAAAGTCATTATACCCAAACCACATAGTGGTATAGGGTATAATAAATTTGGGGGAATATAGGAGTACGTGATGTAAGTAGTTTTACTCAGGAAGATATTTTTCACACATATGAACTCAATACTATTATCAATATCATCAAATTCAAGCAAACTTGAGCTATACTTACTATCTGCGGCTGTTAGAACCCCACCTCCAGCCTCTAATAATCTATCACGTCGAAATATCTGAAATTTAGTCGATATAATCTCCGTATCAAGTATATTCCCGCGAAGCCAAGTTTCCGTAAGTACGATAACATCGAAATCCAAATCAAAACTAGTACTATAAATATTAGCAAGCTACATTTTAAGTCCACGCACATTCTGATAAATAACACCTATTTTACATGACCTTCGAAAAATAGTTTCCCAGTGGATTAAGTTGGCTGGCTTTAACCCATTTTGGCCCAGACTTGTAGTTTTCTACCCCTGAACTAAAACCGAGATTTCTGCGAAACTAGATACAGTAAAAAGTACTGGTTGATACTTTGCAAATATCTAGAATGATTTCTGTGATTTACTATCAACCACTCCCCTATGAACAAACGAGCTCCCACCACCCCCTCATAAAACAATAAACTCCCCAAAAGGACATGTTTTGAATTAAATATTACAATTGTGATATCACTTCAATTTGATAAATAGTCTGTAGTACAATACTGCAAAAGGTTTGTTCTATGCAAATATAAATAGATTTATACAGTATACTATTGACATAACGGTGCTTTCTTACGTTGAAATTGCATGGGTAGTTTTCTACCTCTTGGGCCAATGTCATAACAACTATTAATTTATATCACATGGTTTTGGTCAGTGCGGTTCAGTTCTGTTTGTTTACTGCATCGTTGATATAAGTTTTTCGATTGTGTTTGATTTGCGTTAAATATTGGTAAGTATAATAATTAATATTTTGTAACAATACATATTATTTGGTAAGTATACATTTTATAGAAAATGATGCGACACAAATTTCTAAAAACGGATGAAATTATGGCATTCTTGAATTCATCCATTTATTGACGCAAGCAACAAACGCTTTATGCAGTTTGGAATTTGGGCTCATAATTTATCAATTGATGAACAGATGATCCCCTACTTTGGAAGACATTCCTGCAAAATGTTTATCCCTGGCAAACCTATTCGATTTGGGTTTAAAGCTTGGTGCTTGTGCTCAATTTGTGGATATTTGTATCAGTCCATACTATATGGAGAAGCAGCAACTCCACACGACAAAACCATTGGACTTGAAGCGGATGTTGTTCTCAAACTATTGGAGAATATTTCATCACCATCGTCTCACAGAATATTCTTCGATAACTTTTTCACTTCTCTTCATCTCATGTGCCTACTAAGTGATCGTGGATTCTTTGCGACAGGAACTGTTCGGGCAAATAAAACTGGAAAAGCCATGCTGCTTGAAAATATGAAAAAAGGCGAATATGCAGCAATGTATGATCATGACAAGGAGCTCGTTGTAATAAGATGGAGAGATAATGCAGCTGTTACGATGTTATCAAATCATTCATCAATAGAACCACTCGCTACAGCAAAGCGGTTTGACCGCAAGCAAAAAAAACATATAGACATAAACGTTCCCCGAATGACATAGGAGTATAATGACGGTAAGGAAACAAAATAATCGATGTATGTATATCTCATGAACCTACAATCTGTTCCAATTTTTTTTCGCCCTCTCTCATAGGTATGATAATGCTTTGGGTAATTATCGTATTGGCATACCTGGGAAAAAATGGTGGTGGCCTCTTTTTACAAATACCCTTACCAACATGATGGTTAATGCATGGAAATTGCATTGCTGGGTTGCAAAAACTGAGAAAAGTAATATAGTGCCACAACTGGAATTCAGATGCCAAATCACTCGAGCTCTTTTATCATCGGAGAAGACTGACCAGGATTTGAATAATGTTCCTGGTACTAGCAATGCTTCTAGACATAGCGATGCGGCTAATATCAATGATACTATGCATTTTCCTGGCAAGCGTGGTGACGATGTGCCACCCAGACGATGCAAAGTACGTTGTCAAAGACTCCCTTCGGGTAGCGGGCCGAAATGGGTTAATCGAGGATTTTATCTGTACACATACTCACGAACTAAAATCCCACTAGGCCAAAATTCAAGGCCATCGATTTTATCAAAAATCTCTTATGGAACAATCAACCTGAATGAGGACATGCTACGATTTAGATCAGCATTAATCTTAAAACACAAGATGTCCAGGCCCACATCGAAGTTTGACTAATCAGAGAAGAATAAGTCATCGGCAGTTGTATCCCGAGCAAGCAATTTTGGCATCATCTCTGCAATACGTTTGTATATTTCCGGAAGATCTTAAATCATTTTTTCAACAATCCGTAGGATGACTTTTCCATCCCGTGTGATCTTGCAATACCACATTGTCGGCCTACTATCGCGATACGTTGTACATTGAATTACCGTTTTTTGTGAGCAATATCTGCCGGCCAATCATTTTTAACCCTTATGTACGAACCTAGGTACCCGGGTACCTTTGGCGTTTTCAACCAAAATTTTTTCATTGAAAGTGATAACCTGCATGTATGAAACTTCTTGAGAACTACTAACATTCAAACACTTTAGTAGTTTTGCAGCCGTATAGCTAAAATTATTTTTGTAGTTTGCGTGAGAGACAAATTTACTCTTAACACCCTTAACTGCGCACAAAGGTACCCGGGTACCTCTACGTGTTTTATATGCGAATGCGGCCATTGTAAGTATATTTTTTTTAGTTGTTAGTACTTCTGCATACATATATAAATAAAAATATATATAAAATATGAACGTAAACAATTTATTGCATGAAAAAAAGAAAACAGAAACATAACAAAAAACAAAAATTCAATAAAAAAAACAAGTAAGAAAGTTATAGTCGGTCTAGACCGACTATATGATACCCTATACCACGGTTTCGGTCCAACTAGTTCGATATAGAAAATGAGCATAACTCAAATTTGAGTGGCATTGATGTTAATTTTTTTGCCGCAAATATGAAAAAGTTCATATCGGGTGCTATATTTATATGGGGACTAGGTCGAAAAAATGGACCGATCTTGACCATATTTGGTAAAGTCACTTATATTTTGAAAAAATATATGCAAACCAAATTTGAGAAAAATCTGTGAAATATTTTTGTTTTTTGATAGATTTAAGCGAAGATCGGGAAGCGGCGTTATATGGGGGCTGTGACTAAGAGTTGTCCAATAGGGATCCATTTTGCACTACTGATTAATGGATGTAATTAATACATACAAACCCAATTTGACTAAGATTTATATGATAATTTGGATCTTATGGCAATTTATGTTGATTTCGTAGGGGTCATTTGTATGGGGGCTAGGTCTTAGCATGGACCGATTCTCACCAATTTCAATAGCGTTCATCCTATGGCCGACAAAAGTTATGTACCAAATTTCATCTAAATATATTAATATTTGGGACCTGCAGTTTGATTACAAGCTTTACATGGACACACAGACGGACGGACGGACGGACGGACGGACATCGTTAAATCGAATCAGCTAGTGATTCTGATTCGATCGGTATAATAAAAGATGGGTCTAGGTCAAATATTATTGGCAATTACAAATAGCAGCACAAAGTCATTATACCCAAACCACATAGTGGTATAGGGTATAAAAACCAAAGAAATTATATGTTAGTGCAGATCTTTCGAGGAGTTTGTATACATTGGACGATTAATGGAATGTTCATTGCATTGCATTGCATATTGGCTTGGAACAGCCGAGTTTTTCTCTGCTTCATACGACCGCTTTTGTCCTTTGTTTGTAAACTGGATATGGACGTTGATACAGTTTCAAAGTCTTTTGTATAAAATATTTTTATTGCGGATGCCGTCGATGACTGTGAACTAATTTTTGTGGTTTTAGCGCGTTGTTTTATATTTTTCTGACACAAATCAATGCTTAAATCTTTTAAAATTTTTCTACGACGATCAGTAGACTTATGTTGGGTATTAAATTCCATATATATTATATAGGATGGTATTGCTGCTATATAGCATTAAAAAATAGTGACAACGGCCATCGACTAGTTCTGCGTTTGCACGAAAGTATATTCACCCAATAATTTATCCATATTATCAACCCCTCCTTTACTTTTGTTGCAATATGTTATAATTTCCGGTTTTGCAAACCTATTCGATTCCACATTGGTTTTGGCATGCATAGTTGGTAAACATAACTACTGCCTTTTTCCTTTTTTGGCACGTAGGAACATAAAGTTGCCTCTTTGCTAAAGGCGAAATTTGTAGAGTATAATGATCTGAAATATATTTTAAACCATGTATCAAAATATTTACAATTAGATAAAGTTTTTCTTGGACAATATAAGCCAAATAATAATATATGTATGTTTGTTGTGTTCAAATATATTTAGAATAATACTAACCTTTCCTTATGTGCCAGCATATTAGGTGGTAAAAACCTTTTGTTTTTTCGTACTGTGCCGACGAGTGTCAGATTCCATGAGCTCAAAGCTCTTGCTAGTTCTAAAGACGTAAAGAAATTGTCTGTAGTTACATACGTTTCATATATTTTTTCAGGCTCTGACGGCATGTACTGCGTAAAACGGGTACGCCCGCGGTATCCATATAGCTGCTCATCAGTAGTTATGCATATTCACTAGGCTTATAACTTTGACGTAAATTGGCGTTAAGCATCATCCAAATGTCTCAAAAAGCAGCTGCTTTATCAGACTTTGCACGTATTTCCCGAGTTTGATTATTATCAAAACGTATACACCGTAAAAGCATTCTGAATCTGTTGTATGACATTGCTGCCCGATACAATGGCAAATGATACATGTTTTGTGAATACCAGAGTAAATCAAAATACCACGAAAAGCATTGAGTTCTTCTTCCCTAAAAGCCTCGAATATTTTTTTTGTTTCGTTTTTTGTATTATATTCTGTTGTAATTTTCTGTCCTTTACGATTTGTTTCCCTAAGTATTATGTCACACATTTCATTTGACAAAATACTTCTAAATATTTCCTTCGCTGTTAATAACTTATATTTTTGGGCTGCACCCGCACGTTGTCGTAATATATTTTTTTTTACAGTCTGTGATTCTGGAAATGTGCTAAGTTGCCAGCAGGTTCCATCTTTACCACAAAGTGCACTTCTTGTCTGAACGTCATCATTCTCATAATCATCGCTTTCTTCCGAGTCAAAAGAATCTTCATTTACTTCTATAGTGCCTGCCATTTCAGTGCCTGAAGCTTCCAGTGTTATTTGGTTTAGCGGTGAAATATATTCTTCATCGCCATCAGAGTGGAAATCTTATTCACTGCTTTCTAATTCACTTAATATATTATTTATGTCAGTAGAATTAAATCTTTTAGGACAAACTCTTGTCCTTTAATTCATTTCGTTTTTTTACATAAAAAATGTCACCTTCTCCACTCAGGAGATAAGCCGAACTGAAAATGACAACCACAACACTAAATAAAGTTTTGCATTTCTAAATATATATTACAAACATCAGCTTTTATATACACAGGAAAGAAGCCGTTAAATTAAAATTCATCTTACGTAAAAATTAAAATATGTATCTGAAATTATTAATAAGATATGTTGCATTCCTTAAGGTGTTATGAAAAATTATTTACAATATCTGTTGCCAATCCCATGTATATTTTACAACATCTTAACTGGATATTTGGAGCGAATATGCTTGTTTTGTATATACCTCCCATATAGGTAACCGGGTATCTTGCAGCGGAATAGTATATGTGTTTTTTTGCGCGCACATAAGAGTTAAAATCCTCAAGTAGTCAAGAAGCTTTTAAGAGACACACATGCCGCCAAAAACAGAAAAAATATCCTTCAGTTTTTTGGCACAAGATCACTATACAGCTTCTTGCATGACTAAGTCCCATTGTGGTCATTATACCCTATACCACTATGTGGCTATGTTATAATCACTTTATGCCGATGTTTCTAACTACCAAAAATATTTACACCGATCGACTCAGAATCACTTTGTAATCAAACTACAGGTCGCAGATATGAATATATTTTAAATAAATTTTGTATATAAACTTCTATCGGCCATAACATGAATATTATTGAAATGGTGAAAATCGGTAGATGTTCAGACCTAGTCCCCATACAAATAGCCCCTACGAAGTCGAGTTAAATTAACATAAGATCGAAATTATCATATAAATGATTATAGTTATAGCCCCATATAAAAAAATTTCACACAGATTTTTCTCAAATTTGGTTTTTATACATTTTTAAAAGTAAGCGTCCATTTTTTTCGACGTTGTCCCCATATAAGAATAGCATCCGATATGAACTTTTATATATTTAAAGGCAAAAAAATTAGTAATAATGCCAGTTAGTTGGACCTAAGATACAGGATCTCTAAACGCATGCTATAGGGCATCAAATAGTCGCTCTTGAACGACTATAATGTTATTGTTTAAAATATACCAAGCAGTTACAGGCTCTTCAAATGCTAAATTATATTCAATATGTTGTAAAAAGTTAACTTAGACGCTATAAAGGTTGCAAGGACTTTATAAATTTAAATTTAAATAAATATAAACTAGCAATATCAGGCTAAGCCATGCTTTACATTGCTATTTCAAATATATTTTAATCTAAAAAGAGAAATAAATGCAAGGGTCTGAAATAGAGCTTTAAAATACATTTGGTTAATTTTTAAATAAAAATAGAAATAGTGTCGTTCTGTGAGAAATTATCCATACATGAATTATTGGTATGTTTATACGAGGCACACACAGTCACACAAAACTTTACACATATGTACATCTGTAAACAAACAATGTTACGTATGTCATTGCATGATGCCCAGAAAATTCAAATGAATTTAGAACAATGTTTAACCAACATAATACAAATTGTTTATCTTAATACTAGTGCAATAATAATTGTTTAATATTGAACTGTTAGAGCAACTGCCAACTTGATTTGTTATGGTTGCTTCATTTGATTTTGTTACATATTTGGAAAATCAAATAATAATCCAGCCATAAATGCTCCCAAAGGATAGTTCAGATTATCGGATTATCTGTTTTTACAGCTATGTTCAAATAGATAACACAAACATAAATACTACTGTAGTACAAGCAAATCTGTACCCTTCACCACTTCTCTTTCCTATAAAGCATAGATAATTTTGTCTCAAAATATAGATACATTATTATTGTATTTTCTATGGGATAAAGAAATTATTTGTAGCAAATTTCATCAAAATATATATTTATACGAAACAAATCAAAATGTTTAAACTAATAAGCAGACTAGGAAAATGACACTTTCGTGCAATTAGATGCAATAGGTTAACAACACGGTAATAAAACAATACTTCATATCTGAGTACTTATAAGTATAGAGACGAAACAAAAATGTTGGCTTAGTCAATTTCTCAAAGTTGAAAAATGCCATCAAATTTCATGACCTAGTTTTTTTTTTTTTTTTGCACAAAAATGGTCTGGGTCATTTGCTACTTCTTGGCGAGTTTTTATTCGATTTTAAAGTTTTATAGACTTTTGAAAAGATGATTTAATGCTGATCTCGATTCATGTAACAACTTGGCGGAAAATCAAACTATAGAGCGAAATTTTCATATTTTCCCCGTATAAACACACTTGATATTTTCAATCGATTTCCGATGCAACTTTTCATTATCCGATTGTCCCCAAATTTCACATTTATTAATTTTATATAGAAGGAAAACAAACTGGACCACGCGTCTCCCCAAAATCGCATTTTCATTTTTATGGACTAGTTAAGAAAACGCAGATCAACAATACATAACACTTAAATAGAAACTTAACTTAAATAGAAAATTTTAAAATCATTTTCTAAATTCAAAGCCCATCGTTGAGAAATGGCGGATTTTATTTAGAAAACTCATGTTTTTCTCATGGACAGCTATATGCAGCTTGCTTCAGAGAAGGAACGCCGAAAAATCTGATAATTGTGGCACCGTATGAAAAAAAAATAACAATATTGTATATTAGCACACATTTAAATAAAAAATGTATCAAATAAAATGTTTTTATTGCACAATACAAACTTCGTAGAAAAAAGTTTTTTATGATAACATATACATAAGCTAATAAGTCTCGGTAAGTCGTAGTGAAGCATCAGCTTTTCTTTTATTTTAACAATATTAATGTGCTGATAGTTTTGAAAGTGAACATGAACAGTGAGTTTTTCCGATCTGTAACATTTCTTTTTGCTTCATTTTATTCATGTCTAAAAGGGTTTTATAAATCTAAGTTTTTTTTTTTTTTTTGGGAAAAAATTTATTATTTCGTAGATAAATTTGTAGTGTCCAGCCGACGGAAATGGCCACGAAATGGCCAGCAATTTTTGTGCTGAACGCGGAAAAAGCTGAAACCGTGATAAAAACCCGCTAAAGATCGATGAATCCCTCCACATTTATTTATTTATTTATTTATTTATTTATTTATTTATTTATTTATTTATTTATTTATTTATTTATTTATTTCGTTGACTGTCCTATGCTACAAGATTAAATCTTGTAATTACAGCATAGGATTTTATAAATCTAAACAGTTTAATTTGTTTATAAGAATTAAATTTAAAATCATAAAAACAAAATCATGACAGAAATTAAGCATATAATTTAAGAGCTTAATTTTTAAATTTTAATGCGTTACCATATAGCTGAATGTGATATGGTAGTGCGTTCCAAAGGCGTATGGCATTGATATAAAATTGCCACTCGGATACGAGCGTTCTATATCTAATGGCGATAACTCTTTTCCCCCTGCTGGATCTTCCAAATCTAAGTAAGTCATGTAGACACTTTGGTGTTTTCTCATATATAATCTTGTGTAAACATAAAATAGTTCGTAGTTTGAGGAGGTTTTCGAAAGAGATTCCAAAAAGTTTTGTGGTGAACGGGGTGACTGAGCCATATTTTCTTATACCAAAAACATATCGCACAATATTTTTAAAAAGGGTTTTTGTTTACACTTACTAGCAGCATCAAAATTTGAGAAAATTTCACATCCATAGAGCAAAGAGGGAATTAAATAAGCTTTAGCAAGAAGCATTCTAATGTTTAATGGGGTGCAGTGTTGAGTGGACCAAAGTGTTCTTAACATTCCATATGTTCTTCCAACAATATTGTTTACGTGATATGTCCAAGAGAGCCTGTCATTGAATATAATTTCGAGGTTTTTGACAGGTTACGACTTCAATTTGCTTGTTATTTAGTTTTACGACAAAAACACGATAAAGATTTAGTGGTCGTTTATGTATGTTGCTTAAATCATAATTAAGCTTGGAAATTGATGTATTGAGCATTTTAATTGTGCTACTGAGATATACCTGGACGTCGTCAGCGTACATATGTATATTACAAAGTTTTAGTTTACCTGGTTGATCATTAGCATATATGGAAAATAAAAGGGCCCCAAAATCGATCCCGGGGCACACCTCTAGATACAGAGACTCTGGTAGACAATGCGTTATGTAAGAATACTGATTGTGAATGATCGGATAGGTACGAAGACATAAGTTTAGCTGAAGTGTAACTGAAATTAAACATACGTTTTAACTTTTCACATAAAATAAAGTGATCTACCGTATCAAAGGCTTTCGAGTGATCGAGCAGTACCAAGAGAACCACTTTTCCATTATCTATTTGTTGCCTTATTTCTTCGGAAACACTTAACAGAGTTGTGACACAGCTATGCTTTGGACGAAACCCCGATTGCGTTTCAGTAAGTAAGTTATTTCTTTTAACAAAATCGTTTATTTGAGAATGTAACAGCTTTTCAAAGACGTTGGAGAGAAATGGAAGGATTGCAATTGGCCTAAATTCCTTATTTGATTTAGGTATTGGTATAATCTTAGCATATTTCCATTTAAGTGGATAAGAACTTGTTGTAATGACGTTGTTGAAAAGATATGTAGTATAAGGTAGAAGAAATGGCTAAAGTATTTTCATGAATTTTGGGTGCATGTTCCATCCAGCATTTGACTTCATTGTTGAACACCACAAAGCTATAGCATATTGATTTACACATTCAAATTCAAATATCTCAACTAAATCGGTGTGAAAATTTGAGTCATGATTGATGACAGATGGGCCATTTTCCGTTGGAATAATGATTGTATTTAAGGTTTGTAAATTTGTTGGTGAGGAATTGTTGAAATTGTAGTATTCGGGGTTAGAATCAACCACAGGTATATTCATAAAGGTGTTACTAATTTCGTTCACGTCAGCCGAGAAATTGCTGTTATTTTCTACTCTTCCTATACCGATTTCTTTTATAGTCTGCCATATTTTTTTTTTTGAATTTAACGCATTGGAAGAACGTTGAGAATAGTATTCAGATTTTGTTATTCTCATTAGACTAGTGGTATCTCTTCTTAATCGTCTATACTCATCGTGCAACTCCGTGGTTTTAAAACGTTTCCACCTCTTGTATGCAATATCTCTTTGCTCAATGAGACGCCTAATTGCTTGATTGAACCAAGGTTTAGAGTTGGTTGAAATACGTTTTTGTTTTATTGGGACAGAAAAGTCACACAGATGTAGTATATTACATTCAATGAACGACAATTGTGAATCAACTGAGGGAATGGTATAAATTACATTCCGGTCAATACTTAAAAACTTGTTAATTAAAAGTTGCATATTTAAGTTTTTAAAATCACGATAAGTGTGCAGTTCTCCTTTCCGTATCAATTTAAAATCATAGGATGCAAATATCAAGTCATATTTAGAAAAGCATGGCGCTGCAATTTGGTCATAGAGAAGAACAGACGAGGCATTTCCAACAAAAAATACATCCAGAAAACTATTTCTTGTTGTTGTGAAGTGCGCTGGAAGCCTATTATTTACTGGAGTTAGTACAAGTGACATCATATTATCAGCTAAAAAGGTTTGAGTTAGCATATCTGAGTTGAAATCTCCAGAAATAAAAATATCAGTAAATGGCAAAATTATAGTTTATAATTTTTTCATAAACTTGGTTATATGAACGTTTCGGTTTGGTCTATAAACACAACCAAGAAGCATTTTTTTTTACCATGTGATAAGGCCTCCACAAAAATATATTGAACCAAATCCTTGTTCCTTTTTTTCTCTTCCTTTTTCCTCTTATCAACCTCTTTCCTCTCATTCACAATTACCTCATCCTCTTTTTCATCAAAATTATCGTTTTCTTCATCCTTATCACCAGACTTACAATAAAACTTACAGGGAATATTGTTTCTCGCAAAGATGGCAACGCCACCAGATCGAGTCTTTCTATCAGCTCAGAAAGTATTATATCCCGTGAGTGAAATAAAACTGTCAGGTGTTTTTTCATCTAGCCATGTTTCAGATACACATATGGCATCCATTGCAGAGCTTTCAGAAGTAAATCGAAGCTCATCAATCTTACTATTAAGGCTCTGTGCATTAATATGAAAAATTTTTACACCACTATTTTGTTTAGCAAGTATACGAACCATATTCATACTCATATCCTTGGAACCACCATTCACACTATTTATACCCTATACCACTATGTGGTTTGGGTATAATGACTTTGTGCTGCTGTTTGTAACAACCAAAAATATTTGACCTACACCCATCTTTAATTATACCGATCGAATCAGAATCACTATCTGATTAGATTTAACGATGTCCGTCCGTCCGTCCGTCCGTCTATGTGTCCATGTAAAGCTTTTAATCAAACTGCAGGTCGCAAATATGAATATATTGTGATCAAATTTGGTATTTCATCTTTTATCGGCCACGGGATGAACGGTGTTGAAATTGGTGAGAATTGGTCTATGCTCAGACCTAGCCCCCATACAAATGACCCCTATGAAATCAACATATATTGCCATAAGATTCGAATTATCACACAAATCTTAGTCAAATTGGGTTTGTATATATATATATTTCATCCATTAATCAGTAGTCCAAAAATGATCCCTATTGGATAACTCTTAGTCATAGGCCCCATATAGAGCTGCTTCCCGATCTTTACTTAAATCTATCAAAAAACAAAAATATTGCACTGATTCTTCTCAAATTTTGTTTGTATATATTTTTGCAAAATACAAGAGACTTTACAAAACATGGTCAGGATCGGTCCATTTTTGGGCCTAGTCACCATATAGATATTGCATCGGATATGAACTTTTTCATATCTGCAGCCAAAAAAATTAATAAAAATCCCACTCAAATTTGGTTTATGCTTATTTTGTATATCCAGTTATTTGGGCCTAAGAGATTGGGTCTCTAAACGCATGGTATAGGGTATCATATAGTCGGTCTCGACCGACTATAATTTTCTTACTTGTTAAATTTGACATTGTTGAAATATAAAGAAAGAAAAGCCATAATAGTAACGCATATATTATTATGAATATAGAAAACAGCTGTTTTTTTTTTGCAATAAATATGATTTTGTTTCAGGAAAATTGTATTAAAAAGAAATACGTTTAATATATTAAAGAACAAATAAAAATATAGTAAATAATATAGTAAATAAAAAAGTTTATTAGGCGGCTCACGGTTTCCATTGCATCCAAGAAAAATATCATTTAACTGATTAATATTATCCACACGGATAGCATGATCGGAAAGAGTACGTTTGACATAAACTAAACCCTAGTATTTTTGCTCCTGCTAGAAACGTTCTCAGTCATAACTTTAAAAGCCATAAACATGTGTGTTAAATACACTCATAAATTAAGTTTTGATTTTATATTTTTTTTTCCTCATACAACTATTATTACAATTCACTGTAATGCCAAACCAAATTTATTTAAACAATATTTTTTTAAAGCCAGATTTCAATCAGTTTATGTACACTTAATATACCTTGCTTAAGATCCAATCAGTTAAAAAGCTATTTTATTGCCACACTTATGCAATGTGAAAAAAATAAATGAAAACTGGTCGATGGGCATTTCATTTCATGCTATTCGTATGAAGGTAAATGATATGAAGGTAGTTTTGTTCTTCTATTTGCTTTTGTTTTTTTATATAAAAGAAAATCCGAAATTGAATTAACCATTTGGTAACAGTTTTGTCAATGAAAAAGCCAATCAATTTAAGAGGATAAAAATATCCAAAGTGTTGCGGTAGAATACGTGTTACTAGTTAGTGAGTAATTTAAAGATTTTAAAATTGGATAAATTATATGAAATGGATTAAAAAAAGATTATGCTGCAGACCACAGAGGCGTACGAATATTTATTATATATAGAAACAACATAACAATTATGACAATGTTCAATAAATCGCTGATGAAGGCTGAAGTGCCAGAAACCGTTCCGACTAAGAATACAGTGTAGTAGCTTTCTTCTGCTCTACCACGCCCATTGAAAGCAAATCAAATTAATTATAGTACTAATTGCAATATGTCTAAATAGGACGTCAAAATTGAACAAAAAAAAATATTTTTAATTAGTTTAAATATTTGTGGGTTATAAGATTTATATGTTATAATAAGCGCCTTCAAAGAGTACACTCAATCAAATTCAAGTGGGCCTATGCAATTCTAGGGAAATTCTAGCTAGTGAATAAATTTAGTTGTTATCGTTATCGGCAAATCTGTACTTGGAGATCACCTAAATCGTATTGGACGAGCATAATCACATATTGGAAGAGCTAGTTGCGATGATGATAAACTTTCGATTACTATTTCTCCAACTCTCCAAAATAAAGTCTCCATAGGTGTCTTACCCTCTTAAAATAGGGAGGAACCATTTATGATAAAAATCATAGATGACTCTATACAACCTCACCTTAATGCAGGATTTCTTACACCAAGACTAAACGATGTCTGTCAGTTAAATATATGTATTTCATTACAGAAAAAAACTTTTTTTTTTTTGAATACACGGAACTCCCTAATATTTGTTTTTTCCTACTGTAATCCGAAATCATACTAAACTTTAATTAGTAATCAATATATTGTATAGAACAATTAAGAAAATTACAGTTGGTCAAGACCGACTATACGATACCTAATAACATGCCTCTTGTATACAGAAGATAAGCATAAACCAAATTTAAGTGGCTTTGTTATTAATTTGTTTGCCTTCGGATATGTTCATATCGGATGCTATACTTATATGGGGACTAGGTCGAAAATGGACCGATCTTAACCATATTTGTTACGGTCACTCAATTTTTCAAAATCATAAACACCAAATTTGAGGAAAATCTGTGCAAATTTTTGTTTTTTGATAGATTTAAGTGAAGGCGGGAATTAGCTTCATATGGGGCTATGACTAAGAATTGTCCTGTAGAGTCTATTTCTAGACTACTGATAAATGGATAGAGTAAACATACACAAAACCTAATTGACCGAGTTCAATATTGCAATTTAAATTTTTTGGCATATCTCAACCGATCTCATAGGGGTCATTTGTATGGGGCTAGATCTGAACATGAACTGATTTTCGCCAATTTCAACAGCGTTCGTGCTATGGCCGATAGAAGCTTACGTACCAGATTTCATCGAAATATATTTACAATTGCGACCTGTAGTTTGATAATAAAGTTTACGTGGACATGCTGACGGATGGACGGACTGGCGGACGGACAGACGGACATCGCTAAATCGAATGTTATTCTGAGTCGATCGATATAACAAAAGACGGTTCTAGATGTGATATTTGTGGTAATTACAAACATCAGTACAAAGCCATTATACCCTGCCCACATAGTCGTTATATGGTATAAAATTGGAGTTTTGTATGTTTGTGCATTTGTTTGTCGACCGATCGCCGTGAACTTTATAAAGTAGGTATTTCCGTATCCAGATGGAAAATGGATTTTTCAAGCGGTCATGGCAGCTCCCAAATAACATGAATTTTTAACATCTAATTTCAAAATATAGTACTTGGAGTGCAACAAGAGATAGCATTCTGTACATTTTACTCTAATTTGAAAAGTTGCGAAAAAATGGGTGGAATCGGAAAATGGGCATGACACCCACTATCAAAAGTAAATATTTAATGACATATATCTAGAGTTCTGTAACAGATAAAGTCTTGGGACTTACTGTGTTCATGAGTTATTAATGTCAGTAGTCCGTTAAAAAATGAGCAGGATCGTACAAATGGGCGTGTCATCCCCACACAAAGTAAATATTTAATATCATATAACTTGAGTACTATAATAGAAAAAGCCTTGGAATTATTTCTGAATCCATAATTTATTAATGTGAGTAGTCGGACAATGGGGGGGGGGGGATCGGACTGTACAAAGAAATAAGAAGTACTGTATGAAAATGACAGTCTTGAAACTTTTGACAAGTATATTAATTGCCAATGTGAGTAGTTGTGGGAAATTTAGGCGAAATCACCAAATTCAAAATCGCCAAAAACCAAAAATCACCAAAATCAAAAATCGCAAAAGACAAAAATCGGAAAACCCAAAAATTAAAAATAAAAGTCGTCAAAGTCTAAAATCACCTAAATCGAAAATCGCAAATAACAAAATCGGAAAAACGAAAATGGCCAAAATTAATTACTGCCAAAAAATCGAAAATCTTGAGAAACAAAATCGTCAAATTTAAAAACCACGGAACACAAAAAACGGTAAAGCCAAAAATCGATAAAATAAAAAAAAACGCCAAAATCAAAAATCGCCATAATAAAAAACCACAAAAAAAATCGCCAAAATCAAAAATAGCTACAACAAAGAAGGAAAAAACAAAAACAGCCAAAGCCAAAAATCGACAAAAGCGAGAATAGTGTAGAACAAAAATCGTCCAAAATAATAAATTGCTAAAACCGAAAATCGCATAGTCGAAAATCGCCAAAAAAAAAAAAAATTGCTAATATCTAAAAAGGCAAAAACAAAAATCCACAAAATCAAAAATTGCCAAAAATTAATAAATTGGTTTACTACAAAATTTATTTTTATTAGATTTGAAGCCTTTTTCAGACATATTGCAATCAATAGTGTAATTAATTTTATTTCAATGGTGTGTGGTAGAGAAGAATAACGCATATATTTCAAAAATGCATAACCGCACTGTATTTTTAATCGGCCCGGTTTCAGGCAATTCAGCCTTCATCAGCTATTTATTGAGCATAACATTATTATGTTATAGTTGAATAATGGGCGTGTCACCTCCATGCAAAGTAAATATTTAATATCATATAACTTGAGTACTATAATAGAAGAAGCCTTATTATCATGTAATTCTTTTTTACTACATCTTATTGCAACTCAGTTTACCATACTAAAACAACATCTCTGTTTTCGCATAAGTTTAAAAAATAATACAAGTAGGCCGTTGTTAACAGAAAAATACTTTTTTGACCAACATCTAAATCTAGAAAACAATAATATGTCGAAAGAAAAATCAAATAAACTTTTTTTATTAAAAACTAGCTGTTTTTACCCGGCCTTTCCCGGGATCCAAAGGGCTTTGGTTCACCATGCTTACCAGTCTCCGATGAACCATATCTCAAAAAAACTAACTTACTCCCAAAAAATTTTTATGGGATTGGGGAATTTGTTCATGGTGAAAAAATTCCCTATGTTCACGTTTTTTGGGGGAACAAATTCATGTTTTATTTAAATTTAAACTTTTGTGACTTTTTAATTTAAAACTTTTTTATAAGACGCTACAGCAAAAATACTTCAAAAATAAGCAGCTAAACCGCCTTAATTTTTTTTTTTTTTAATTTTATTTATTTTATAAACATCAAATATAACGGAATCGGTTGCAAATTAAGGGAATCAGAACTTTAAAAATTTAATTACTTTATTCACTAAGTGATCATCATTGAGCAGACACGTCAAAGAAAAACAGAAAATGAATGCGACGTTTAATATTGTGCCGCAATGTTGCTTTAAGCAGCTGCTTATAGTATATGTATAGTAATTATTGCACATACGTAGATAACATTTATCATAAGACTTTTCACTGAGCTGTGTCCCGCGAGCGAGTCGCGTGCGCGTTCGCGCGTTTGGCAGCTACACCCGAGCTGTCGCGCAGTTGTCGTCAATTTATTTGCGTCTGCGTGCGCGCCCCTTCCGCGCGTTTGGCAGCCACACAAGTGCTGCCGCGTAGTTGTTGTCAACCTATTTTAATTGCCAAATATTATTTTTCATATCATTCGATATTTGAGCGCAGCTGTGTTCTGCGAGCGCATAGCGTCACGGCCGCGCTCCGCGCGGCGCTTCCACGCGTTTGGCAGCCATACCGGTGCTGCCGCGCAGTTCCTGTCAACCTATTTTAATTGCCAAACTTTATTTTTCAGATCATCCGATATTTGAGCGCAGCTGAGTTCCGCGAGCAGATTACAGATTTTCAATACGTTTATTCAGAGCAGTATGGAGATTTTGTTCATTTCCTTTGGGGACCCTTATTTAAAAATTTGGGGATTTGTTCATTTTTTGGGGAGTTTGTGCATTGGGGGCTAAGTGCTGAGCGCATGCTTACCATTACAACTTAGCATGGATTATTTTGAGTGTATTATGTCTAAAAGTTACGAATTTTAGTTATTCTAGAGCTTGGGGATATGCAGCAATTCTGGTTTTTCCTTCTGGTGCATATACGAAAAGCTTGTGCTGGCTCCCAACTCTGGAGCAGGCGACAAATAATTGTCTATGAGAAAAACAGGGAGATTCTAAGTTGATACCTGCTACCGTAAGAGATGGTCCTCTTATGTACGTTATGTTAGGAACAACTTTTTGTACCATCTCTTGCAATTAAAAACCAACTTACAAAAGTCTTCTGGTAGGGATATTACAGTCGTTTCAAGAGTTTCACATTCCCTGGAGTCAGCTTGTCGTATCCGTTGGGCCTGAAGACATTTTTGAGTCGTTTCCGGAGTTTCAGATTCCCTCGACTAAGCTTGGATTTCTAGACGCACTGGAGTAGATTCAGGCATTTCCGCTTCTCTTACAAAGCTTTTCTTGATCTTTGGGTTTCAAGACGCTATTGGGTTTGTTTAAGTGTTTCAGCATTTCTCGACTCAGATTGTCTAACTCGTTGAGACTCGATACGAATTTGGGTCTGATCAGGTTCTCTAGAGTTCTGTTTTGTTTAAGCTTCTTTGCATTTGAGGTAGTGCGGCCTATGCGCTATGCTTTCATGTGCAACGCACAAGTGCAAATAGTTATTTTTCCACCTTTACAACTCATTTATATAGTGAAAAAGATGAAATGGAAATATTTGTAATAGGTTGCTTTCCAATGTAGCCAAAAGGCAAAATGGAAATAAATGTAATATTTTGTTTTCAAATATTTATAATCGGAATAATCATGCAGCGGTAGTCAACCTATGAAATAAATCTGCACTAATTTTGGGGTGTTGCAACTCATATAGTAAAGATAAGACGGGAAAATTTGTAATAGGTTGATTTAAAATCTTCATTTCATAATGGTGTAAACTCAAGAGTAGTAAGTATAGAGATTTATGTACAAAATTTTTGGGAAGTCCATTGAAAAATTAAAATATGAACAAGCACTAAAAGCGTATATAGAAAATTAAAAAAAGTGGGCGTGGCCGATAAAAGTATATGACGACCTTACCTGGGATTTGAGAATAATGTGCAGTAAATTCGAGCGAAACCCATAAAAAATTAAAAAAGTGGTCGCAAAAGTATACGTGGCCGATAAAAAGCATGTGGTGACTTTCCCTGTGGTACAGAGATCGTGCGTACCAAATTTCAGAGGAAATCGTTAACAAATAAAAATTTGTATAGCGAACAAATATCGCAAAAAGCAGAAAATGAATTGTATATAAAAAGTGGGCGTTAAAGTAGGCGTGGTCAATATGAAGCATATGGTGACCTTAGCTGGAGTACAGGGATTGTGTGTACCGAATTTCAGAGAAATAATTAACAAATAAAAACTTGTATAGTGAACAAATATGAATAAAACAGAAAAGGAATTTTACATTAAAAGTGGCGTATATGGCGAACTTTTCTGGGGTATAGAGATCGTGTGTACAAAATTTCAGGGAAATCCGTTGAAAAATAAAAGTTTGTATAGCGGTCAAACAAACAAACAAACAGAAAATAGAATTTTATATATATAGATGGCACAATGATATCCAGGTATTTTTAAAATAGAAAAGGATTGGCTGATTTGTAGTGTTTGCTCTTGTCAAATAAACAGTAAAAAAAATATAATGTAGAACAACATATCGATACACAAAAACACAAATTAGCTGCTTCTCAGAAACAAGACCTTCCAAAAATGTTAGTAACAGAATTTTCTGTTACTAAAAATGTCAATACATTCGAGGAAGATCTTTGCAAGTTTCTTTTAGAAACCAATATTGCAATAAAAAAGTAAACCATCCCAGCTTTAAAAAATTTTTTGAGTGAAACTTCTCTTCGAACGAAATACATACCTCAAATCTATAAAGAAACTATAGAACAAATGCGTGAAAAATCAAAGGGAAAACATGTATGGATTTCTCTTGATGAGACAACAGCCAGCGAACATTGATATGTTGCCAAATTTATTTTTGGAATTTTTGTTTTCGAAGTGGGGAACAGATCATATTTGTTGAATATGGGTGTACTCGAAAACGCAAATAGTGGTTCTATTGAACCACCGATTAATTGCAAACTTTATGGCTAGATGGTAAGTAAATAGTTGATTTATATTTTTGATTTAATTGTTTTATTTTACATGTGTTATTGTTTTTTGACCAGATATGTGTTGTTTATTGTTTCTTGTTTTTGGAGCTACCTGGTTCTTTAAATTTTAATGCAAATAAAATAAATTTATTTCATTTTTTTCACCCAATGTTTCGTCAATCTGTGTTGACTTCTTCAGGGCTAAAAATATATAAATATACAAACAAACTTTTTCTAACAACATCGAAAATTACAATGTAATTAAATTACTAACAATTTTTTATTGTGGTACCTTTTAAATTAAATTTAAAAATTAAATTAATTAAATTAATTTAAAAATCGTCAAGTATTAAAAATAATCATAAAAATAAATTTTGAGCTACACACTAGTCTCACAGGCGGTTACAAAACGATTGAATAAATTGAATCTGTGTTATTTTTGTCCTCTTTTGTGTTCATCGACTTTTCACCTTTTTGTTGTATTCGGAGGCTTTCCAGCATTAGACTCTTGCTCTCCTTTCTCTCGATGTCCAATATTTTAACGTTTATAAAATCAGCTGTGTGTTTGTTTTCATTCAATTTTTATAATATAATACCAAAATTTGCCAAGAGAAGTTAACGTGCAGTAATACCAAAATATGCCAAGAGAAGTTAACGTACAGTAATACCAAAATTTGCTACGAGAAGTCAACGTACAGTAAAAGCAAAATTGATTCTCCACGCATAACTTTCCGCAAACCCAACGAATTTAAGCAGTTAATAGCTCAAAAGAAGGAGCTTGATCCACTGAGTGTTCTTAGACCTATGTCAACAGCCTACTTTAATTAGAACTCTAGTTATATAGGTTTGAGAGAAGAAAAATATTGAAAAAAATCTTGAATGCAAAGTTTATTATAAATTCTTTTAATATATAAGATGTTGGGCTAGAGCTGTTGTGAGATTTTCTTTTTTGACGTCGGCTTTATGTTCACTCATTCTTACTTGCAGCGCTCTTTTAGTTGTGCCTACGTACTTTAAATTGCAGCTTTCTCCATCTCCCCCTTGGCACGAAACTTCGTTTACGACGTTGCTCTGCTCCAGGATCGGTATTTTGCTTTTTGTGTTGTTAAACAGTGTACGTAATGTCAAATTTGATTTCTGAGCAAAAAGTGTGTTCTCTGTAGGGATTATTCTCTTCATTGTTCCAGAGTTTGTAAGTGCTGGATTGTAGTTGATTGAGATGAATTTTTTGGGGTTCCCATCTGCAATTTTTTTTATTGTTTTTTTGGTTTTTAGGAATGTTCCTATTTTTTATTAACGTGTTAATTATATGTGTAGGAAAACTATTTTTCTCTAATGTTTTTCTAATTATCGTAAGATTTTTCTGATGGAATTTGTTATCGCTGATACTAAGAACTTTGTTTATAAAGTTTTTTGCTATGTTTATTACCATATTTCTTGGTTGTGTTGTGTGGTAATTTATCAATCTACTTGATGCTAAGTTTTTCCTGTACCAACCAAATGAAATATTTTCCCCATTTCTTTGTAATTTTGCGTCAAAAAAAGATAATTTCCCGTTTTCTTCCATTTCTGATGTGAATTTTAATTTGTTGTTGTAGTTATTTAGAACTTCCAATATACTTTCGTTGTCCTCCTTTTGATGATTGCGAAAAAATCGTCCACATATTTGTATATTGCTTTAATTTTTATGTTTTTCTCTTCAAGTCGTATGAGGTTTTCATCTAATAAGTCATCGAGCACTATATTTGCTATTGTTGGTGACAGAGGATTGCCCATTGGCAATCGTCTTTTAGGTTATACTCTTCAGAAAACATATTTTTGATAATTTTACCTGTATATTTAGCTAAGTTATTTTACATTTTATTTCTGTGGTTTTGTGGAATAACCATGTATGTCCATTTTTTGTAAGTTTTGAGTTAACGATGCCAAATATATTTATTTTTGACGCTCTTTACATGTGTTAAAAAAAAAATATTGACCATTTCTGATTTTTTTCTTTAAATAACGACGTAACTTAAATGTTTATTAAATTAATTTACAGCACTATCGACGTATGTCAACCTACAATTGGTCGCTGACAAATTATTTTCTCAGAAAACGACACATAGCGACATACGTTGTTATTAATGAAAAAAAAAATGCAAAATAACTTTGGATTATTTTTCAGTTTATAACCACTTATAAAAACTTGTGTGTTTATTTCTGTTATTTTTTGTCACTATTATTCTTGAAACGTTGTTATATTCTCATCCTCAGTCCCGTTAACTTTTTGTTGAGAATAAAAAAAATCAATTTTTCAAGCAACACCAACTTATGTCTATATGGGTGGTTGCATTGGTAGTTTTCTTTTTCAAAGAAAACGACGTTTGTCGTCATAAGTTGTTTT
This sequence comes from Cordilura impudica, assembly GCA_963682025.1. Taxonomy (NCBI): domain Eukaryota; kingdom Metazoa; phylum Arthropoda; class Insecta; order Diptera; family Scathophagidae; genus Cordilura; species Cordilura impudica. The sequence goes on along the minus strand of OY821518.1, from coordinate 260,913,103 downwards.
ATCTGCACACACTTTAAGTGTTATTTACATATTGTTTTTTTCGTCCTTCTCTAGAATCTATTCCTCTGAAGATTTTTGACTCAAAATTTTATATAAAGTATTTATTACCCATATCTACAGGACTGTTAAATAAAAATCTCTAAAAACTTTATATCGAGCCCATAATTTCAAATATAACGTTTTTTGGCTCCCCTGAACATTTTGATTTTATGACATGCGCGGTTATTCTAGAAAACTACAGATTTAAGGCATTGAATATGACAAAGTGGTTCTAGCGGTCACAGATGCAGCCGCGTACATGTTAAGTAGAATTGCCTCTCTCAAGTTTATTTATCCTAAAATGGTGCATTTGACATGTTTTGCTAATGGCCTTCATCGTGTTGCAGACTTCATATAATTAGATTTTAAGGATGTAAATAAATTAAATTACATTATACATTTTATATTATAGGCACGCCGAAGAAAACAGTTGTTTTCAAAAATGAATCCGAATTTAAATTTTCCACCGACTCCATGCCCTACTCGTTGGGGAACCTGGTTAGAAGCATGCATGTATTACGCAGAGCACCTGGAAGAAGTGAAGGCTGTCGTTACGGAGTTAAGTAGCGAAGACTCGGATACAATTGTACAAGCCAAGAAAGTATATGGTATAAAAGTACTGAATTCCCAACTCGCGTTTATTAAAAAAAACTTTTCGGTGATTGTTCCTTCTTTAAATAAGCTACAAACAGTTGGTTTAACTATAAATGAAAGCTTAAATATAGTGGCGAATGTAAGAGAGAAACTACATAAACTTAAAGACCAAAGTTATGTAAAAAACTTTGATGCTGTATTTCGAAGAAATCCAGGATACAAATGATGAATATGTAAAAATCCTATCATCGAATGAAATTTTAATATTTAAATTTGCTCCATCAACGTCCGTTGATGTTGAAAGAAGTTTTTCAAAATATAATGCTCTTCTAACAGGTCAAAGCAGAAATTTAACATTTAATAATATAAAAGCACATATGATTGTCTATTGCAACAATTTTTATATTTTGAAATAAAAATTAATAAAAACAATTTAAATATCGCTTTTTTCCCACATTTTTGTGGTTTAAAAGTGCTTTTTTCACGTTTTTTTTTTTTTTTTTTTTGCTATAAAAATAAATTTTTTGCTTTTTTTTGTCCTCTCTGTTTACTATTACAAAGAAATAAGAAGTACTGTGAAATGACAGTCTTGAAACTTTTGACAAGTACATTAATTATCAATGTGAGTAGCCGTGAAAAATATGGGCGGAATCACCAAAATCAAAATCGCCAAAAAATGAAAATTCGCCAAAATCAAAAATCTAAAAATGCGAAAAATTACAAAAAAAATCGTCAAAGTCAAAAATCGCCAAAAACAAAAATCACGAAAAACATATATTGGCAGAACCGAAAATCGCAACTTACAAAATCGCAAAAACAAAAATGGCCAAAATCAAATATTGCCAAAAAAACGAAAATCGTGAATAACGAAATCGCCAAAATCTAAATCACGGAAAACAAAAAACGCTAAATAAAGCCAAAAATCTATAAAATTTAAAAAACGCTAAAATCAAAAATCGCCAATATAAAAATCACAAAGAACAAAAATCGCCAAAATCAAAAATAGCAACAAATAAAAAACAGCAATAGCCAATGTCAAAAATCGACAAAACCAAGAATCGTGAATAATAAAAATCGCCCAATATCGGAAATTGCTAAAACCGAAAATGTCAAAGTCGAAAATCGCCAAAAACAAAAATTGCTACTATTTAAAAATGCAAAAACAAAAATTGACAAAATCAAAAATTGCCAAAAATAAATACATTGGTTTTCAACAAAATTTATTATACCCTATACCACTATGTAGTTTGGGCATAATGACTTTGTGCTGCTGTTTGTAACAACCAAAAATATTTGACATAGACCCATCTTTAATTATACCGATCGAATCAGAATCACTTTCTGAGTTGATTTAACAATGTCCGTCCGTCCGTCCGTCCGTCTGTGTGTCCATGTAAAGCTTGTAATCAAACTGCAGGTCGCAAATATGATATAATATATATTTTGATGAAATTTGGTAAATCAGCTTTTATCGGCCATGGGATGAACGCTGTTGAAATTGGTGAGAATCGGTCCATGTTCAGTACTAGCCCCCATACAAATTACCCCTATGAAATCGACATAAATTGCCATAAGATCCAAATTGTCATATAGATCTTACTCAAATTGGGTTTTGTATGCGTTCATTACGTCCCTTAATCAGTAGTCCAAAAATGATCCCTTTGGTCCCATATAGAGCTGCTTCCCGATCTTCACTTAAATCTATTAAAAAACAAAAATATTGCACTGATTCTTCTCAGATTTTGTTTGTATATATTTTTGCAAAATACAAGAGAATTTACCAAACATGATCAGGATCGGTCCATTTTCGGACCTAGTCCCCATATAGATATAGCATCCGATATGAACTTTTTCATATCTGCAGCCAAAAAAATTAATAAATATCAGTCTCAAATTTGGTGTTTGCTTATTTTGTATGTCCAGTTAGTTGGGCCTAAGAATTAGGACATGGTATAGGGTATCGTATAGTCGGTCTAGACCGACTATAGTTTTCTTTCTTGTTTTTTATTTCGGTTATGATGGGTGTAGGGTAATGCATCGAGTTACTGATAGTATAATATAAAGAATAACAGAAGAGACCAGCTCACAACGGACAAATTAATTTACGATTGGTTGACACTAGTTCGTATAACTTCATACCTTAAGCACTCTATAGCCAGGCTATTACTAATTTATGCTGATGTGTGTAAGTAAGAAAATACTTCTGTCTAAGGTGAGTCTTTTAATCATTTTCTGAATCGACTTAATGATGTCTGTGCATCCATTGGCTGCCCATCACAATGAATATATTTCGATGAAACTATATTGATAGGCCGTGGTCGGCCATAATATCAACGGTGTTGAAATTTGTGCATTTTTAGACCTAGACAAGGACTACATAAATGGGCCATATTATATAGGTTTCAACGCCAGCTGCAGTTGTACAGCTCTAATTATGACATGATTGTTATACTGCATCATTATTTAACAAATAATTTCTTATGTAACTTCAGCTGTTTACCCTTTAATATTAAGTTATAAATTGTTTTTTTTTTTTTAATTATTTATCTATAAAAATCTAAAAATCGTTTAACTTTATTTTGATGGCTTCAATCACATAAGTAAAGATTTAACTGCTTACACTTGACCACAATGCCAAAAAGATTATGTCAACAAGCCATAAATAATAGCATTGTTAGAACATCAACTTTTTGATACCCTTAAAAAACACAAAGCATTTCAAAACCGAACTGTTATTTTTATTCCTCTTTAAAATTCTTCATCTGTTCATCTTTTGTTTTATGTGTTATTCCAGTGCAATGTCTGGAAATATGAACAGAGATTTTATAACAATGCCATAAAATGTTAACACTAAAGCAAGTAACAAAAAATACATTAAATGTAATTGCTTCTTAGGAAAAAAAAAAAAGAAAAAATAATAAAAATAAAATAAAATAAAACTGACATTAAAACATAATAAAGTCACAGTTCAACAATCAGATTGAACATTGTGGTTGTGAGTTATTTTTCTGGTATTTGAAGATTACATATATATTTTGTTTTATAAAATTTAAACTAAACTTAATCTAAGCCAGGGAGAAAGAAGCCCAAGGATGAGCGACGCATATTCAGAAGTAATTTGCTCTTGAAATGTTAATCAACAATGATGGTACTGAAATATCGCCGCCCAACTATGTGAGGTACAAACAGTTATAGTCCCGTTAAAGAATAAACAAGCTGGTCGACGTTATAGCTTGCCTCTTGAGCTGTATAAAAACGGTGGCTAATATGGCCTGAGAATACATGTCTGATGATTTTAATATTCGTTTTCTGTGACGTATCCAGAGGATTTTATGCCTTAGTCTATGCAAGAACACTGTGGAACAAATTCAGGTTAGCAAAAGTTAGGTCTATTCTGAGAGTGAGGGGTGAAAACAGAGGCTAAAATAGAAGACCCGTATCGCGACGTTTGTTTATGTTAGTTCGAATTTTTTTTTTAATCGACCTTCGAATTTTGCAGTCAAATGTCAATTTTCAGCATATTGTTTATATGGTTTTTTGGCTATAACTCGTCGACTAATTAATATTTTTCAATCTGTAAAAGCCAAATTATTGCTAGAGACAGTAATTACAACTTTTTTAAAAATTGATTTAGAAAATTTTTGTGGTGCTTATGAAGAAAAATGTTTGAAAAATTATTTTTTTTTCATGCTTTTTGAAAATATTTTCCACAAAACTAAGTTTTATAGCTTTCTGTTTGATCTATAATAGGCTTCTCAGTTTCCTCAATAAATTTCGTTTGAAAAGAAAACAATCATAATACAAAACTTGCGTTTTCCAGCTTAATATTAATTTACTTCTAATTTTTTATGTACCAGTTTTGTTCAGTGTTGGTTTTGAAGAAACATTGAAACAGAAATTATAAAAATATGAAAAAAAAAATATATTTTTGAAATGTTATTTATGTGAAGTTTTAAGTAAAAAAATTTGATTTGGAAAATGAATTGGCCAGTTGTCATTTAGCAGGCGGCTGTGGATCAACATCACTGCTCTCTCTAATATCTTGGTCATCGTCATCATCATCAGAAAGGTCGATAATTTCGTTCAACAGATATTTTGGAATTTTATCTTTGTCTTCCCCGTCTTCCTCTTTTTCCTCGTCTTCCTCTTCTTGAAAGGTGTTTTTATACCACCAACAAATTTCAGGGGTATTGCATATGTAGATTTCTTTCCTCTGTATCTGAAACGAAAATAGTTTTCAATCGTTAACATGTTTAAATTGTGCACACTGACAAAGGTTAGGTTAGGTTGAAGGTGGCTGCTAAACCAAAGGAAAAACACACTTAGACTCTGGGATCCATTGTGAAACCACGGACGAATTAGTGTTCCCCCCAGTCCCCACCGTAGAGCCAGTTTGAGCTCCTGATGAAGCCCCTGATATGTGAAATGTCCACATTTGAGAGATCAGAGAGATCGTGAAGAAACGGCGATCCCGATGTTCGAAGACTCGTTCTTGAGAGTGCCGGGCAATACCAAAGCAAGTGTTCTATGCTCTCCACCTCCTCCACATCCATGCAGCTACGACAGAAGTCATTTGACGAGACCCTGATGCGTTCAGCGTGTCTCCCTATGGGGCAGTGCCCAGTGATAACAGCAACTACTGTTGAAATCTCCCCACGGGGGAGTGCTAGTAGCGCGTTAGTGCGCTTATAATTTAGAGCCGGCCAGATATGACTCGTGGTCCTGCACGTTGATTCATTAGCCCATCTGTTGTCGGTCATGCCGGCGGTATGAAGCCGAAGTTCCAGCTTGCAAGATTCCAGGGGTATACCAACAAATTATAATTCCGCTGGAACACGTAAGGTAGTGCCCTGTCTTGCCAACTCGTCAGATTTACAGTTTCCCGGTATATTCCTGTACCCTGGACGTGCGGCAGCTAATGGAGGTTCTTGTTTTCACGAACATTGATTCCAAGGATTTTACCGCGGCTTGACTGACACTGACAAAGATATTAGAAAAATCTAGGAATTCAAAATATGCACACTCTATAGTTACCTTATTTCAAATGGAAGCGCAGTTTGGTGATAACGTTCGCCTTGCTCATCAGATTCAGTTGACAACTGTTGAGCGAGTTGATCAAGATGCTGATGCAAGAGATGAATTTTGTACGACATATTAACCCCATTTTCATCGAAAGCTTACAACATATTTGCAACAGTTTGCCTGTAGTTGTCTTTGCGTTCTTTATCCGAAAGTCCTTTAATGACTGCTTTCAATGCGAGCCATGCACTTAATTCTCTGTCTGTCAGAACTTGGTCAAAATCTTGACTACTCATTAGTTTACGTATGTCGGGACCATTAACAACCCCTTCCTGAAGTTTGGCGTTACTTAGTATTGGGAAAATGTCTTTTAAGCGGTTGAATACTGCTGGTCTTTTTGCGATACATTTCAAAAAATTTTTAGCAATGCCAAGTTAAATGTGGAGCAACGGCAACAAAATTTTCATTTCAGGAACAAGACTTTCGTGTAGCCTACTGTCTTTAGGTCATTTCCGTCCAATGCGACTATTCCAGTTATGCTGTTTGATTTCTTCCTTTAATACCTTCTCCGTATCGTGAATCCCAATCGCACAAAAAACACGGATATTTTGGGCGGCCAGATACTGTTAAGCCTGTAATCAATGAAACTATTTTGAGGTCGCAGCAAATGCGCCACTGGTATTCGTTATATTTGACTATTTCCAGAATGTGTTTCAAATTATCGAAATCTTCACTAGTGTCAGTGTTATACGCAATCGGAACATAAGGCATTCTATTTATCTTGTGCAAAAGCACAACTTTTAAGCTGATTAGTGAACTATCGATGAATAAACGCCAGTCATCTTTTTTATAGGTTAACCCTATCGTCTCCATTAACTGTTCAATATCGTTGCAATAAGCGAAATTTTTGCAAAATTCACATTCAAGAACTTGTCTAACTCTTTTTCGCGTTTTCGATATGCTGTTACTTTGGTACCTTTCGCCAGCAAATTATTTCCTTTCAAAAATGAAGCCAGTAGTTCTGCTTTTTCTGAGTCAAACACAAATTTGCAACAATTCCATCCAATTGGTTTTGTGTGACTAGGATTGGGTCCTTTGATGTTTCATAGGATGTCCTTCACCAGGGTCGTATTCTGAGAAGAAATCCATGGATGTAGCAGCGGCGGTTGTAGTACTGATATCTGTTTGAAGATCAATACTTCAGTGTGTTGGTACTGAAACGAATTCTGAGAGCGGTAATGGTAATTGGACACTTGGCAATGCTACATAAGTTTTATTCTTTGCTTTCCTTCTATTCAAAGTTTTATGGTAGTTGATACATCCATAGCAATTTTCTTCTTGATGCGGGCTGTTTTCTAACCATATCATTGGTATACCAAAAGGCATAGGCTTCTTCTTTCCACTTTTCCATTGCATAAGAGTTGAGTAGCAATTAGGGCAAATTTTTTTAGGGGCATAGTTTACGTCAGTGATAAACTCTTGCGAGAAATATTGTTTATAGGCTTCCAAAAAAAAAATCACTCGCATTGTCACATTTTTCATCGCTTGCTCCAGATATATGACATAGGGTACCATGCTCACTGACCTGATCATGCCCATTATTTTTCCGGGTACTAACGTTGATAACTTGTGAAATCACACAAAATGTAGTGTCCTATAAACCACAAACAAACGTAAAAACGTATAACATATGTATATGAACATAAAAAAGTCAATTTTTATATATAAGATTGCTGCTTGTAGCGCTTGAATACCATTTACAAAGAAAAGACATATAGTTTGTATATCCTGTTCGCATTGTCGCACTTCGTCAAATCTTGAGGTCTACACGTGAAGCTTGGATAGGAGAGGCATGCTGGTTTGTCTTCCAGCTATCTTCAGTCTGGCGTGGTTCTTTTATCCAGCTACACTGACCTGCGTAACATTAGAAAAATTCTAATTCATGCCTCGTATAAAAATGCCACATATAGTGTAAAAAAAAATCTGTTAAGATAACGTAAGTTACATAGTATTAGAGTCAGTTGGTGTTGACCCTCGGAGCACAATTTACCCGCCCATAGAATACGTTAAAACACCTATGGCAACTCTTATGCTCTTACATTTCAATGAATTGCCCCTATAATCAGATCTATTAATTTAGCCACATAATTTTTATATTTAACATTTATCTTTTATTTATTTTAGTAATTAATTTTTTTTTTTAACAAAGTTCACTTAAAATAGAAAAATCATATATTAAAAAAATTTTAAATGTGGAATTAGAATTAATTGTGAATTTTATTTCATAATTGTATATAATACGTGTGTCTAGAAAAATAGTTGAGGGACAAGTGTAAAAAAAAAGTATTACTAAGTATATAACAAATTGCAATGTCTTTAGGTAGTCATTCAACTTAATGAATATCAATGAACGAGAATGTAAAAAAAATGAGATGGTTTGTATCTCGGCTGGATTCGCCGCACTACCAAAGAATAAGAAAATTGTCTTCGAGTATATGGATTAATGAAAGTTTATAGTTATAAAAAATATTTTAGTTTACATATTTTGTTCCAATTAAACTTACAATTTTTTTGGTTTTCATCGCTGTTGACATTAAAGGCCTTTGATGCAACTGATGTCTGTACAAGCTGTTGAAAGAGTTTAATTATTTTAGTATTTGTTTTGTTTTGTTTCTTTCTTAGTTTTGTTCTATGTTGTTATCATACCTCACATAACACTTTTTCTTTAACTTTATTTATTAACCACAACTCTAATCATAATAAAAAAAAAATTATATTTAAGGATTATTATTTTAAACTTGTTTTATATTAAATTAAATTTGTTTTCCTTTAATTTTATTTTTTTTGTTTTAATCACAATTGCGGACAGACGATTTAAGAACAGATGACGACTAATTACTTATCGCCCTTATTAATAATTATAAGCCAATAAACTTATTGCTTTTACTTTTCAGCCGTAAGGTATCAGTATGAAAGAGTGAGATCAGTAGTTAATCCGAAGTAAAATTTTGGAATAAAGGAATATACGGAAAAAAAATAAAATAAGTATTCAGGAAAAATATGATAATCTGTAGGATGTAAGAAAATAAGAAATAAGTAATAGTATTAAGTTTAAGAATCAATTTAGTAAAATTGGACATGTACAGTAGTAGTAATAGTATCTTTTGGAAGGTATTAAATTATTTAGTGTGTTTTTTTTTTTTTTTTTTAATTATAACCGAATAACTTATAGCAGGACTAAAAAAGTTAGTTATTAGAAACATAAAATAAAGTAACAAAATTTTAGTAAATAATAACCTGTAATTTATAGATATATTAGAATATATTGAGATTAGGAAGTGTAAATGGTTTTAACTTTTAATAGAGCCAACAAATCTGTGATAGTTCGTCTCAGTATGCTAATTTCTGGCTTGTCTGTAGACAGGAAAATATACGCTAGGTGTAATAGGAACCTTGTAATACGTTCAGGGAAACTGACCACAATCAGAATATACCAGTTAGTTTTTTTTTCTGGTTTCAATTTAATTTTCTTGTTTATTAATTAAACTGTTTGAATATTTCTGAAGTCCTGTTGTATGATATACGTGGTGTACTGGTTCTAGTATTTTGCAGCCACGTCATGTGCTCTTGTGGATATTGGAGATCCTGAAGTTATTTCTGCTTTCTTTCAAAATAGCGTTTTGTTATTTTTTTTTTTACTATTATTTAATTTAACTTAGCAAGAGTTTGTTATTTAAAGTAATACGATTACTTTAATGTATAAGGATGATAAATAATGTTTTGATAAACACTTTAAACTGTACGTGAACACGTTTATAGATCTATTACAAAAAAGAAAAGGAAATGAAGTTATCAAAATCATAAATCATTCCTCTTAACCCATTTTCTGCCGCTGGTCGATTTTTCGATCAGCAACTTTGAAGCGATGTAACTCAAACGTTAGATAAGTTTTGTTTAAACCGTTGATGGATAAGACAATTTTGAACTTTTGTTAACGCACTGATTTTAGCTTTTCGTAAAAAAATAAAAGTTTGCAGATTTTCGTGAAAGGAAGAAGAAAGGACTTTTTTTGGACCAATTTTCAAAATTCAGTAAAAAGTCTTAAAACTAAAATTACTTATTTTATTTTTGCATGTTGAGGAAGCGGAAAGACAATAATCAATTGATATCCGCAACAATATTGAAAGTTTTCTACTTCCCAGAAGAGCGTTATTTTTGGTGGTCGAAAAATCGACCAGTGGCCAGAAGTCATCAAGTAGATATTTAATTGGATTTTACATTTTGCTAGTTGGCTGTGAAAAATTCTGCGACTTTTTTTTTATTTTCGCTGTTGCTTTGTCATAATTGTTATTCTTTTCTGCAGAGCAGACATGTATGTGGCAAATAAAAGTGAGATAATTGCATTTTGGTGTGGTTTTATATAAAGAAAATGTCTTTTCGAAAAGTGTTAACCATGGTAGAAATCATGGCTGCTTTGAACGAGCCGTGTTCAGATGACGAGGAAGATCAAGCCATTATGAGTTGAAAAGATGTTGATATCGTGCATATTCCACCTAAAGTAGACTATGTGACTGATGAAGAAGATATCGAGGATAATCAAATTGCTCTAAATGATGGCAATGTTGATTGTGCGAATGAAATTACCGGGGAAGTGGAGTTACAGTGCGTTCGAGACAGATTTTGAAGTTCCTGATTGGCAGAAACCTGGGGAGTTTACTTACACCAGAGCACCAATCAGCGTGGAAGGTTTGAAAAAGGAAGAAATTTGCGCAAAAATTGGTAAGTGAACAATAATAATATCATTTAGGCCCGGTTGTTCAATAGACAAACAAACCTCAGATTTCTAGCGAATAAATTTGTAAAATTTGTATTGAATTTGACAGAATTTAAAAAATTTATTCGATAGATAGCTTATTCATGAGTTGTTTGACTACTGAACAACAGGGCCTTAGTCGTTTCAGAGTCTTAATTTTTAGTTTTTGATTTTGTGTAGGTGGTATGTCACCGTATGACATATTTTCATTGTATTTTGATGGAACATTGATCGCAGATATTACTCACTTCACGAATTTATAACGCAACCATTGATGTGACACCAAATTAAATGTGGCGCTTCATTGGTATATTGTACCTATCAGGGTATCACACGCTGCCACACATCGATAATTATTGGTCAGTTCAGCAGGACATGGGAGTACCTATGGTGAAGCAAACGATGAGCCGAAATCGATTCAAAGTCATAAAAAGATTTCTCCACCTTTCGGATAACAACAATCTGAACGTAGCAGATCGCTTTGTGAAAGTCTGACCGATTATTGATGCTCTCAATGAAAAATTTATGCAGTTCGGAGTTTTCAGCCACATCTTAACTATAGATGAACAGATGATACCCTATTTTGGAAGACACTCGTGCAAGATGTTGATTCGCGGAAAACCGATTCGGTTCGGATTCAAATCATGGTGCTTGTCTTCAGAGCAAGGATATCTATTCTTTTCCATACCATACGGTGGCTCGGCAACTCCCCATGATAAAAATATCTGTCTTGGCTCTCAAACGGTTTTGAATTTGCTTGAAAATGTATCTGATCCCGATTGTCATATTATTTTCTTTGACAATTTTTTTCCTCCTATCATCTTATGTGTCTACTGAATGAACGCCGTTTCTTTGCAACTGATACAATACGTGAAAACAGAATGGCGAAAATTCCATTAGCCATTTAAAAAAGGCTGAACGTGGCGAATTTGACCAAATATTCGATGCTAATCAAGAAATATAGGTCATCCGTTGGAATGACAATGCAGTTGTGAATGTCATTACTAATAATTATACAGTCGAGCCATTGTTCAATGCTCGAAGATTTTGTCGTACGCAAAGGAAAACAGTTGCGATTCCCCAACCTAAAGTGATTCGTGAATATAACCAAGGCGTTGACTTTCACGACAACGCAGTGGCCAACTATCGAATATGCATACGAGGAAAGAAGTGGTGGTGGCCATTATGGACCAACGCTCTCGGCAATGCAATGGTCAATGCTTGGAAGATGCATTGCATGTTGGCAAAGCATGAAAACACAAAGCCACTTACTCAATTAGAGTTTCGTTCTGCTGTTACTACCAAGCTACTGACTTCTAATATGATGAACGAAGACATGGAAGATAACGCTGCTGATGTTGATAAAAAAGAATGCCCTCCTGGTTTCCCACGGATCGACGAAAAAAACCATATTGTGGTAAAAAGCCCTCAAAACAAATATTGCAGCTGCAAAGTATGCAAAAAACATACAATTTTTACATGCAAAAAATGTAATGTTTACTTGCATACCAAGTGTTTTGATGAATATATCCAAACTATCTAACCTTTTTTGCGTTAATTATTCATATCTTATCAATAAATAACATTTTTGATACAACTAAAAACGAATAAATTGAATTAAAGCTAAACATTGGTAAAAAAAAGCATTTCTTTATTTATATATGTAGATGTTGACTTCTGGCCAATGGTCGATTTTTCGACCACTTCATATCTAGAGAACAACAATTAAAAAAAAATTTTTTTTTAATTTTTCTCAATTGAGCTCCTGAAAGTAAGTATTTAAAAGGAATTCAAAAAATTCCTGCGATTTCTGGTAGCGGCCGATAATGGGTTAAGGTAACCAATTAACCATATATAACTAGAAACCAAATACTGTTACCAAGTACACTAAAGAGTACTTGTACTAAATAGTCACCACCAGTGTTAAAAGTAAATTCGTTATGAAATACAAAGAAGCAAAAATTGTTACAGCATTTCACTTAATATTGCAATCTCTCTGAAGTCCACACATACTTCCATTTATATTTATCGTATTCAGTTTAATTTAAAATATTTGGAATATATTCGTAAGTTTCCTTCCTTTTTGCGGCATACGCATCAGGTATTGATGGATATTGGTTTTCATTGTGAAGAAAAACTGTTTTTACGCTGTGTTTCCAAGCGCAAGAGCCAAGTGGAAGATTTAGACATTTCAGAACCACTATCTTTATCACGTAGAGCGTCAGAGAAAAAAAAAATAGGGTTCTGCAATTGTAGCTCAGCTCAATTATTTTTGATGTTTTTTCAATTATTTTTCTATTATTTTATTGGATATTTTTTATTGCCTTTTGGTTAATCTGGTTGCGAAGGCTTGTCGGTGCTATCCTAAACATCATTGGTGCACCAAAATGTGCTGCACCTGAACCGCGCTTTAAGAGTGCGACGTCCAATTTATGGTCGTCATAATCATCCTAGCAGATCAACAATTGAGCGTCTAGTGGACAAATTTGAATCCACAGGCACAGTATGAAATGTTCCCGTGCCAGTGAGACAAAGAAGTGCCCGTAGTGTCGAGAATATTGCTGCCGCTGAGGCTTCAGTTGAAGAAAGCGCAAATGTGTCTGTCTCTCACACGTCGTTCTTAAGCGTTGGGCATCTCTGTGACGTCAATGTGGCGAATTTTGTGAAAAGTTTTTGGCCTACACCCTTACAAGATCAAATCGACGCAAGAACTGAAGCTGCTTGACCACCAGAAGCATCGTATGTTCGTGAATTGGGTTGAGCAACAACTTGAAAATGTTTCGGATTTTCATTGAAAATCATCTTCAGCGATGAGGCTCATTTCTGGCTGAATGGCTTCGTCAATAAACAAAATATGCGTTATTGGTCAGACAGCAATCCACAAGTACTCCATGAGTCATCATTGCATCCCAAAAAAATTACGGTTTGGTGCGGTTTATGGGCCGGCGGCATCATTGGGCCGTACTTCTTCCGCGATGATCAAGACCGGCACGTTACTGTGAATGGGAATCGCTACCGTTCAAGCCACACAGCGAATGTCACAATCAACTTATTGGAAACCAAGTTTGGAGAACGTGTTATCTCACGAAAAGGTCCAGTCGATTGGCCGCCACGGTCGTGCGATTTGACGCCGTTGGACTATTTCGTGTGGGGCTACGTCAAGTCTATGGTCTATGCCAACAAGCCAGCGACGATTGATGAACTTTGTATGAATATCGAACGTGAAATTGCAGCAGTATCGGCCGATTTCTGCTTGAAAACCGTCGAAAATTGGGTTCAGCGTCTGGACTTATGCAAGCGTGCCCGTGGTGGCCAGGCAAAAGAGATCGATTTCCATACATAATGGCATCGAACGTACTTTCACAGTGATAAAGAATTTCATTGATATCCAAAACCGTTTTTGTTCTATTTAAAAAAACTTTTGTAGCGCTCTTATTGAAAAACACTTTATATGAAATGCCATCCGAGCGTACTTACAATATCCGTGAATCAAAAAGTGGAAGAAAAGATTAGATATATGGGTACACTGTGGAACAAATTCAGGTTAGCAAAAGTTAGGTCGATTCTGAGAGTGAGGGGTGAAAATAGAGGCTAAATTAGAAGACACGTGTCGCGGCGTTTGTTTATGTTAGTTCGAATTTTTTTTTAATCTACCTTCGAACTTTGCAGTCAAATGCCGATTTTCAGTATATTGTTTAGATGGTTTTTTGGCTATAACTCGTCGACTAATTGATATTTTTTCAATATGTAAAAGCCAAATTATTGCTAGAGACCTGCACAACAATTAAAATTGATTTAGAAAATTTTTGTGGTGCTTATGAGGCAAAATGTTGGAAAAATTATTTTTTTTTCATGCTTTTTGAAAATATTTTCCACAAAACTAAATCTTTTTTGCTTAGTGTTTGATCTATAATATGCTTCTCAGTTTCTTCAATAAATTTCATTTCAAAAGAAAATGGACTTAGTCGAAATATTGTCAATAGGCTTCCAGAAAAAATCACTCGCATTGCCAAATTTTACTTGCTATTAAACGTCAAAAAACATTACAAAAATGGCACATTTTACATTTTGGTTCCGTCTTTTTTAATACATTATATATTATACAATGTTTTTTTTTTTGCTATTTTTATGAAACCGATGCACTTAACTTAAATCACTCACAAAATGAAATAAGTTCCAAAAAATTAATAGCGAATTTTGTCACGACCGAGCGAAAATTAAAAGACATCAGCTTCGGCTGAGTTTCGAGTCTTAACTGAATCTTCATTTTTGAAATTAGTTTGCTTGTACAAAATAAAAAAAAAAAAAAATCGCTAAATGTGCGGCGGTTGAAAACAAAAAAGTTCTTTTACTAATTCCTAATTCTTGGAACTTCCCTTTTTAATTACTTCTACCTAAATCGCTATTTATTTAATGGTTTTGGGATTTTTAACGCAAATTATCGACTAAGACCATTTTCTTTTGAAAAAAAGAAAAATTTATTGAAGAAACTGAGAAGCATATTACAGATCAAACAGAAAGCAAAAAAGACTTAATTTTGTGGAAAATATTTTCAAAAAACATGAAAAAAAATAATGTTTCCAACATTTTGCTTCATAAGCACCACAAAAATTTTCTAAATCAATTTTTAAAAAATTTTAATAGTTGCATGGGTCTCTAGCAATACTTTGGCTTTCAAAGATTGAAAAATATCAATTAGTCAACGAGTTATAGCCAAAAAACCATATAAACAATATGCTGAAAATTCGCATTTGACTGCAAAGTTCGAACGTTGATTAATTCGAACTAACATAAACAAACGCCGAGATAAGGGTCTTCTAATTTAGCCTCTATTTTCACCCCTCACTCTCAGAATCGACCTAACTTTTGCTAACCTGAATTTGTTCCACAGTGTAATAGAAAGCGTTAAAACAAAACCCATGAATTCTCTAAGCTTAGCTGCTCTAAGTTTTGTGTTTAGAGAAAATATATAAACAACTATTTATCCTGTTCACAGTAATGTCTAGAATATAAAAATGTAAATATTTACTAAAATCTTAATCATCTGAATGAAAACTTGATTTATACTCATTTTGAAAAATCGATTATATTAAAATAGTTTTTGGTTCAATATGTTTATTAGAAAATTTTTCTATTCTGTTTTAAGATATTGTAGTATATTATGTGTTGTTTCTCTTCGGATTTAATTTAAATTTGTATATCCAAATTAGAAAATTTAAATTCGCAAAACATATACGAGACATTGGAATATTAACTTTTAAGACGAAAATTTAAATTTGCAAAACATATACGAGTGAATAGAAGATATCGGAATATTAAATTTTAAGACGCTTTGTTGAAATCCATTATCATATCCTTACTTGCTTAGGCAGACATTTGTATTAACAATAATGCGTACTTATCAACATATGACTTTGAGTGATTACACGGTGCCACAATGAAAATTACTTAGAAAACAAACCAGTCTAGGCTATATACCTGGCTCAGTACATCATAAATAAGAGTTTTAAAATTTTAGAAACATCCTCCTTAATTTTGTGGGGGGGGGGGGGGGTACTTATGAATACTTGTCTTATTGATTTTTTGGGTGAAAAAAATAGAATTTATTTTTACTAAACACGCTTTAGTCGCCTAAAAAAATGGTGGTTTATATGTTCTATGTAGGTGAGCTGAACTCAAAATGGTATTTTCTGAATAATTTGAAATTTTAAAGGTGTTTCGGTATTCAAGTATAAAAAGTATTTATCTGTAGCATTGTGTTTTTGTCTACCAGAGAGAGAAGCATTTCATTATATTTAATATTTTGTGTAAATACTGACATGTGTTTGTTGTATATAAATTTTATAGAATAAAGTATTAATTATATAATTTACTGAAAATCTCCATAATGCAATTCTACGTTATGGTTAATCAGTCGACATTATAGATATGCTACTCCATATAATCTACTTTGTATAGGAAGCAACATATAGCATATTTTTAACATTAGTATCTCAGAATATTGAAAAGTAAACTGAAACAAAGTTTCGACACTCCGGATAGTATACTAATACACAGACCTACAATAATTTTGAGATATTATAAACTTAATGTGAAATATTTTCCTCTTTCGATATTTTTATATAAGCATTACCTGTAATCCGATGCGTTTCGCTATACCCATCGTAATGAAATATATAACTGGGAATACATTTTATACAAAACTATTTTATTTAGTTTTGCTGATTTCTGATTTTGTCGATTTTTGTTTTCACGTTTTTTGGTTTGGCGATTTTTGATTTTAGATTTTGTCGATTATTGTTTTTTGCAATTTCTGTTTTTTGCGGTTTTTAAATTTGGCTTTTTTAACTTTGGCTACTTTGTATACGGGATTTTAGGTTTTGGCAATTTTTTAATTTGGCGTTTTTTGTAATTTGTATTATACGCAATTTTCGGTTTTGGCAACTTTTGATTTGTGCAATTTTTGATTTTGGTGATTTTTGGTTTGTGCGATTTTTGTTATTCGCGATTTTCGGTTCAGGCAATCTGTGTTTTTGGCGATTTTTGTTTTCCAAATTTTGTTGTTCGCGATTTTCGGTTTGCCGATATTTGCCTAACGAATTTTGTTTTTTGTGGTGTTTGATTTTGGTGATTTTTGTTTTTTGCTGTTATTGTTTTGACAATTTTTGTTACTCGCGATTTTCGGTTTTTTCAATTTTTAATTTTGGCGGTTCCGCCCAGTTTTTTCCGCGGCTACCCACATCTATAATATTAATAGGCAAGGCGATTTTTTGTGACCAATATAAGTTTCACAGTTTTACCACGATTTTGACAAAAAATTTATCATTTGAAAAGTATTTCTTTATAGCTGTTACCCAGATTTAAAGATTTTCATCATCTGGAATCTTTTTTTTGTTATCATCGTTTAAAGTTGCAACTAACACATAGATAAAATTATACAATGCTATGTGTGTGTTTATTAAATTTGTTAATGTGTTTGCGTTACTGTCCTGTGTTTGTTTTTTTCATTTAAAACGAGTTGAATTGTGAAGGGTCTGTATTAAATGAAAAAATAAAATTTCCTAGAATTTGCACTCGTATTTCGAGCGCTAGAATCTGCTAGTTGGTAATTAGTGTACTTGTCAAAAGTTTAAAAACTGCAATTTTCATAGTAGTTCATACTTTTTTGTATAGTAGATGCAGTTGGTTTCTGATTTTCAAAGTGAACGGAAGTGTGTTTGATATAAGCGCTTACTACTTTCATATCAACTACGTGGTTGTATTTTATTTGTTTTATAATTACATATTCTACTCTTATTTCAACTCTTTCACGCGGTAGTCAAATTACACATAATACATATATATAACAAAAAAAAAAAAATAATAAAAACACAGTCCAGTGATGGGGCCAACCCGAGGGGCCAAGACACCTCTGCCAAAAAAACCGAATTCAAAGACAAAATTAAAATTGTCTTCTTCACTCGCGGTCAACTTTAACCCAAATATGCCATCAACCTCAAACAACAGATTTAGTCTGCTGGGTGAAATTACTGAAATGGATATAGTTCCAGAAACCAATATTCCTGAAGTCAGGCCACATAAGCCAATAGTTATAGAAGTGAATACTCCTTTTATGGAAATTCAAAATCTTCTTGGAAAAGAATACATTTACAAACGTACCTCTATTGGCACTAAAGTTTTCGCTACCAACAATGAAAAATTTGAACATTGTAAAAAAATCTTAAAAGAAAAACAAATTGAGTTCCACACTTTTAACTCGAAAGACAATCGTTTATACATGACATTTTTGTACGGGCTACCCAGAATTAGCGCTGACGATATAATATTAGAATTAAAAAGTTTTAATCTAATACCTTCATCTGTTATTGAAATTACCACCAAATTTATTTCTGCCAACAATGCTGTGTACAAGGTACTGTTTACACGAAAAACTTTTAATCCTAATTCTCTTAAAAATGTAAGAACAATTTCAAACGTAATTATTACATGGAAAAAACACAAAACAAAAAACAAAAATAAACCAACACAATGCTGGAATTGTTTGATGTATGGTCATGGTGGTGATCACTGCAATCGACGTGCAGCCTGTATGATTTGTGCTAATCAACATCATACTAATGATTGCCCATTTAGTCGGGGGTCACACAAGGCAATTTTTATTGCGTAACTTTTTGGCAATTCTCTTTTGAAATTGCTTTTATGTCCACACACGACAATTTCTTCGGCAATTTTACTGTTTTGTTTTGTTTTTATTTTCTTATAATTTGACATTTGTGCTTTAGTCGTAAAGAACAATAATAAAATTAAATACATACATACATAAATTAATTTAATTGGTTTTGTTGAAAAATGAATTCAAAAGAAAAAAATTAAGTCCCGATTCCATTTAAAGGCCATTTTAATAAAGTAAACAATAATTACGAATTACTCACACCAAGAAGCGAAACACCGAATGAAAAGAAATGTCAAATATTCAACAAAAAAAAAAAAAGCGAATGAGAGAATTGCTTGAAATAGCCGAGAACCGGCAATTATTTTTCTCTTTTCATTCCCCTCACCGCAAACATCTACAAACTCAAGAATTGCGCAACAAAAATTGCCTTGTGTGAACCCAGACTTAACAACCCAGATAAAAAACCTGCTGTCTTCTCATGCTATAATTGCAAAAAACACGGAAAAGAACGAATTGATCATTCGGCAAATGACATAAACTGTCCATTAAGGTCTCTCTATCTTGAAACAAGAGCAATAGCTACAGCCAAAAATTCTCAGAGAAACATAAAACAACAACAACATAATACATTCCAATTAAACACTGGTGAGTTTCCAAATGTTAGCAATAACTTTAAAAACAACAATAATAATAGCGATACCATGAATAGATTTAACAACAATGTTACATACGCTAGTCAAGTGGCTAGGCAAATTTCTGACTATCAAATTATGAGTAGATATACTGTTCTCATACGAAATGAGATATACTGCCACCGAAATCGTCAATGGAATAATAGGCTAAGTGCAATGGATAAAGGATCCAAACCTTTTTGGAATGTCACTAAAATATTAAAAAGAAAGTCTAGTAACTGTCATTCTATTTTATATGATAATGGTGTTTTAATTTCCGATGAAGATAAAGCAAACGCATTTGCTAGAAATTTTAGTCTAAATCATAGGGTGTCTGGAAACATGGTTTCAAATGATCATACACTGATAGTTAACGAAACTGTTGACCATTTTGATTCACATAGCATAACAACTTCAACCTCAGACCTCATTTCAATTACTGATGTGGAACTAATAATTGACAACTGTAAGAGAAGAAAAGCTTGTGGTTTAGATGATATTAACAACCAGATGTTAAAAAATCTTCCCAAAATTGCAGTACGTTATCTGACGCATATCTATAATGCATGCTTGACCCTGCAATATTTTCCCAACACGTGGAAAACAGCTAAAGTCATTCCTATACCTAAACCGGGTAAAACACACAATATACTAGAAAACTATAGACCAATAAGTCTATTAAGCAGCTTAGGAAAAATTTTGGAGAAGGTTATAAGCAAAAAACTGGTCGAATTTCTCAATAATAACAGCATTTTACCTGACGAACAATTTGGCTTTAGGAGTTCGCATTCAACTATTCATCAGGTTAAAAGAATCTGCAATGATGTTGAACAAGGGTTGTCTACGGGAAAATCCACAGCACTCGTCTTACTAGATGTTGATAAGGCTTTCGACTCGGTATGGCACTATGGACTAATATATAAGCTTATTCAGTTTAATTTCCCAATGTTCCTTGTTAAGTTGATAAGGAATTTTCTAAAAGACAGATATTTCTGTGTTTCTATTGGGAATTCTTTCTCAGATCTAAATATAATTCCTGCAGGTGTTCCTCAAGGATCAGTCCTAGGTCCAATCCTTTATAATATATTCTGTGCTGACATGCCCACAATCAGTCCATGCAAACTTGCAGCTTATGCAGATGATCTTGCAATTTATTTCACACATGAACTCAGTCCGAACATTCTGACCGAAGTTCAATGTTCACTGGACCGGTTGGCCGAGTACTACTCTAAATGGAGAATAAAAATTAATTCGAATAAGACACAAGCCATCTTTTTCACAAGGAAAAGAAAACCTTGTTATTTACCTAGTGATAATCTAACTCTTTTGGGCAACAGTATAAATTGGTCAAATAATATAAAATACCTTGGCATTTGTTTAGATACAAAATTAACATTTAGCTCTCATATATCTAGCATTACTGATAAAATTGATAAATATAAAAAAATATTATATCCACTTATCAACAGAAACTCTCTTCTTAATAATTCTAACAAAATTCTAATAGTTAAAGTCATTTTTCAGGCAATAATCCTATATGGCTGTCCAGTATGGGGAAATTGTGCAAAAACCCATTTAAAGCGCCTATAAATAGCGCAAAATAAAATTTTAAAAATGGTTCTCTAGTTACCATGGCACTTCTCTACTTCCAGATTACATGCTATCAGTAATACTAGTATTGTCTCTGAAGCGATTGCAAAAACCACCACTCGTTTTATATCAAGTTGTAGCTTATCTGAAAATCCACTAATCTCTAACCTTTATTAATTTTATTAATTATAAGTCTATCTATATCTTTCTATATTGAATAATAATATCAATTAATGCTTGTTATTATTGCTTTTTTTTTCTATTCATATTGAAGGTTTTTGTTAATAGTTTTCCTTCGGCTTTAAATCTTTTATTTATACCTTTCACTTTTCTTTAAAATTTATAATAATACTTTAGATATAAGGCAAAGCCAAATCTGTGCAATAAGTTTTCCTAATATGTAAGAAATTTGTAAATTTTGCTATTAAATAAAGAATTAATTAATTAAATTAGTCAAGTGAAAACAAATAATGAACTATTTAGCGTTGATGAGCTCTTTGATATTTTTACTGGATGATTTGCATAAATGCACATCAAAAATTCAACATATAAAAGTTGTTATGTCTATGGTAAAATACGCTCATGGATCACATTAATGCACACAACTTCAAAATGCTTCATTGGAGTGCTAATGGTATTTCAAACATTTCTGAATTAACTCAATTTGAATTACTTCTCGAAAGAGAAAATATTAATATCGCTTCCCTAAACGAAACTTTTTTCACTAATGAACACAAACCATATTTCAAAAATTATTTTATATATCGTAATGACAGAACCGATTCAAGAGGAGGAGGAGTGGCTCTGTTAGTTCATAAATCGATCGAACATAAAACTCTTTCAATATATAAAACTCAAGCGATAGAAAATATACCTATTGAAGTAAGAATAAACAACCGGTCTATTCAGCATACTCCCCACGTTACAAAACCAGTTTTTCAAATGATATTTTGGAATTAACACCCACCAGAAAAGAATACACTATATTAGGATATTTTAATGCCAAACATTCTTCGTGGAATTGCTCTACGGATAATCTTGCAGGTAACACATTTAACAATTTACAGCATTCCTCCAACTTGTTTGTCTATTATCCGGCTAGTCCAACATTGTACCCTCATCAACGCAGTCGTGACGTTTCACGTTTCAACGTTTCATTAATAGATTTCAGCTGTTATGATCATAGGTTATCAAATTGGAATTGTTCCAAAAATTTCGTTGACAGTAAAATTGTTTCTAACACAGTTATATATAATTCAAAGGTGTCAATTGATCAAGAACTTAACAAATTCGTGAATATGATATTAGATGCAAGAGACACATCAACGCCAAAAGTATCCCAACGAAATAACTATGCCATGCCAGAAAATATTATCAAATATATAAAATTAAGGAGATATTTAAAAAAGAAAAGTCAGTGATCATCAGATGTCCATGAAGCAAAGATATATGATCAATTTACAAAGTTTCTAAGTAAATTTATAGATAAAAACATAAAAATTGAACGTAATAACAAATGGTCTCAATTATTATCTAACTTAAAGCTAGGTGATAAATCTTTTTGGAAACTTAGCAGAAGTTTGCGAGGTAAAAGTAAAAACCAAATTCCTTCGCTAAACGTTAACAATTCTAAAATAACTGCAAATAGTGAAAAAGCTGAATTACTCGCAAACGAGCTAATAATATTACGTCTAATAACAAACATTCAATAGATAAGCCGATCAATTTAACAGTTAATTTGTTAAATTTAAGAAAGAGGGCCCTAACTCTGAAGCTGCAAGTTTTACGACAATTAGAGAAATAACTAATCTTATCTCAACACTTAAAGCTTCTAAATCACCAGGCTTCGATAATCTACCCAATCTTATTTTAAAGAAACTCCCCGCTAGAGCTCTGAAGCTGTTGGTAATTATCTTCAATAGCTGCATTAAGCTCAATTACTTCCCTATTATGTTCAAAACTGCTAAGGTCACTGCTATACTGAAAAATAATAAACCAAAAAATTACGCTTCAAGTTACAGAGAAGCAATTTAGCAATTAAGGTAAACTGTTCGAGAAGTTAATCTATACGCGTCTAAATGAATTTGCTGCAGAAAATGCAATTATTAGTAATGAACAATTTGGATTCAAAAAGGAACATAGCACTACTCATCAAATTAGCAGAATAAAAAATAAATTAATTACCAACAAATATAACAAACGATCTACAGGTCTAATACTATTAGATATTGAGAAAGCGTTTGACACAGTTTGGCATAATGGTCTATTATACAAACTTATTGCTGCAAATATACCTAAATATATCTGTAAACTTATTGCTGATTTTATTGAAAGTAGAACTTTTATGGTCTCTTCCCCCAAAACAATAACAACCGGGTTACCCCAAGGATCAGTATTATCACCATTACTTTATTCAATATATACGTCCGATTTCTCAGTTCCGCCATACATGAATATATCATATTATGCAGACGACACTGCGCTAATCACATCAAGCAAACTCACCAGTGCACTGCTTAAAAAAATGGAAAAAGTTCTTTTAGCCTGCAATAAATATTTTCAAGATAAATCCTAATAAAACTTTCCGTTTAATAAATCTGCTAAAAGAATTCCTAGACGTCAAATGGTCTTTGGAAGTGACTTTATAAATGTAAGCAACGAGGTTAACCCTAATGTTAGGTTAAAAAAAACTTACGAATTCGAGGTTAACGGACCATTTTGGTCTATACCATTTTTTTTGAAAACAAGGGGCGTAAGTCTATTTTTTATACTTATTTATTTCAATTAAGTATTTGGCAACAAATATTTTCACTAAAAGTTATATTTGTATGCTTAACAAATCGTTTGGGCTATTCATTTTGTTTTGAATGTTTGTTATTATATTTCATGCAAATTAAATTTGAAAGCCAATAGTAGGATTCCCCTAATTTTGTTTTGTTATGCCATCAAATCAGCTATTCAAGTTACTGTTGACATTCAATAAGTTGTGTTTTTTGTGTGAGTCCCCTTTTTGCATTTTATCATGCAGACATGTGTGTGTGTGTTTTTTTTTTTGTGTTTTTGTGATTCCCCTGATTTTATTTTGTGATGCAGTCGTGTAAATTATTTGCATTAGTTGCAGTTTAGTTTGTGTCTTGTTTGTGTTGTGTTGTGTATATTTCTTGTTAGAATGGAAAATCAACGTTTTTTGGACACCGATGCTATTGCTGAAATCCTAAATGACAGTGCCTCGGATATTTCAAATTCAAGTATTTTAGAAGAAAATACTGAATTTGAAAATACCGAATCAAGTGATTCTGAAACAGATAGTGAAGAAGATGTGGGTGCTGCTAGATCCATTGTTTATTGCAAAAAATAAAATGCAATGGAGTGCTGTTCCCTTACCCTGTTCTATTGGAACTCGTTCTGAAAATATTATTTCAATACAGCCAGGACCAACTCGATTTGCTGTATCCAGGTGCCAAGATATTCTTTCATCTTTTTTACTGTTTTTTCCACCACCATTAGAAAAAATAATTATTGAAAATACCAATATGTATGGCAGAGTAAAATTCGAGGTTAAATGGAAAGACATTGATGAAGCCACTTTGCGTGCTTATATTGCAGTACTTAAGGTGCGTTCAGACTACGCAAATATTTGACCAAATAAACGTAACCCCTAATTTTATGAAAGTTTTATTCAATCTTACATGATATATAAAAGATAAAATTAAAATATGTTTTATTATATTAGTAATATTTAATATATTTAACTATATTCTATATCATATATTGTATAACTTAATGAAAATTATACAAGGAAAATTATACATTATTTAGTGGTTACGCTTATTTGGTCAAATATTTGCGTAGTCTGAACGCACCTTTATTCTTTCTGGTGTGTGTCGGTATGTATATTTATACAGATTTTTTATTTTGGTTCAGTAAAAGAGTAGGCAAATTTATTTGTTATATGGCAGCGGCAAAAACGAAGACATACATGGTTTGTTTGATAGATGTTTTGGTCGTCCTATTTTCCGTTCAGTTATGTCTGAGGATACTTTTCAAATGATTACAAGAGCGCTCCGGTTCGATGATGTTATGAGCCGAAGATAAATGCAAAGCACCGATAAGTTTGCTCCTATACGTGATTTGTGGAACCGTTGGGAAGGCATTCTTTCAATGAGTTTCAACTGCCATGAAAATGTTACTATTGATGAACAACTGGTGTTTTTCAGAGGACGATGCTCTTTCAGACAATATATGCCTTCAAAACCTGCCAAATATGGCTTAAAATTTTGGTTGTCTGTTGACTCTAAAACAAGTTATGTGTGGAAGATACAGCCATATTTAGGAAAACAAAGAAATGACCAGCCTGAGAAAAACCAAGGACAGCGCATCGTATTGGACTTGACTGAAGGTTTGAAAGGTCAAAATATCACGGCTGATAATTTCTTTTCGTCGGTTGATTCGGCGCAAAAGCTTTTGGAAAGGAAACTGACATACGTGGGTACAGTTCGAAAAAATAAAACATTTATTCCACCGAAGTTGCTCATATTCAAAAAAGTTCCTTTATATACTTCAACATTTGCTTTCAATGAAGTCGCAACATTAGTTTCATACAACAGCCATAAAAACAAAGGTACTGTTGTGATGAGTACGATGCACAAAACGGCAGAAGTTGATGCCAATGGACCAAAAAAGAAGCCTGAGATTGTGTCTTATTATAATTCAACAAAAGGTGTGTAACTTTTTGCCAGTGTTCATAGATTTTTAGTAAACAAAATTTAATTTTGTTTTCTTTTAGGAGGCGTAGATACTGTCGACCAACTACAGTACTAAACGCAAAACAAATCGATGGCCGAATGTTGTTTTTGCAAATATGATAGATATATCAGCATTGAATGCGCTTATATTGTTTTCTGAAATCGATGATTCGTGGGCACCCAGTGATCAAAATCGTAAGAGACCAGAATTTTTACGACTATTAGCACTTTCTTTGGCCAAAGAACATATGATGAAACGAACCAACATACCCAAACAAAATTTCTTAGCAGAGTTATTGGCTGAGGTAAGAGCATCTACCACAGACCCCGTAGCTTCTACAAGTGATACAAGAAACCCACCTGCTAGAAAACGTGGAATTTGTGGTTGCTGCAAATCAAAATGCGATAGTAAATGTGTTATCTGCAGCAAATTTATTTGCAAACTAAGCCGAAAAATTGTTTGTACATCCTGCATAGAAGCGAATAAATAAAAAATTACAATGGACCAAAATGGTCCTTAACATAGAATTTGTAACTGTTTATTTTTCTCCCTTCTAATTTATGTTAGACACTTAATTATTTGAATAAAAACATTGATTTAGAAAAAAACCAAGTCGATATGTTTTACCGTTGAAAAGATAGAAAGGAAAGAAAAAAAAATTTGACCAAAATGGTCCAAACCTAACAGCAGGGTTAAATATCTTCGTGTCATTTTAGACAAAAAGCTAACTTTTAAAACACATTAAGACGAGACGAGTAAAAAAGCCGTTAAAACTTTTAAAGCTCTTTGGCCAATGCTAAATAAACGTTCCTTTTTAATCTTAAAAAACAAGAATCTACTCTACAAAAGTGTCATTAGAACAATTTTAACTTATGCATGCCCTATATGGTATTCAGCTACAAAATGTCATTTAAAAAAGTTGCAAATAATTCAAAGCAATTGTCTAAAAATGATACATGATACATGATAATTATTTTAACAAAATTTAAAGTTTTATCCATTGATTAGAGAATGTAGACAATTAACTAAAAATTATCAGAAATTATCAAATCGAAAATTATATTATTTATAATCAACTTTTATAAATATGTATTTTTCTAACAGTATTTGAATTGCCAAATATTTATATAAATGAGTTTTCCCCTATTTTACCTTTAAAACTTTTATGTTTAATAACAAATCGTTAATTAATATCTTAAGATCCCATTATATTAATTGTTGTAATATCTAGTCGATAAGATCTCAAAATATACGTATCATGTAAACATAATCCACCAATAAAGGATGAATAAATAAATAGAAAAAAATGTATAGTAGGTGCCACACCCAATGATCCGATCCCGCCCTTTTTGTCCAATTACTCACATTAATAACTCATGAACTTAGAGAAAATCACAAGGCTTTCTCTATCATACTGATCCAGTTATAGGATATTAAATATTTAATTTATTTGTGGGGTGCCATGTCCACCGATCTGATCCCGCCCATTTTTTCTCCGAATACGCAAATTAATAATAACGAACTCACACAAATATCCAAGACGTTGCCTATTACAGTACTCTAGATACATGATATTGTATTTACTTTGTGTGGGGGTGCCATGCCCATTGGTCTGATCACACCGAATGAACTCGCACAAGGCCCCAAGGCTTTCACTACTGCAGAATTCCAGATATGTGAAATAAAATATTTGCTTTTATTGGCGATGCCACGCCCACCGATCTGATCCCGCCATTTATATATATATGGAGTATTTATATGGATAACTTATGTACTCGCACAAAGTCCCAAGGCTTTCACTATTGTCGTACTACAGTTATGTTACATTAATATTAAATATTTGGGTGCGACTGCCATTAGACAGAACCAGCCCATTTTACAACAACTATTAAAATTAGTTTAATATATATACAGTCGACACAGCTTATTTGATGCAGATAAATTTCATATGTTTAAAAATATATATTTAAAAATTTTGTTCTGAAATTACAAAAACGACATATGTGGTTTATTTAATAAATGATTATGCGTTATTTATATTTACCCAAAAAACAAAAAAAAAAAAAAACATCTGCCTTAAATTCTCTGGAAACTCAGAATACAAAAAAGGCATAAAATTCAGGTCACAGCTTAAATGATGCAATTTTAAAAAACATTGAATAAAATATGATTTACTGAAATTTTAATTTTTTTTTTTTGCTTAGTATTTAGTAGGATATCCTTTATTATCTATAACCGCTTGAAGCATTTTCGGCATAAAGTCCACTAACTTTTTTTTATTATCTGGACCTATTTTACCCCACTCTTTTTGCAACATCTTTTTTAAGTTAGATTTGTTATGGATATCGTATTTTCAAACATTTGTCTTCAGTATTGACCACAAATTTTAAATCACATTTAAGTCAAGTTTGTGCTGGAGTTTGAACTATATGCGGGCATATCCATATCAACCAAGTCTGTACTAATGGCGATTTGTGCTAAGGGTCATTATTTTGGTAGAAGCGAAAGGCGTCCTCAATTTGCAATTTCGTCCCTCTCTGAATTAGATTTTCTTGGAGAAGTTTCAAATACATGTTTCTATCCATATTCCCTACGATAAAGGCCAAGTTACCTACTCCATTTGAAGACATGCATCGCCAAACCATAGTATTTCCACCACCGTGTTTCACAGTGGCACGTAAATTGTGAGGTTTCAGCTCAGTATTAGCTTTACGCCAAATGTAGGGTCGTCCATCTGGTCCAAATATATTAACTTTCATTTCATCAACAAAAATTACAGTTCTCCAAAATGCTGGACTCTTACTTAAATGGTCACGCGCAAACTGCAGCCATTTTACTCTATTGTTTTGATTTATAAAAAGTTTGTTTCGAGGAATTCGGCCATTAAAATCAACGTCCCATAATATACCGTGAATTGTCTCAGGATGACATGACTTTCCCAAATATTTTTCGACCGTAAATCAGCTTCGGAGCGCTTGTAGCTAGATTTTTATGAATTTGTTGCACTAACCACTTAGAATCAGTAAAAATTTTCAGTAAAAATTTTATTTGGGTAGACCCTTGTTTTCAGCACGATTCTCACCTATGTAAATAGCGTTTTATATGCTGAACTGTCGAAGAGCTTAAATTCACCATTTTAGCAATTTTCCGTGGAGTGTGCCCATTCTTATAGTGCTTTAATAGTAACTCGCGCATTTCAATGGATGTACGCGGTGCCTTGGTTGAAAAAATTCACTTATTTTTATTTTTTAATGCGTATTAGTCAAAAACACAATTAGAAATGATTGCGGATAATAATTTAAAAATTTTAAGATAACAACAAAGATAACGGTAAAATTAACTGCATCATTTAAGCTGCGACATGAGTTTTGTGCCTTATTTTGCATTTTTTAGTTTCTTGAGAGCACAAAGCACATTTTTGTTTTTTTTTTTTTTTTATTAAATAAAATAACAACACTATAATGTACTAAACCACATTCTTTGTTTTTGTATTTTTAGAACAAAATTTTTTAAATATATAACGGTTTTTGAAAAAAACTTATTTGCATTAAATAAGCTGTGAGCGCCAGTATGTACATAGTGTCAGGACTCTTGCTACTGCAGTACTCCAGATATTATTTGTAAAAATTATATTTTATATTATATTTTAAAATTATATTTATATGGGAGGTGCCCACTTCAAAAATCCGAAGTAATAAGTATATAGCTGCAAAACGATCGGTCGAGTGGTGTAGCCACAAGTAAACAAACAAACAGACAATCAGAAACAACTCCATTTTTATATATAAGATTACAAAGTTATTGTGAAAAAAATTCCTTTTTTCGCTATTTTTATGTAACAATAGTTTTCGCAGTTTTCTGATTGTTTTCCCTGTAGTAAGCTATAAAGATATATTCCGAAGTGATTCACTATTACCATAGCACATTTTATGTCAACATATTTAACATAATATAAGTACGAAGTGGTTTCAATTTAAGTCGAAAACCTATGTATGTATGTGGATTCCACCGATATTTTCCAAAAAAAAATTTTTTTCGAAAAAACTCGTAGCAGTTCGCATTTTAAAACCATTCACATTTGAAGTGGCTCTAAGTTCTAAACTGTAAACTACTTCTGAACGAAGTTCTGTAATGTAACGCAGAGAATGGGAAATTTTGGCAGTTCAAGACAAAAAATCTCAACATTCGGATTCAGCGAATAAACAAGGTCAGAAGACTCTCTCACATATAAGCCCGGAAACAAATATCTTAAAGGGGGGTAAGGTTTTAAAACCTTTTTTGGTGTTTCTGTTTCTTAATGTACAATATGTCGAGAGTGTTGTGTCAAAATTTCAAGTAAATCGGAGCAAAACTTAAGAAGACACATCGTTTCCAGTGACAGGCCTCATGGTATATCGTATATAAATCAGTTTTTAAAAAACTTTAAATCGATTTTCCTGCAAATAAACGTTCGAAGTCCGTGAACATCATCACTCAAAATCTACTTGATTTCCTTTGAAATTTTTCACACTACGTCTACACATAAATCACCAGGTAACTACGAAGAGGTTTTTTTATTTTCCATTCTCCTCCACATTTTTTAAAAACAAATTCCAGAAATTTTATAGCAAAAATCATGTTTTTCACTTCAAAATGCTGCCCAAAAAAAACTTAAAAAAAAAAATGAAAAAACTCTTCGTCATTACCTCAGGAAACATGTCTCTATTTAAATGCATTTCGTTTTTTTATTTCATATGATCCGGTAACAAGTTATGATGTTCCCCGCAAAACAACAACGCCTTCGGTGATTCGCTGCCACGCTGAATTTTTTTTCAAAGATTCTTAAAATGTTATGCTATAATGTGTATAAGAAGTAAATAATCCAACATTATTCATATCTTCAAAAATGAATTACGAAAATACGACTATTTGTAAATTTTAAAACTTAACCTCACACTTTATCTTAGGGCTGTGTTATATATATATCATGGGATGATATATATCAACTTTTAATGGGATATGGTACGCTCACTCACTCAAACTAAAAACCTATGGACTCAAACATAGTTTTACCAGAAATATTTGTACTGAAATCATCTTAACCCTTCGGTTAGCGAGAAGGTCACTGGGGACCTTTTTCATTTTCAAACTGAAATTACTCCTATTTCGGACAGGACAAGGTACCCCAAAATTTACGCCGTTTTCCAAGAGAATTTTGTCAAAAATTGTCTAAAAGAAAATTCAAGGTGATACGCCCAATAGTTTAGTTTGTATTGATGTTTAAAGGTGAGTAGTACGGAAACGCATGATAAGGTTCGTAGGGACCTTGTAGTGAAATTACAAGAAATCATTAAGACGTAAACTTTACTTTGGCTTCTTTTTAGCTGTTTTATTGTTTGAACACATTTTATACGAGTTCTTCCAATTTAACATTTGTTTTATTACCTTCTAATACCAATCTCTATTTGTAGATATACGCGGATGTTCAAGCTAGAACACAAGTAGACAACGAAAAGGGTATAAATGCGGTTATAGTTTCGTAAGCAGCTGTGTCAAACGTGTTCTTCGCATTTAGCGTTTGTTTTATTACCTGCTAATGTTCAAGCTAGAACACAAGTAGGCAACGAAAAGAGTATAAATGCGGTTATAGTTTCGATAGTAATTATGTTAGTATAAAAAAAAAGAAATATTTTAATTTATTTATCAACACTTTAATTAATAAACAATAATAAAATAACAAAACAAAATTTTTAAAATGTCTTTTTCATAGAAAATATAATATCAGCAAAAATAGGTCCCTACGGCCTTTGTCATACGTTTAAGGGTACCAGAAATATTGCTAGACGGAGAGCTAAATATATTTACGCTGATCCCTGACTCACTGACTAAATGACTGACTGATTCTGTAACGCTGAAATAATACACATAGCAATCCCTACAAAGTTATGTGAAACAAAATTTATTCTTTCTCATTTTATACAAACCTACACACAATTTTCTCTCTTCTTTGTTACCGACCAGTGCTGCTAATAAAATCTTCTGAAAATCGACGATTTTGGTAACAAAATCGCCAAAATCGTCATCTTTAAAACAAGAAATTGTTTAGAAAATTTTACCGCTTATAAAACTCAAAAAAATATTACAAAAGGAAACAATAAAATTTATTTATATCATTCATATTATGAATATTATTACAGCGTTGGTTATTTCTATATATAAAAATGTATTAGTGGTTAAATTTCAACGAAAAAAATTTAACACAGCAATCAACTAAATAATTTTGTTGACATGTATCTAAAGCTGAAACATATAATATAGGTTTAAAGTATTGCCGTAATTAAAACTTAAATCTTATATAGAGATGCTATTCAAGGTATTTCCGTTTTGAAACGACTTGACCCAGAATTAAATCTATACATATTTTGTAATTTCAATTTACACAGAACAAAAACTATCAATTTTCGATAAACAACCCATTAATTGTTAACCTTTGAAATCGTAATTTTTATACTACTGAAAATTTTAAATCTTCAATCATCATTTTAACAAATTTAACAAATCATTTTAACAAATTGAAAAATCGTCAAAATTACAATAAGTTGTCAAAATTGGCATCACCGCTAACGACAATAGCACTACATATGCAGATTTCGTGTAACATATGGAATAAGTTGAAACCAAAAAATGCATCAAAAAAATAATATCTATTCAAATTCTTCTTTAAATTCCCATTGTTGGTCAATGAAAAAATTCTGCAAAAAAAGTAATGAATGAAATTTTAAACATTTTTATTTTTCTCATTTAACGTCGTTCGATATGCGTACAAACTTCTTTTATTTAACTAAACTTTTCCGTTTGTCTGTTTTGTTTTTCATCTCAAAATTGTTTTGTATTGTTAGGAGTGCTTTCGCTCAGGTTCTCTAATGACCAGCACCTACCAAAGAGTATGCTTTTTTTTGATAAATATTTGAGAAAAAAGAGATCTTCAATGTGGATTTTGTTGTTGTCCAACGTATGATTTCATTTATAGCTCTGTATTGAAAAGCCCTTGAAAAAATAGTGCAATATCAAGTTTAAAATTTAAATTATTGTAACTTTGCATAATTAAATTACATTGTAATTTCAGAAGAGAGGCGGGAAAATAATTTTTTTTCACTCATAATATTATTTTCTGCATAATTTGCTTTAAAAAAATTTAGACAAACATAAAATACGTAAACAGGTATATTTTAGATTTTAATTTGAATAATTTATTGAAATTATCATGGAAGAATTACAGGCGATTTTTTTTTTGGATTTATAGATCACTTTGCAAAAATGTAGTTCTCTTTTTTCAGTTAACATGTATGATGAAATATGAAATATTTTTTTCATTTTTGTGTAGGTGTATTGGTGTTTGCATTTCCTTAAGGGGTGGTAGGTTTTAAAATCTTTTTTTTGCATCCCTCTTCATGAATGCACAACATGTCGAGAGTATTGCGTCAAAATTTTAAGTAAATCAGAGCAAAACTTAAGAAGATACAGCGTTTCCAGCGACCGGCCTCATACGGTATATAGTATATAAATCAGTTTTTAAAAAACTTTAAACCGATTTTCTCGCAAATAAATGTTCGAAGTCCGTGAACATCATAACTCGAAGTTTTTTTAAATTCCATTTTCTTGCACATTTTTTAACAACAAATTCCCGAAATTGTATAGCAAAAATCGTTTTTCACTTCAAAATGCTGCGACAAAAAATTGAAAACTCTTCGTTACTACTCCAGGAAACATGTCACCTTTCAAACGCATTTCAATTTTTTTATTTCACATGGTCCACTGACGAGTTACGATGTTCACCGCAAACAACAATGCCTCCGGATATTGGCTGTCACGGACTAATTTATTAAAATTTTTAGTTGAAAATTTTTTCAAAGATTCTTCAAATGTCATGCTATAACGTGTATTCATGTCTTCAAAAAAGAATTATTCAAAATACGAATTTTATAACTTCTAAAACCTTCCCCCCCCCCCCCCCCCCTTCAGAAACTTTTTGGAACCTACCTCTAAAACTTTTTTTTTCTATGCTATTCTACTTTTTCTACAATAAAATGGAGTTCGGTTATAACGAACTCGGCGGGACCGGCCAAATTAGTTCATTATAGACTAAGTTCATTATAATCGTAGTATTTTTTGTTTTGTCTGAAAGGTTTAAAAACTTTTTTAGTTGAATAATTTTTTTATTTTGATGCATTTTAAAAAGCTATAAAACATAAATTAAATTGTTTAAAAATACATATTAATAGTTTGTCTTAATAAGAATAAAATTACCGAGTTTTTGTTAAAATAAAATATTTTTTTAGATTTATATAATATTAAAAACTCCTTATGTATGGAAGCAGAAATATTAAGCAAAGGTTGGCACCTGGCAAAATTATGCGAAAATATACATAAAAGGATATTTTACAAAACTTCATTTGAAAATCGAGGTTTTTGGTTTGTATTTTTTACAACTGATTTTCGATTTTTTTTTTTTTTAAGAAATTTTAAAAACATTGAAATTAATTTTTATTTAAATATATAAAATATAGGAAAATTCTGAAATGGAAAAACCGCTAAAATGTACTTTTTTCTAAAAAAGTATTTTTTATTAAAAAAGTGACTTTTCTTAAATAAGTACCTTTCCTTAAAAACTACGTATCCTTAAAAAGTATTTTTTCTTAAAAAATCACCTTCTCTTATTAAAATTTCACTTCCTAAAAATGTTTTTTCTTATAGAAAAACTAGTACTTATAAAAGTACCTTTCCTTAAAAAACTTTTTCTTAAAAAAGTACTTTTCCTAAAAAAGTAAAATTTCTTTAAAAAAAAACCGCTTTTCTGGTAAATAAACCTTTTCTTATAAAAGCCTCTTTTCGTAATAAAGTTGGAAGATAGAAATTTTAAATAAGAATTTTGCAGACAGACGGACATCGAAGGAAAATCTATTTTTTCCTCAAAAGAGTACCTTTTCTACAAAAACTACCTTTTCTTGAAAGCATAGCTTTTATTAAACAAGTATCTTTTCTTATAAAATACCTTTTCTTAACAAACTTCATTTTCTTAGAAAAGTACTTCTTATTTAAAAAGTAAATTTTCTTTAAAAAAAATTTAGCTGTTCTGAAAAAAGTATCTTAAAAAAAATTATCTTAAAAAAGTAGTTTTTCTTTTAATATTATCTCTTCTTAATAATTTAACCTTTTTTATAAAAGCACATTTTCTTAGTAAAGTAATGAGAAGTGAATTTTAAATTTTAAAGCTCTACCTGTTCCTAAAAAGTGTATCTTTTGTTTTAAAATATCTGTTCTTAAAAAGTTTATTTTCTGAAAAAAGTATCGCTTTTTTAAAAAGTACTTATTCTTATATAAATACATTTTCTTAAAAAAGAACCTTTTCCCAATAAAGTATCATTTCTTAAAAAAAGTAATGAGATCTGGAATTGTCATTACAATATTCCAAGTTGATATAACAAAGAGGTAATGTGTGTTTGTTTGTAGAAGGTAATCTCCGTACCTACTCATCTGATCTTCCTGAAATTTTCACAGAGTCCTACTGCAGATATGGGAAGTGCTATATTGTACAATTTTTACATTTGTTTTTCTATGTGTTCTGTAAAATACTTTTTTTAATGAATATCGATAGAAGTAAAATTTTCATGTTTTTTCGTATTTAGACGTTGCTTATTAGCTTTCGATATATTTTTATACCCTATACCACTATGTGGTTTGGGTATAATGACTTTGTGCTGCTGTTTGTAACAACCAAAAATATTTGACCTACACCCATCTTTAATTATACCGATCGAATCAGAATCACTATCTGATTCGATTTAACGATGTCCGTCCGTCCGTCCGACCGTCCTGTGGAGTACATTTGTATCAATTTGTCAAATAATCAGACTCACACATACAAACAATAATGTCTCTCAAACCATTATTGCATTTTACATTTAATAAGAATTTACTGAAGCAGAATAAAGCAGTCGTATACTAGAACTCAACCTGTGCGTTTCACTACACTAGAATACACTACATGGTGGCAGCGGTGGAGGAGCTTAAAACTGAAATGGAAGTGTCAATCGCAAACAGTTTTACTGTAAGATCTCCTGAAGCATTTACGTTCAGCAACCCTGGGGAGTGGCCTAAATGGCAACGCCGTTTTGAACGATTCCGATTCAAGTCAAAATAAACGGGAGCCTAGGCGCCACACCATCCACTAGTTAAGTCTATATCAGCGATGGAATATGGCAATTTCGTGTTGCTATCAAAAATGAATTTAAATTGTACTTTTTTGACCCTCAAGGTACTTTTTTATTTTGTTTAAAACAACAACGAAAAAAATAATTACAAACAAAACATGTACATACAAATTCATTAATGTATTTTAAAACTACAAAATAAAAAATTAGATAAAGTAAAAAAATATACATATACATATATATAAAAAAGGAACACAAATATTTTTTAGAGTTAAAAAAATTATGTTTTTAAGATAAAGATATTTAAAAAAAAATATTCCAACATCTTTAAAGTAAAAATATTGTAACGACTTTAAATCAATTTAAAATATTTTCTATACATTTTTTAATAAAATGTTGTTAGAAATTTTAAAATTATAACAACAAGCATTTGTTGATTTTAATAAGTCTTTGGTTTGAATAAGATTTGATACTGTTAGAACATGAAGCCTGTTTCCTTCTTTTGTTTTTATAATATTTTGATAAGAAATAATCCTCTCCACATTTGCAGAGGAATGAGGTATAGACAAAATTCCACCAATTCTGAAAATATCAGGTAACGTCTTTTCATCTAATTCATTTTTAATTTCAGATACTTTTGACTAGAAAGGTTATGCTCTGCAACAAAAGCACTCAGCATTATTTCTAAATTTTTGCAGATTCCGTTATTTTAAATTTTGTGGAACTTGTTAAGAAATTATCAATTTTGGGTGTTGTTTTGGCGGCACTAATTTTCTTTTTGTGATTTTCGCTCAGGTCATGACGATTTAAATGTGTTAAGCCTCCAATAATATAGGAATTACAAACTACGTTTTCATCCTTTTTCAACCATATAAACTAAATATGGCTTGTTTGCCTTGCTGGTCCTAAGAAAAATATAATCAAAATTAGGTTTAATTCTTTTAAACCCTAATACAAAACTCACTCAGGTTGATTATATTCCATGATTAAGGTAAAGGTAATTAAAATTTAAAAACTATTTAATTTATTGAATCACAGTTAATTGCTGACTCTTCCGATTTATTTGCGTAAAGAAGTAAAAACTATGACTAATCAGAATTAAAGCAGCATCGTGCTGTTAGGCGTTATTTTCTTTTCATAAAAATGTATAGGAGAAAAATGTTGCTTTGCTGCTAGTACCCTGATTACGTTTGACATTTGTTTTGGGAAAAACCAAATTTAATAAACAGAAGTCAACTGATATTCGTTAGACAATACATCAACATAAATGAATGAAACGTTGCCAGTGTGGTTAAATTTAAAAGAGTTTCTCAACGAGTTACCATATTTCAATTTGTAGAAAATGGGGGGAAAAATTAATGCAGGTAAAAAATCTGTTAAATTTTGAAAATGTATCAAATTAGTCGGGGGCGTACCAACGTATTTTTCAACATCAAATAGTATCAAAAAAAGTACATTTGTATCAACTATTCCATCCCTGGTCTATATGAGACAAACCAAACCTTTAATACACACTTTCGTATGACGAATATGAATTTTTTGTTTAGTAATTATCATACGTCACATAGTTCTTCTGATTTTTTTTTCTATTACTTTTACTATTACTACTATTCTATTATTACTAAGTGAACTAAGCAAACAAACATAATTATATCATAGAACTGATTTTAAATAAAGTGTTCGGTGTTACATTTGTTCTCCTCTTACAACGGTAGTTAACAAAAACAAAGAATAACAAATAAGAGTAATAAATTCGGCTGTGCCAAATTTTTGATACACTCCACTTGTGTCTTAAACTCAATATTATAACCAACGTTGCGTAAGGCTGCAATTTGAGTGCACTTCCCAATACTTTGCCTTTAAATGTCGATACCATTTAAATTTATGGCAAATTGTTTTCTTTTTCTGACTCGTATTCATCATAATTCCTTAATATTTCTCTACCCTATATCACTAAGTGTTGAGTGTATAATTTATGTGTGTTGATGTTTGCAAATACAAAAAGTATTTGATATATACCCACCTTTTATTACACTAATCGACTCAGCAGTATGTTTTGAGTTAAGTTACCGACGTCCGTCTGTTCGGCTGTCTGTGCGTTCATGTGGTACTTATAACCATGCTTAATGCCGCAATTATAAATATATTTTATTGCCATTGACCACAGGAGAAACGCTATTGAAATTGGTGCATATTCAGTTCTAGCTTCCAGACAAATAATCTGTATCAGATCTACTAAAATTATCGTAATGTCCTGATTATCATGTATGTGTATATATTATATATGAGTGTATATTATGTACGTTTGTGTCATAGTCCACACAAGACTGATTACCTATTTTCACCTGAATCTATCAAAAAAACAGCAGTATTGATTTTTTTGAAAATTGGAAATATATGTCTTTGAGAAAAATAACTGAGTTCAGTTGTCATAGTATCAGATTTGATCAATTCCATATCCGCATGCCACTAGTAAAGAACAATACCACTAAAATTTGGTTTATGGTTATTTTCTATATCCAACTATATTTGATTTTTTTTTTTGATAAATTGTTTTTTATTAGCTTGGGGTCATATGTGACCCCAATTCCAAAATTGTTTATTTTTCTTTCCGAAACCCTAGGCTATTAGGATAATATGTAGCATTTAAAAGTACACTGAATAATTTTTGAAATAAAGAATTTAGAAAGATTACATATACAGTATATTTCACAAAAATTCCATTTTTTTCGAAAACCGCAAAAATAAAATCTTTGTCAAAAAAATTCTGGCAAAGAGCTTTACCCAAAAATTCACATAATTAATCTCTGGTATGTGCTTAGTGAAACCTCAAATTGTCAGATCCATTTTTTTAAATTTTGTTTTAGAAAATTTTTTAAAACTTGAAAATGGAGTTTTTAAAATTTTGTCAAAAAAATTACCCATTTTCGGTCTCAATACGCAATAGGCTAATAACGTGATAATAAAGCAATACTTCATATCTAATTATTTGTAAGTATAGAGATCAAAAAAATTATGGCTTTAATCAATTTCTCAAAGTTGAACAAAATGCTATCAAATTTCATGACCTAGTTCTTTTGGCACAAAAGTGGTCTTGGTCATTTGCTATTTCTTGGCGAATTTTTATTCTATTTTGAATTTTTATAGCTTTTAGAAAAGAAAATTTAAAACTTAATCCGATTCTTGTAACAACTTATGGGAAAAATTAAATTATGAAACGAAAATTTCGTAAAATCTCAAAAAAAAAAGTCATATTTTCTCCATACAAACACACTTGAAATTTTCAATCGATTTCCGGCCGACTTTTCTTTATCCGATTATCCCCAAACTTCACATTTTCATTTTTAAGGACTATTTTATTGTACAGTATAAAAAAAATCATATATAAGCAGTGTTATATTTTGGTTGATTTTTTGGTCTTCGGCGTTTTTCATCGGCTAAACAAACGGTATGGTGACTCATAACGTTCTACAAGGTTGCTTAAAAAACCAATACATTGACCAATACGCATAATTCTTAACATAAAAATTGTACCAACTACACGCTGAAAATAAATTTACGAATTTCGAGTTGTTCAACAGCTCAACAAGTGTACTTATGATTGTATAAACATAAATTTAATAGAAACTAACTGTTATCCATAAACATAAAATATTTAGTTTTAAGATAACAGAGCTCTGGTTATAATCTTCATAGAGATTTATTTGGCAATTTGGTAGCCACAATTTTTCTGGTTTCTGTGTGTATTAACTAAACTGGTTATAAGGGGCTGATCCATTTGTGTACAAGATTTAATATTATATAGTTAATTGCCATTTTTGGATATTTTGTGAATGTGAAAGATTCTGCAAAATATTGTTCTTCAATTGTTAGCAAGCATAAATCTACAATAAAAATATGCTGTTACTATGATTTATATGAGTAATTAGTTTACATTCGAAAAAACTTATCTACGATATTTTTTTAAATTGTACCCAGCAGGAAAGTTTATCCAAACGACATATTGTCGTGAATAGGGTCGACTCAAAATTACTTTCGGACTTGAGTTAGAGATTTTCGTCCGTCTAGTATATAAACTTTAATAGGCCATACGACTCATGCAATGGAAGTTGTTTAAAATGGGTTTCTGTTCAGACCAAAACCCCATTCAAATGAGATCGACTTAACCCTGCTGTTAGGTTAGAAAAAACTTGCGAATGTTATGTTAATTGACCATTTGGTCCATACTTCAATATTCATACAAAATAACCATTTAATCTTATATTTGTATCTATTTTGGATCACTTCTCCCTAAATATTATTAATTTAAGCTTTACTCAACGCTAGATATGGGCGTGTGAGTGAATTTTGGCTCACGCTGCAAGAAAATTTATAATCTCTCATGAATCACTCACTCGAATTTTTCTTTACTCACGCATTACTCACGTCAGTAAAATTAAAATAACTCACGCTCACGCGTGATTCACGTGAACCACGCAAATCACGTGAACAGCGGAAATCTCTTCTCAACATAGCTAATGTACAAATTTGTTGAGGGATTCCCCTTTTTGCACCTTTCTTTACTCAGGATAGGTAATGTAAAACACAATTGTGGGATTCCCCTTTTTGGACTTTTCTTTATTCAACATAAACAGCTAATGTAAAAAACAAGTTTGGGATTCACCTTTTTTTTTTTAATCAACATAGATTAAATATGTCAAAGACAATTGTGGGATCCCTCTCTCTGATTTTTTTTTTTTGTAAAGAAGCACCAATATTTGAACTGCTTGGTTCATTTTGTGAGTTGTTTTCAATAGTTCAGACGTGTTTCACTTACGACATGGTAAACTTGAACGAAGATCAGATACGAGAACTGCTCAATGCAGCAAGTGACTCCGATATTTCAGATTCGGAATTTGATTATATTTCAGAAAATAGCGAAACAAGTTCTTCTGAAACAGATACTGAACGGGAACCCCTCCTAGCTGTACCTAGCTCTGTTGGTCCGTTTTCTATTGCTAAAAACAAAAAGGTTTGAAGTGCCACTCCATTACCTTAGCCTATTATAGCTACGGCTGAGATTATTATCTCAACGCAACCAGGACCAACTCGATTTGAAATGTCCAGATGCAATGACATTCTGTCAGCTTTTTTTGTTGTTTTTTCCGCCTCCAAAAGAAAGAATTATCATCAAGAATACTAATAAGTATGGCAGGGTCAAGTTTGGTGGCAAGTGGAAAGATATTGATGAAGACGCATTGCGCGCATGTATTGCTGTGCTCATACTTGAAGGCGTATGTCGGTATGTATAATCTTGTTTTTTTATTTGAGCAAAATAGTTGGCTAATATTAAATCTATTACTGAAAGTGGAAAAAATGAAGATGTTTATGGTTTATTTGATGCAAAATTTGGTTGCCCCATTTTCCAAGCAATTATGTCTGAAGATACATTTCATATGATAAATGGTGCCTTCCGTTTCGATTATGTTTTGAGTCGACGACAAATGCCTAGCTGCGATAAATTTGCTCCTTTTCGTGAACTGTGGGATTGTTGGGAACAACTTCTTCCAAAGTTTTACAATTGTCAGGAAAATGTCCCCATAAGCAACTTGTTGCATTCAGTGGGCGATGTAGTTTTCGACAGTTTATGCCATCAAAAACAGCAATATATGGTTCGAAATTTTGGTTATCGGTGGACTCTAAGTCAGGCAACATGTGGAAAAACAACCGTATCTTGGTAAGCCTAGAAATGCACAACCTGAAAGGAACCAAGGGCAACGCGTTGTATTGGACTTAACAGAAGGCTTAAAAGGGCAAAATATAACAGGCGAAAATTTTTTTTCCACTTTTGAGTTGGTAAATAAACTTCAGGAAAGGGAACTTTCATATGTGGGAACAGTAAGCGAAAATAAAACATTCATTCCTCCGAAATTGCTGACTGTC
This sequence comes from Cordilura impudica, assembly GCA_963682025.1. Classification (NCBI taxonomy): domain Eukaryota; kingdom Metazoa; phylum Arthropoda; class Insecta; order Diptera; family Scathophagidae; genus Cordilura; species Cordilura impudica. The sequence continues at coordinate 260,871,346 of OY821518.1, read as the reverse complement.
AAAAAATTCCCTTTGTAACATTCTACATTTGCATTCGATGGCATTGCGACATTAGTATCATACAGCAGCCACAAGAACAAAGCAACAATATTGATTTGTTAAATGCACAAGGCAGTTGCAGTTGATGAGAAGGGACTGAAGAAAAAATAAGAGATTGTTTCGTATTACAATTCAACGAAAGGTATGTTAGTTTTATGTTCTCCTTTAATTTTTATACCCTATCCCACTATGTGGTTTGGGTATAATGACTTTGTGCTGCTGTTTGTAACAACCAAAAATATTTGACCTACACCCATCTTTAATTATACCGATCGAATCAGAATCACTGTCTGATTCGATTTAACGATGTCCGTCCGTCCGTCTGTGTGTCCATGTAAAGCTTTTAATCAAACTGCAGGTCGCAAATATAAATATATTTTGATGAAATTTGGTATTTGATCTTCTGTCGGCCATGGGATGAACGCTATTGAAATCGGTGAGAATGGGTCCATGTTCCGACCTAGCCCCCATACAAATGACCCCTATGAAATCAACATATATTGCCATAAGACCCAAATTATCATACAAATCTTAGTCAAGTTGGGTTTGAATATATTTACTACATCCATTAATCAGTAGTCCAAAAATTATCCCTATTGGACAACTCTTGGTCATAGGCCCCATATAGAGCTGCTTCCCGATCTTCACTTAAATCTATCAAAAAACAAAAATATTGCACGGCTTCCCTTCAAATTTGGTTTGTATATATTTTTTCAAAGTACAAGTGACTTACCGATCGACTCAGAATCACTTTTTGGGTCGAAATAGCAATTTCCGTCCGTACGTCTGTCCGTCTGTGTGTCCATGTAAAGCTTGTAATCAAACTGCAGGTCGCAAATATAAACATATTTTGATGAAATTTGGTATTTGATCTTCTATCGGCCATGGGATGAACGCTATTGAAATCGGTGAGAATGGGTCCATGTTCAGACCTAGCCCCCATACAAATGACCCCTATGAAATCGACATAAATTGCCATAAGTTCCAAATTATCACATAGATCTCAGTCAAATTGGGTTTGTATGTGTTTATTACATCCATTAATCGGTATTTCAAAAATACTCCCTACAGGAAAATTCTTAGTCATAGGCCGCATATAGAGCTGCTTCCCGATCTTCACTTAAATCTATCAAAAAACAAAAATATTGCACAGATTTTTCTCAAATATGGTTTGTATATATTTGTTCAAAGTATAAGTGACTTTACCAAATATGGTGAGGATCGGTCCATTTTTCGACCTAGTCCGCATTTAAATATAGTATCCGATATGAACTTTTTCATATCTGCAGCGAAAAAAATTATTAAAAATGCCACTCAAATTTGGTTTATGCATATTTGTTATATCCAATGAGTTGGACTGAAGAGATAGGGTCTCTTAACCATGGTATAGGGTATCGTATAGTCGGGCTAGACTATAATTTTCTTACTTGTTAACACTTCATCTCTTTTAGGTGGCGTAGACACTGCTGATCAAATGGTTGGTTCCTACTGCACAAAACGCAAAACAAATCGATGGTATTTGCAAACATACTTGATATATCCACATTGAATGCGTACATAATATTTTCTGAAATCGACGTTTCATGGGCTCCCTGCAGCTGACCGGAATCTCAGGAGACCAGAGTTTTTGCGGCAACTAGCACTTTCTCTGGCTAACGCGTATATGATGAAACGGACTAGATTACCTAAGCAAGAGTTCTCAGCACTGTTATTGACTGAAATAGGATCACCATGCATAGTTCCAGTGGCCTCTTCAAATAATACTTCTAATTCAGGGGCTCGAAAGCGTGGAATTTGTACTTGCTGCAAGTCTAGGTCTGATATAAAAACATGTTGCTTATCATGCAATGACAATTGTTATAAAACCAACTAATAAATACTTATTTTTTTTAAATAAATGTAAAAAAAATCAAAGAAAATATACTATGGACCAAATGATCCCTTAACCTAAGATTCGAAATTTTGTATTTTCCTCAGTCCTGTTTTAAGTCAGAACCTCGAATTTTTTTATATAACATGGTTGTATAAAAAGACCGCGTGAGCTAAAAAATTAAGTCACTATATGTCACCGTTCAAAAATTACAAAGGAAACAATCCAAAAATTGGATCAAATTTTCATACTGATTTTGGTCAGATTTGGTGTCTGTATATGTTATAAACTTAATCAGTAGTACAAAAATATCCAATGTAGGACAATTCTTAGTCCCATTTAAAGTTGCTTCCCGATCTTCACTTAAATCTATAAAACGAGCAAAGTCTTTCAAGTATTTTTCTCAAGTTTTGTTTGTATATCCTTTTTCAAAAAAGTGACCTTACCATGTATGGCTAGGATCCATATCTGCACGCAAACAAATGCCACTCAAATTTGGTTTATGCCTATTTTATATCTTTAATTAGTTGGACATAAATCGGTCTATATCGACATTTATTGTCGTCATTGTCATTATTACCTTTCCAACTGGGTATTATGTTTATCATTCTATTATATTTATAAAATATATTCAAAACAAAAACACTCTTAGCTAATTAGGTGGGTCATTAAGAATTGATTACCACCAGATGTAGCTAAATAATTTTCTTGTAGCTGAATGCAATTTATTTGATTTTAAATGTTTGAAAAATATAAATAAAGAAATAAAAACAATTACAATCAGAGAATGGGGGATTTTTACAAATTACAGTGTATCATGTAATTGAGATGTATATACAATTGCAAACATTAATTAAATTTTACAAGTTATATTATAATAAGTAAAAAATTGAGTAACACACTGTAAACTACATTAATGCAGAATTCTTTGATAAAAACAACTTCACATCGGTCATAGAGCCCATAAATTTATAAATATGGAAGTCAGTTGAACTTTCATAATCTTAATTCATCAAAAATCAAAGGGATAGCAGCTTTAATATTGCACCACATGTTGATATCCCTCGAATGATACAGATTAAATTTGATAACTAATATTGATAAAATTACGATAGCTCTAGGGCGACAGAATGAATATCAATAAAAAAAGGCCAAATATTTTTGCATCGTACAATATTTTCCGAAAGCGGAATGACGACATTAAACAGTAAGCTCGACTTCGAGTTATTTTACCAATAGCGTATATCGCGCAAAAGCATTGGCTTTGATTAAGTTCGGCTATATCCTACTAAACAATATGATCTCCATAACTTTGCTAGTAAATGTACATCTTAATGTGACTTGAGGACTCGCATAATAATACTAATAATAAATAATATATATCACTTCGAGGGTAAGTAAGTCAATTAGTCTTTAAACCACACAAAAGACTTTGTGCAATGAATACAGAAGCCAATCTAGCCAATTCGAAAACACTCAATACATTTTGAAAAAATAAATATATTAAGAAATTTCTCTGATAAATCGATGCAACCCAATAAAGCTGCCGCTAACTTGTAAAAACCTTATCGATATTCAAAGACAAATTCAACAGCGACCCTGAAGAGGAACACCAAAAAATAATAAGCACAAAAATGTAAGTTCAAGTTACCGTGATGTCAAAAAGGAATTTTTTGGACTCTTTATACATTAAATTTTTAGGAAGATCCGATTTCAAGCAACTTAATTTAGCAAAACCACATAAGTGGCGAATGAAAATATTTATGAGAGCAGGTTCATCGGGAATTTTATATGACTTGGCTCTCTACATCAGCGTTTCCCAAAGTTTTTTCACCGCGGCACCCTTTTCGATTTCAAATGTTTGACGGAATCATATTGACAAAAATCTCAGAATTTTAATATCGGGATTATTAATAGGAGCTATAGTATTACAGAAAATTATATTATTTATTAAAAAAATAACAATAATAGAAAAAATAAAATAAATTCATTCGATTGTTGATTAATAATAATAATAAAAAAATTAAACATATGAACGTTATTAGTGTGAACAGTGTTGTTCCTTTGAATATTGATTTTAGACCAAACTTATTTGTTTTGTGTATTATAGAGTGTACGTAGGGCTTTTTTGGTTTTTACAACACAGTATATATAAATAAACAAATAAGTAAACTATTGAAAAACTAAAACATTTATATCACAGAATTTAACTCTAGTATCACAGTGCAAACGAATATATGAAGTTTATGTTGTCTATGTCTTCCTTGTTGTTTATTGTCTTGTCAATTTTTTGCTGTATTCTATATTGTATATCTTGTGTTGCTATTTTTTTCCTTGTCTAATATTATAACTTCGTTTAGATCAGCTGTATGATTGGATTCTCTTATATGTTGTGAGAGTCCAGTTGTTTCTCTCCCTTTTTTGATGTCTGTTTCATGTTCTTTGATTCTTGTTTGTAAGTTTCGTTTTGTTGTGCCTATGTATACTCTCTCACATTCTTGTTCTTTGTTTCCCAAACATTTAATTTCATAAACTACATTGTTTTGCTGAAATTTTTATACCCTATACCACTATGTGGTTTGGGTATAATGACTTTGTGCTGCTGTTTGTAACAACCAAAAATATTTGACCTAGACCCATCTTTAATTATACCGATCGAATCAGAATCACTTTTTGAGTTGATTTAACAATGTCCGTCCGTCCGTCCGTCCGTCTGTGTGTCCATGTAAACCTTGTAATCAAACTGCAGGTCGCAAATATGAATATATTTTGATGAAATTTGGTATATAAGCTTTTATCGGCCATGGAATGAACGCTATTGAAATTGGTGGGAATCGGTCCATGTTCAGACCTAGCCCCCATACAAATTACCCCTATGAAATCGACATAAATTGCCATAAGATCCAAATTGTCATATAAATCTTACTCAAATTGGGTTTGTATGCGTTCATTACGTCCATTAATGAGTAATCCAAAAATGATCCCTTTGGCCCCATATAGGGCTGCTTCCCGATCTTCACTTAAATCTATTAAAAAACAAAAATATTGCACTGATTCTTCTCAGATTTGGTTTGTATATATTTTTGCAAAATACAAGAGACTTTTTCAAACATGATCAGGATCGATCCATTTTTGGACCTAGGCCCCATATAGATATAGCATTCGATATGAACTTTTTCATATCTGCAGCCAAAACAATTAATAAAAATCCCACTCAAATTTGGTTTTTGCTTATTTTCTATGTCCAGTTAGTTGGGCCTAAGAGATAGGGTTTCTAAACGCATGGTATAGGGTATCGTATAGTCGGTCTAGACCGACTATAATTTTCTTACTTGTTTATTGTTGATTTTGTGTTTGTGAATATTTTGTTAAGTGTTTGATTTGGTTTGTACGCTGGGATTATATTGTTGTTGTTTATTATTTGTTGTAAATTGTGTTTGTTTGTTAGGCCTGGAATATATCGTATACTGCAATATTTTAAAGATTCATTGCTGTCTATTCATTGCTGTCTATGATTTTTCTATGGTGCATTGTTTTTTCTGTAATAAGGTGTTTATAAGATTGTTTGGATAGTTGTTCCTTTTGAGTATATGTCTAATTTTTTGTATATTTTGATTGTGAAATTGTTTATTACTGATGTCTAGAACTCTATTTATGAAATTGGTGACAGTGTTTATTTTTTGGTTTTTCGGTTGTGATGAAAAATAATTAATCATTCTTCCGGATGAAGTTTGTTTTGAATACCAATGTATAATTATTTAGTTTTCTTTGCGAATTATATTCATGTCAAGATATGGAAGGCTATTGTTTGTTTCAGTTCAGCTGTGAATTGTAGTTTGTTGTGGTATTTGTTGAAAATTTTTAGAATGGAATCTATGCCCTTTCACAATTGCAAATATATCGTCAAAATATTTGACTAATAGTGTCATTTTAATATTGTTTTTGCTTAGTTCTATAATCGTTTCATCCAATAATTTGTCGCGGATAATGTCAGCAACAGTTGGAGAAAGTGGATTTCCCATTGGCATCCCATAAGTTTGGATGTAAATATTGTCCATATGTTTGAAATAGTTGTTATCTCTGAGGCAAAAATTAAGAATTTGAAGAAATTTCGATTTTGTAATGTTGGTGTGATTTTTGAGTTCTTCCCATTTTTGTTCTTTTTTTCCTTGAAAATCCTTGTTATATCTGGTTTTATTGTAGAAGTATAATAAAAAATTCAGTTTCGCACAAATACATAGTAGAAAATGGTAAAAGCACCTGTATTGCACGTTCAGTCAAAAATTTATATATCGAAATTAGATTTCCCCATATTTGTTGACAGGTGGACAGTGTTGAAAATGTATTTTAGTTGTTCGTCGGATTTCATTTCAATCAAATTCTCATATTCCGAGATTGATAAATAATCAGGTTTTTCGTTAATGATAAAAAGGATTTTCAACCCACATGAATCCATTATTGGATGCTGGAAAATATTTTTGAAGATTATCATATAATCCACGTAAATGCTGGACAATATCAAGATCTATATCTTCATCTAGGATGCAATCATTTTACATTAAAAAACAAGTAAGAAAATTATAGTCGGTCTAGACCGACTATACGATACCCTGTACCCAACTAACTGGACATAGAAAATAAGCAAAAACCAAATTAGAGTGGGATTTTTATTAATTTTTTGGCTGCAGATATGAAAAAGTTCATATCGGATGCTATATCTATATGGGGACTAGGTCCAAAAATGAACCGATCCTGATCATGTTTGGTAAAGTCTCTTGTATTTTGCAAAAATATATACAAACAAAATTTGAGAAGAATCAGTGCAATATTTTTGTTTTTAATAGATTTAAGTGAAGATCTGGAGGCAGATCTATATGGGGCCAAAGGTATCATTTTTGGACTACTCATTAGTGGATGTAATGAACGCATACAAACCCAATTTGAGTAAGATCTATATGACAATTTGGATTTTATGGCAATTTATGTCCATTTCATAGGGGTAATTTGTATGGGGACTTGGTCTGAACATGGACCGATTCTCACCAATTTCAACAGCGTTCATCCCATAGCTGATAAAGGCTTACATACCAAATTTCATTAAAATATATTCATATTTGCGACCTGCAGTTTGATTACAAAGTTTACATGGACACACAGACGGACGGATGGACGTACGGACGGACATTGTTAAATCAACTCAAAAAGTAATTCTGATTCGATCGGTATAATTAAAGATGGGTCTAGGTCAAATATTTTTGGTTGTTACAAACAGCAGCACAAAGTCATTACACCTAAACCACATAGTGGTATAGGGTATAATCATAAAGTGTTGAAAAGCAACTCACATTGTTAGTTTCAACACCATTGATCCAAATCTCTAATTTTTGTAACAATGCCGATATTTTATTAATTTCAGTTTTTTGTCGACCTTTTTTATTGTATTTTTTTGATATATGTATTTAGAAATTCTTCTAATGGGCTTTTAAGGTCATAATCAATGTAAATAAAAGATTATTTATTTAATTATTTCATCCTATGTTTCGTTGGGATTTTTTCCAACTTCTTCAGGGATATTATAATTTATTAGATCTAGTAACGACATAGATATACAAAGGGGTAATAGTTAGTAAAACATCAACAATATGATAATAAGACACTCTTGGAAAACATATAATTTACATATAATCTTTTGGTCAATTTTTCACATTTAATATTAAAACATTTTTCCTTGTTTTTATACGACATAAAACACATAATTGAATAATAATAATTGTAAAAATAATCAAAAAGTATATATCACAGTATAATTTTTTCTTTAAGTTTATATCACAGTTGAACAGTTTCTTTCTCTAAACTAAACTAATGCTAAGATGTAATTTGCATTCGTCCCATCCTTTTCTTCTTTTATGTTGACTACGTTGTTTGAGTTCTGTTGTATTCTAAACGACTCAAGAGTATATCTTTCTAAAGATATTAGTATTTCGTCCTCGTCTAGACTTATTTCATCTAATATATCTTTTAGTTGTAGAGAGTTCCTGATATTATATTTTTCTAATATAATTTTTTTTTAAATTCCTCCTATATATTTTGAAAAACTGTAGCATGGGACTTCTACAGACGATGATATGGGTCGAAGTGGCATATTCGGTTTATGAATCTTCGGTAGCCCATATAATCTAGGAGCTGTAGCTGCATTAGATGTTAATTTTATTTTCTCATGTTTTGAAATGTATTGTTCTTTATATAAATCCATTACTAGTTTGTTGTTGGTTCGTTGTAGTTTTCGTGTTGGGTCTTCTCGAATAGTTTTATATGTAGATTTATCGTCTAATAATTTTCTCATGCTTTCTTCATAATCTTTTTTATACATAATAACTGTCTTGTTTCCTTTGTCCGATTTTGTAATAACAATATCTTCTTTGTATTTCTTTAAAAAGCGTTTTGTTTCTTCAAAAATATTAATTATAAATTTTTCCTTTTGTGTATTTCTTATTGTCCTCTTATAGGTGAGGATTCTATTAGCTATTTTCGATCTCACAATCTCATGTAGCTATAATGTTTTTATACCTAATTTTTTGTCTTTTCACGAAATTTCCGAATTCATAGTCAGTTAATGTTGCACACAGTGTATTTCTTATATAATTACTTTCCTTTCGTATGATTCCAATGTTGAAATTTGTCTCTTTTATCTCTAAGTTTAGAATTTTTGTATGAAATTTTTGTTTAACTTTACTGAGTTCTTGTTTAATTTTTGTTGAAATGAATAATTTTTCCGTATTTTTCGTCGAATTCTGCAAGTGTGTGGGTGTAAGTCCATTTTTCCTGCACGTTAATAGATACTTCAGTCTTTCAGTTTGTTTTGCTAGTTTTCTCATCTCTCTGCAGTATTTCTTGAGTAATATGCAGATTTCAGAGCTGTATTTCAGCTTAATGTGTGCAAAGAAATTCTTCATGTTGTTACCTTCGATTTAACAATTATTATTATATATTCGGCGGGCCCGAATGTGTTTATGTTTAGCGCAAAATACTGTTACACTTTTCCCTTGTAGAGAAATGCTCACTTCATTTAGCTTTGAAAAGATATCTGTGATATATGCAATATGCATTAGCCAGCAAACCGTTCATGTTTTTGTTCTGATAAAAACATAGCAAGCTCTCGCCGTAGTTCAAAAACTCGGGATAAAACTTTACCTCGCGACAACCACCTTACTTTTGCATGTAAAAGAAGAGCGATGTGTTGACTTCCCATGTCTTCATATATAATTTTGAAGAGCCTCGACTGCAGTGGTCACGCTTTAATAAAATTAACAATTTGAACAGCTTCATCCAAAACAGTTTTCATGTCAAAAAACATTTTCTTACATACAAGAGCGTGCCTATGAAGGACACAATGACTGCTGCTACAATTTGGTACAATATTTTTAATTCCTGATATTACTCCTGCAGTTTTTCCAACCATTGTTTTTGCTCCATCACTACAAACATCAATATATTTATGCCAATTAATATCATGTATTTTCATAAAATTGTTAATGCTGTTGAAAGTTTCTTCGCCAGTTGTATTTGTTTCTAAAAAAGTTGCATAAAAGTAAATCTTCTTCTATGACTTGCCATGATTATATCGTAAAAAAACAAGCAAAACGGCGAGCCCTGCTATGTCAGTTGATTCATCCAGTTATAACGAATAAGCGTTACACAAATGCTGACGTGAAATAAGCTCTCTTTCAATATCATCTGCAAGATCTTGCATACTTGCAACTTTATTGTTTGATAATAGCATCGTAATAATCTCTTCTACAGATTTTCGTCTTTAAACATACACAAATACAATATCTTTCACACAGGGCGTAATAAGTGTTTCTGCTATGGTGTGTGGTTTACCAGCGGGGGCTATACGGTAGCTTACTTTGTACGAAGCTTCATTTGCTATTTCATTGTTTGTTTTTACAAATTTCAGCATTGATAACTTTGTTTTTATACCCTATACCACCATGTGGTTTGGGTATAATGACTTTGTGCTGCTGTTTGTAACAACCAAAAATATTTGACCTAGACCCATCTTTAATTATACCGATCGAATCAGAATTACTTTTTGAGTTGATTTAACAATGTCCGTCCGTCCGTCCGTCCATCCGTCCGTCTGTGTGTCCATGTAAACTTTGTAATCAAACTGCAGGTCGAAATTTGGTATATAAGCTTTTATCGGCCATGGGATGAAGGCTGTTGAAATTGGTAAGAATCGGTCCATTTTCCGACCTAGCCCCCATACAAATTACCCCTATGAAATCGACATAAATTGCCATAAGATCCAAATTGTCATATACATCTTACTCAAATTGCGTTTGTATGCGTTCATTACATCTATTAATGAGTAGTCCAAAAATTATCCCTTTGGCCCCATATAGAGCTGCTTCCCGATCTTCACTTAAATCTATTAAAAAACAAAAATATTCTTCTCAAATGTTGTTTGTATAAATTTTTGCAAAATACAAGAGACTTTACCAAACATGATCAGGATCGGTCCATTTTTGGACCTAGTCCCCATATAGATATAGCATCCGATATGATTTTTTTCATATCTGCAGCCAAAAAAATTAATAAAAATCCCACTCAAATTTGGTTTTTGCTTATTTTCTATGTCCAGTTAGTTGGGCCTAAGAGAAAGGGTTTCTAAACGCATGGTATAGGGTATCGTATAGTCGGTCTAGACCGACTATAATTTTCTACTTGTTTGTTTTTCATTCGGTACAACAATTATCAGATTTTTCGGCGTTCCTACCCTGGAGCAAGGTACATGTAGCTGTCCATGAGAAGAAGATGTATTATCCATTTTAGATCTGGCAACCCTTACCTATTGGCCTTGAACTTAAAATATCATTTGGCAATTTTTCTTTTTAGCGATTTTTGATTTTGAAGATTTTTGTTTTTTGGGTGATTTTTATTTTTCGCGATTTTTGGGTTTGGCGATTTTTGACAAATCACGTTGATAACTAATGAACTTGTCAAAAGACTGTCGCTTTCGTAGTGCTTCATATTTTTTACTTAGGAGGTGCCACGCCCACTAATTCCATCCCGCCCAATTTTTATTGGACCACTCACATTAATATCTGATGGACTCATGCAAAATGTCGAGTCTTTCCCTTTTATAGTACACCAGTTATATGATATTAGATATCTACTTTGCATGGGCGGTGCTTCACCCACTGCTCCGATCACGCCCATTTTTTTGTTCGACTAATCACACAAAGAACATATGGGCTCACGCAAAGCCACCAAGCTCTCTCTTTTACAGTACTCTAGATACATGACATTAAATAGTTACTTTGAATGGGAAGTGCCACGCCCATTAGTGTGAACACGCCAATTTTTTGTTCGACTACTCATACTAAGATCTGATAGGCTCGTGCAAAGTATCAAAGCTTCCTTTTTTAGCACACCAGTTATATGATATCATATATTTACTTTGTACGGACTGTGCCATGCCCACAGCTCCGATCACGCCCATTTTTTGTCTACCTAATAAAATGAATAATTTATGGGCTCACACAAAGTCCCAAGACTCTCACTATTACGGTACTCCAGATATATGGCATTTTATATTTACTTTTTATAGCAGGTGCCACGCCTATTGGTCCGATACTGCCTATTTTGCATCCGACTACTCACATTAATAATAGGTGACACCAAAAAATTTGAAAATCACATTACTATCACATTACTCGAGATATATAATATTGAACTATTACTTGTATGGGAGGTACCACGCCCACTTATCCGATTCCACCCATTTCCGGCGTAGCTACTAATATTAACAATAGGTGACCTCACACAAATGTGCAAAGCTCTCTCTATCATAGTACTCAATATATATGATATTAAATATTTACTTCGTGTGGGAGGTGCCACGCCCACCAAAAATATTTAAAAAATTACAGCCTATGGCACTTCCCATATACGCAGTAAGACTCTGTGAAAATTTCAGGAAGATCAGATGGGTAGTTACGGAGATTATCTTCTACAAACAAACAAACAAACACACATTACCTCTTTATTATATTAGTATAGATTATTAAACAAGTTTTAAATTCGTATTTTTAATGCGTATTTTAAAACAATATAATTAAAACTGTGGTTTCCCTTTTTTTTGTTTTATTGACTTTAAAATCTATAATGGCATTAAAAATATTGTTCGCGCAATGGAAATGTTGCCAGATCTAGTTTTTATATAGTGAATGAAATGGAAATGGCACATATGAGAAATGCATTTTTGAAGACAATATCAAATCAATGGAATTGAAAAATAATTTTTTAAATTGGATCGAATAAAATCGAGAATTATTTATTTATCTTTATTTATAAATCTTTTTTTTGTAAATTATTTATTTACGAAAAATTCGTTGAACCCCTGTTATCAGATCGCTGAACCCCAGCGTTCCGCGGAACCCACTACGGGAAACGCTGCTCTATATTGTTGATTGAACTTGCCCTTCATATCGACTTGGTATACCATCTGATATATATATATATAAAATTCGTTTTCTGTTTGTTTGTTTGACCGCTATACAATTTTTTATTTTTCAACAGATTTCCCTGAAATTTTGTACACACGATCTCTATACCCCAGGAAAGGTCGCCATATACTTTTTACCGGCCACGCCTACTTTTACGGCCACCTTTTTTGTGAAATTCCTTTTCTGTTTTATTCATATTTGTTCACTATACCATTTTTATTTGTTAACGGATTTCTCTGAAATTCGGTACACACGATCCCTGTTCTCCAGCTAAGGTCACCATATACGTACTATCGTCCACGCCTACTTTTACGCCCACTTTTTATATACAATTAATTTTTTGCTTTTTGGTATATTTGCTCGCTATACAAATTTTTATTTGTTTACGGATTTCTCTGACATTTGGTACACAGGATTATTCCGATTATAAGTATTTGCATCTCGCCTTTTTAAATACAATGGAAAACAAAATATTACATTTATTTCCATCTTGCCTTTTGGCTACATTGGAAAGCAACCTATAACAAATATTTCTATTTCATCTTTTTCACTATATAAATGATTTGTAAAGGTGGAAAAATTACTATTTGCAATTGTGCCTTGCACATGAAAGCATAGCATATAGGCCGTACTACCTCAAATGCAAAAAGGCTTAAACAAAACAGAACTCTAGAGAACCTGATCAGACCCAAATTCGTATCGAGTCTCAACGAGTTAGCTAATCTGAGTCCAGAAATGCTGAAACACCTAAGCAAACCCAATAACGTCTTGAAGCCCAAAGATCAAGACAAGCTTTGTAAGAGAAGCGGAAATGCCTGAATCATCTAGAAATCCAGCAGATAAGCCAAGCTTAGTCGAGGGAATCTTAAACTCCGGAAACGACTCAACAATGTCTTCAGGCCCAACGGATAAGACAAGCTAACTCCAGGGAATGTGAAACTCTTGAAACGACTGTAATATCCCTACCAGAAAACTTTTGTAAGTTGGTTTTTCATTGCAAGAGATGGTACAAAAAGTTGTTCCTAACATAACGTACATAAGAGGACCATCTCTTACGGTAGCAGGTATCAACTTAGAATCTCCCTGTTTTTTTCATAGACAATTATTTGTCGCCTGCTCCAGAGTTGGGAGCCAGCACAAGCTTTTCGTATATGCACCAGAAGGAAAAACCAGAATTGCTGTATATCCCCAAGCTCTAGAATAACTAAAATTCGTAACTTTCAGACATAATACACTCAAAATAATCCATGCTAAGTTGTAGTGGTAAGCATGCGCTCAGCACTTAGCCCCCAATGCACAAATTCCCCAAAAAATTAACAAATTCCCCAAATGTTTAAATAAAGGTCCCCAAAAGAAATGAACAAAATCTCCATACAGCTCTCAATAAACGTATTTAAAATATGTATTCTTTTCAATAGCATAATTTCGATACGCGAAAGTGGCGCGCGGACGCGGACGCGACGCGCTCGCGAACACAGCTCAGCTAAAATATTGCAATGATCTGAAAAATATATTTTGGCGATTAAAATAAGTTGACAACTGCGCGGCAGCACGGGTGTAGCTGCCAAACGCGCGGAAGTGGCGTGCGGACGCGACGCGCTCGCGAACACAGCTCAGCTAAAATATTGCAATGATTTGAAAAATATATTTTGGCGATTAAAATAAGTTGACAACTGCGCGGAGCGCGGGTGTAGCTGCCAAACGCGCGGAAGGGGCGCGCGGACGCAGATGCGACGTGCCCACGGAACACAGCTCAGCTAAAATATAGGAATGTTCTGAAAAATATATTTTGGGATTCAAATAAATTGACGACAACTGCGCCGCAGCACGGGTGTAGCTGCCAAACGCGCGAACGCGGACGCGACTCGCTCGCGGGACACAGCTCAGTGAAAAGTCTTATGATAAATGTTATCTACGTATGTGCTATAATTACTATACATATACTATAAGCAGTTGCTTAAACCAACATTGCGGCACAATACTTAACGTCGCATTCATTTTCTGTTTTTCTCTGAAGTCTCTGCTCAATGATGATCACTTATTGAAGAAAGTAATTCAATTTTTAAAAGTTCTGATTCTTTTATTTTGCAAACGATTCCGTTATATTTGATGTTTACAAAATAAATAAAATTCAAAAAAAATTTTTGCTGTAGCGTCTTATAAAAAAAGTTCTAAATTAAAAAATCAGAAAATTTTAATTTTAAATGATGCGTGGTAAAGAAGAAGAAAGCATATATTTCAAAAATTCATAAAATTCATTTTAAATTGAAATAAAACATGAATTTGTTCCCCCAAAAAACGTGAACATAGGGAATTTTTTCACCATGAACAAATTCCCGAATCCCATAAAAATTTTTTGGGAGTAAATTAATTTTTTTGAGGAACGGTTCAATGGGGACTAAGTACTCAGCGCCTGGTAAGCATAGTGAACCATTTTTCAAGTCAAAGCCCTTTGGATCCCCTGCAAGATCGGGTAAAAACAGCTAGTTATGTTATATTTGCCATCGTCAGTTCCAATATTTGAAAACTACAAGCTACGTATATTTCAATAACTGGTTCGCCAGACTGATCGAGGTGTATCCTTACAATAAATGTATATATTAGACTGGCCATAGACTGAAAGGGATTTTTTTTAATTCGTAATATACGCTTTGTCTAAAATATGAGGTTTGCTGTCATAAATTCGGTCTTCATTTTTTAGCTCGATCCGACGATGCCTTCCGGTGCGTAGTGGAGCACAAAGTACCCGACATTATGAAAAAACACACATATAGTCCTTTTTTATTGCCTTTTATTATTACTCGGTAGAAAAATATAAATCATTGGATAAAAAACAATTCCTATTCAATTGAAAGATTATAACTTGATTAATAA